>JAAGEH010000480.1:47994536-48034018 GCA_011751065.1 Lasiurus cinereus | reverse complement strand
GCATGAATTTTGTGCAGCAGGCCTCTAGTCTATAATAATATGCAATGCATACTTGTGTTTATCATAATTATCTGATACATGTAAAATGTGTCTTAGGAGGAATTCTTAGATTAGGTTTAATATTCTTCATGGGAAAACTGCAGGATTAGTTATACTACTAAAATTGGGAGATAAAATAATTAGAAGAAATATTCAGGTGCAAAATTGACCCTTTGAGACTTGTACAAATATTTAAATGGTAATAATTGTCATTTTTATGGACATTTGACTAGTTGATGATTAATTATTCAGTTAAAAACTTTATTCAAAACCTACTGTGTGCATAACATTGAAATTGTATAAAGTGTATTAAAAATATTTACATTGTCAAGTTGACCAAATTGTACGAAAACAATTGCTATAAAGTAGGCACCTATCAAACTTTTTCTGGATTTTCTTCGGATTTCTAGGGTACCGAATTGCTCCCTTAATTCTGATATTCTTGGATTTAAAAGTTTCACGATTACTTGATTTACTTCCTTTACTGTACTTTATGGACTCTTGCCATTTCTCTTCTCAGGTTTTGTCTTTCTGAACTAAAGGCTTCCCCTTTAGAGTCCATTTCAGTTTATTAAATTCACTTTTAATGGATATTCTGAAGTGGTTGCCTTATCATTTTTCACTCCTCTTTGTGTCTTCTCTTTCCTTTTCTTCTTCCTCAAGTGTACTTCCACCTTGGGAGGATTCAGAGGCACTGGCCCTGCTGCGGTTACATCTGTCACCAGCACTGCAGCCTCCAGCAACTTTTTATTAAAGCCAGTGATGTAGTGGGCACTTTGGCCAAAGCTGTCCACATGATGGATAGGAACACATCTCCAGGGGCCTTTCCCTTGCAATGAGATGAGATTGGCTGATGTTGGGAGATGAAGCCTTTCCCCTCTAGGTCAGTGCCTGCAATCCATTCCAAGTCAGAGGGGAGAGGAAGTTATTACCAGCCAGTGGCTGTTTCATGGTCACTGGGAATTCTGTGACTGGGAGAGCCTCATCCCTCTTCTCTCTCTATAGGACCACAGTCCCTATCAGCTAATACTAGTGACCATGATATCTGTCTCAGAGGAGATGCCCTGGGCAAAATGAACTGGAGTCAATTAACTAAATCTTGACCTGCCGTGGAAAGTGAGGCACATAATTATACTCTTTGGTTTTCCTAGGTATAATATATAGTAGCACCATTGCCTTACAGGAAGATGTCCAGCCATCTAAACTATACAAGCATAACTTTCAACTCAGAAATAAGTAAGAATGGCCCTATAGAAGTAAGAAAAAGAGAATCACAAAGCCCATGTACTTTATTTCACATACACTGATGGGGAATCATTCTCAAGTAAATTATGTGTAGTCTTTTTTTTTTACTTTTTGAGAAAAAGAAAATTAATAGTTATTGAGTACTTATTATATACCAAAATATTTAGCTCCATTGTCCCATCTAATGATTGTAATATTATCTATGTTTATTAATTTTTAGCATGTCACAAGCTTATCCAGAATGCTTTCTATTTATCATCTGATTATCCTCAAAAAATCTTGTGATACGTTTTTATTTTATAATTTTTGGTACATAAATAAGCTGATATAATAGAAGTTTAGAAACCAGAAAGAAGACAAGCAAAGTCAAGTTCAGAGATTTTGAGCAAATAGTTCAAGGCCATCCTTTTAATGATTATGTTACTCAATGCCAAATTTATGTTTTTGTTACTTTATACAAAACCCAGAGTGTATTAAGAGCTACAGGTTTTAGGAAGGATGATCATGTAGATATTTAGAAAGTGGGGGGGGGGGGTAAAACTAATAGTAATGGAACAGACAACAGATGCAGAAAAACCATGAATTAGAGATGATCTTTGGGAAGCACCTAGTTATCTGGAGCATTTTTTTCTATTTGAGCATAATAGGATAACTGATATTCATGATAATGACCTTGAAGTACACAGACCCTGTTTTTTATTTTCACTATAATTTAGTCAAGAAAGATAGAAAAATTACAAAAATTTGCATGAAGAAAAATTTTGCACTCTAAATTTCACTGGAAATTCAGCTATTGCTAGGGAATTTTCCACATGGGATATTGAAGATAACTATAATCCCCCCCCCCACACACAAAAATACACATTTTGTTTACAGAAAAATCCAAGCACTTGCTGGATATATGGCTGACTTAACTGAAGTTACAAGGAAACTTGGAGTCTGTTGGGATACAGATTACATCATTGGCAATGCTATACCGGTAATGTGTAGCTACTCTTAATTGAGGTGCTGCTAATTATAAATAGGAAATAATTGTACCAAAGATGAGTATAAGTTATACTGTCCTCATAAAAAGTCAGCTTACACAAATGTATCTATTATTGTCCAAGCCATGTTGCTAACCCGAATTACCTCTGAAATGAAATTCCAGTCAACATTGATATATACTCTTATAATTCTTCTTGAAAATAATAAAACTCATTGAACAAATCCATTCGTGAATGGTACATACAAACATATTGACACATTGTCTTCCAATTACCAAGAATTCTCTTTAGCTGAAAAGATGACCGAAGTCCAGAGGGCAGGTGAGACATTGTAAATGCCCTGACCTTGGTCTCATTAGCAATGTGACCTTACAAGTGAAGTGAGGTCACTAAGGACAACATCACTGTGATCAGAGCTGCCATGGGTGTCTATACCCGGAAAAGCAGAGTACAGGTTGAGAACCAACAAAATCCTGGATCTCTGAAGCTCATGACCAACAATAGAAATATTGACATAAATGAAATTCAGGCATTTGAGCCAAATAAACATGTAGCTTACTCAAATTATCCTACAGGTGAAAAGATAGATATATCCTATGGTATTGTAATAATTAAGTACTATGGCCATGAGGAGCAATGATTTTCATGATGATTGAAGTATTATTACATTTCCAGAAGTCAAGGGAAAGATAGTCCGTTTGAGGAAAAGGGGTTGGAATGTACATATTCTTAACATTACATTTTCCATACAAGCACTTAAATAAATTTTGTGAATGTTCTAAAGCTACAGTGATATGCTCTTAATCACACTTTTTTTTGCAATTCATAGTATCAGTTTGATTCTATGTCCAACTCTTTAAATGTATATTCAAATAACCTTGTTTAAAATTTTTATTAAAATATTTTAAATAATTATTTAAATCTGTTATAAAAACGACCTTGTTAAGTCTCTACAGTCATAAACATTTCTAAGAAATGATTGGAAGTCCATGATAACAAAGATTTAAACAATATTAGGTCTTTTTAATCCACAAATGCACTGGAGGTACAGACATCTTTTACAGAATACTGTGTTTCCAATCTCCTAAGGGAAAATCTTCCTCCTTAGCTTCAGTGTCCTCTCAATGCTACCATCCTTGGCTATTTTTCTCTTTTCATAATTTGGTAAAAATGCAGCATTGGCACAATCAAGGCCAAGATCTGTGTTGTTTGCAAGTGATCACTTTTCTATTGCTAGCCTCCATAAAACTGAGATAACATGAGATAACATAATGAATTCAAAGGCTAATGTGGATTTTAGAAACCAAGGAAGTCTTGTTGCCTTCATAGATAAGCCCCCTTTCACAGTAAACTGACTTCTGCAATCATGAATTTCAGCTTTTACAGTCACCAAACAACTCATATTTTATAATAAAATAGCAGTGCTATTAGCATGAAAGACAGAGGAGAACAGCTCTTTTGACTATACATCCTGTTTTTCAACAATTTCAATGGGCCCACTGGGGATTGTCCAGATGACCAGTGAACAGGAAAGGAAAAGCATAGACCTAGTCTACAAATGGATTTTCAAGGTATAATGCCACCAGCACAAGGGAGTGGCTTTTGCAGATTAGAAGTGGCTTTTGCATATACAAAGCGTGTCTCTGAAAGACAGTGATGGAGAAAATTCTCCCTTTGGGTAGCTCTGCAAACAATATGTTTGTCCACTTTTTAATGAAAGGAGAGATGATGAGAATTACAGATCTATATCCCTTCATGGGCAGTGCTAAGGAGTTGGCCAGCTAGTCAGGAAATTGGGGGGAAAAAACAAATTGGAAAATTAGTGACTAGGAGGTTCAGAGAAGAGCTACGTAGATATATGGAGCGAAGTAGAAAGAAAAAAGAGATAAAGATATTGATATGCCATGTAAATGCCCTCCTGGGAGCATTCATTTCAGATGGATTTCTCAATAATCATGAATGTAAAGATTCATCCTGTGAATATCAATCTGCCCCTGCCCTTTCCCCCCCTGCCCATAACCATTTATTTGTTCAATAGGTTAACATATTTGGGGGAGCTGGCTCAGGTTGCCTACCCCAGCCCAGTGCCACACTACCTCAGGTCCCTGCTGATTGTTTCTTAAGACTCATTACAGGAACTCAGCCTCCACTGTGGGCGCAGCCATCTTGTGTTATAGAAACTCTGCCTCTGCTATGGGCACTGCCATCTTCATGATGGTGTGACAGTCAATTTGCATATTCCCTCTAGATTAGATAGGATTACCTACTTTCCCATGCCTATAATTCTTACTTTCTCATATAATCTTTGTCCTTCTATCCAACATAACCAGTTGGCTTATGGTGAAGGGTAGAGGAGATTTTTGTGGCTAATCTGCTGTTCTCCCATACTCCAGTATTATTGGAATAAAAGCTCATATATGATTCAATCCTGTCTCAGCTTAATTGGCTCAAGTAGTGACAAGTAGTCCAGATCCATTGGTTGAAAGACACAATATTCTGTTGCTATGTTTTTCTTTATACTTCCATTATATTTTCAGAGTAATTAAAATAAGAATAAAATATTTTTTGTCTTCCTTTATTCAGTTTTTGATGCTTTTACTCTCTTTACATAGATCCAATTTTACACCTTCATGTAGCCCACACTCAGTCTTTAGCAATTAAATAAATATTTCTGGTTGAATGTTTTTACTAGTTTACATGGCATTTGGTGGCCTCCACTCCAGGTAACCAATGACTGGAACTTGTTTCTTGTTTTAGGTTCCTATCTCTTTCCATATTTTGGGTTGGTGTTTGACCTGTGATTCATTTTCTAGTGGGTTTAGAAAACTCATTTCTTTGCAGCTAGTCCAGCTCCTTCCTTTTCCTGTGTGAGAGTGATGCTCTTTCCCATTCTTTATATCTCTAAGCAGACACTGAGAAGTCCCTGAGATTCATTAAATATTATTTAATGTATAAAAATTGTTATAGAAGACCAGAGAAAAACCAAGCAATATTTGGAGAGATGGAGTTACACTTTATTATTATTATTACTAGTAGCCCTGCACATGAATCCATGCATGAGCAGCTTGCTGCCGCTTACTTCAACTGGCCATCTGTCCACCTCTGCTGGTAGCTCTCCTCTGCTCCTAGCTCACTACCCTACCCTCCTGGAGCTCTCTACCCCATCTCATAACTTGCTGCCCTGCCCTCTCTTATAGCTTTCTGCCCACTTTCTGCCCACTCCCCCTCCTCCTCTCACCCCCTTTGATAGCTTGCTGCTCTTCCTCCTCCTGTAGCTTTTAGCCACCCATTTGTAGTTTGCTGCCCCACATTCCTGCAGATCTGTGATGTGGTCTTTATGCAATTGCTTGTTATACCTCAAGGTGTAATGGATAATTAGCATATTCCTCTCTTATTATATAGGATTATGCGCGGGGCCAAGACAAAACTATTTCAAATTCTGGGCCCCAACATGGAGGAAGTTTCCCAATTTATATCTTTTTACCTTCTTTGTCTCCTAAATATGGGGTTTTCCAGTGCCCTTTGCAAGTTCTTAAAGAGCCCTATGTGCTGGGGCTTTGAGACCTCACCAAAGGTTTTGCCTTGTGCCAGAGCTGATAACTTTGTCTGGAGGAAGTTTATGGCCTCTCTAAAATGGGAGTAGTCTTATTTTCCTGATTATTTAAGCAAGCAAACATTTACAGAAGCCAAAATAGCAGGGTTAAAATTTCAAACAGCAGTTTTTATATAAGACGGATGTTTCAAAATATTTATGCAACTTTTATATGCTTTAAACTATTAAAAGAAACATTTATGAACTCATTCTACCTAATCTAAGAGCTAAACATTATCAATATTCCTGAATTTAGGAAGGGAATGGGACAAGAATGAAACACAGAAGTGAAATAACATCCTTTTTTTTTTTAAAGGGGTTAATAGTATCTATAATTGTCATCAACAAAGTCCTAACTCAAATCTCTTATTTAGAATAGTAAGTATATAAAATGTGCATAATCACACTAGATATGTTCAATGTCCAGTGCTTAAGTTAAATTCAAATCTATTTTTTTTTCATTTTGTGCTAAAAGACCTAACATTTAAGAATGTGCATCTCTCATTTTAACTTCATCACCCCAATCAAGAGTAAGTGAGCTTGGAATAGCAGCAAAGCTTGAGTGATACCAAGAATCCTTATGATATTTCAATCATTTATTTCTTTGTGAAGAGAATTGTTGTCTCTGGTTACTATATTACTGTCTATACTATTGCCATTATGTGAAATTATATCCTGTGTACAATGTCCAATTGGAAAAGTATGCCAGCTCCTTTATTACTTTTTATTTTTTGCCTTCAACTTAATTTTTGAGTGATATAATTTTGTCTGGTCTGTTGAATAAATAATTCCCTAATTTATAATCTTATTGATTAATAAATTATATCACTCTGATTAGGAAAGCAGAACCTACTATCAAGAAATAAAATAGAGCTTTTTATTGCCTTTCAACATGGCTCCTTTCTTAGCTCCCTTCCCATTATATTCGCACATGTTATTTTCTCTAATAGGCTGCAGGGACCAGTAATATGATAGGAAGTCATTAATACAATATAATCACAGCAGAAGATCAAGCTCATCTCTTTCTCTTTGCATTGTCAAGTGTTTCAATATTTTATTTGATAATGTGATGACCAGAACTGATCATGGTAATCTAAGTGCGGATCTGACTAATGCATTGTATAATCAAAGATTTTACTTTTAGATTATGATTCATTTACATTCCCTTGCTTGCCCCATGCTACCACAGTCAGGTCCAATGGAAGCACCACACTAGGCTATTAATCCAAAAGGCAGCTGGGGAGTAGGGCAACTGTGGGAGAGTGACAATAATGAGGAACAGGGAAACCTGAATTTCAGCTCCATTACCTAATAGAGCACTTTAATTGCCCATGCCTCAGTTTCCTTGTGGGTGCCACAAACTCAAATACATATGGGTTTGGACAGATCATTTAAATAATGATGTAGCAGACTACAGGATTTGGAAAGGGTCTTAGATTGGCAAATTATCCTGTCTAGCTGAGCAGTAAATTCCGGTTCACGGCTGACATGTGTCAGTTCCAGCATTCCCAGAAAACAACAAAAAAGCTAGCATCTCAAGAAAAACTGGAATTAAAGACTTTCATGGAAAAGCTCTCCTTCTTTTCAATGTAGAAACTATTTCAAAACCTTGTAACATAAAAAGTTACATAACAAAGCAGTCTGCAGACAAAATACCTCCCTCACATCACCTGCTCATGGTGCCTACCTTATTAGGAGATTTCCAAGGATCCTTCCAGCTCTATCACTTTGCTTTGAAAGGTGGTGGCTCAGTATGATTTTTAAAGGAATCAACTGAATTAATTATTTAGGCTGAGACAATTTACAGAAGCAACAGTGGCCTCATCCAAAGGTACTAATTAAGTGTCAAATCTATGTCCAGGATACTTGGGAATTTAAAAGGCATCATCTTCTTTTTCAGGAGAATACACATTATTCATTAGCACAACAAATATTTACAGAGTCATGAAAGGTCGATAGGAATGAAATAATTCAACTCACCTTCCACTCTTCTCCAAACTTATCTATATTTTCCACCTCCTCAGTGTTCTCAGACTCCCACAGGGCGAGCCCTACTTTTTGTAAATTCTTACCTTGACATTGTCTGCCTCCTCTGGGACCTTTCTCCATTACTTACTCCCTTAGCTTCTTGATTTTAAGTCCTTCAGTCTACACTTGCTCTTTCTTCTCAATTAAAACTGTGTGTGATTTGTCACATATGAAATAACACCTCACCTTCCCCCACACCTGCCTCCTCTCACCCATTCATGTTCCAGATAAACTTCCCAGTAGAGCACTGCAGGTTGGTTTCACTTCGAGTCACGGTGGTAGAGTCCTCACTCTTCCATACTAGCTCTTTTTAAGTTGTTAAAAAAAATGGAGGGGTACAGCAATGCCTGATGGCAGTGAGTAGTGAACTAATTTATTCCCCTTCCTCCAGGTTCAAGAATCCGATGGGAAGGGAAGTGGACCAGAGGGCAGGGTGGATAAGAGCAGTTGAACCATGCTGCCATTCTCCAGCTGTGTCGCCTTATGCAAGTTATTTCACCTCCTGTGCCTCGTATGTAAAATAGTAGAGCTGTTCTATTAATAGAAGTAATAAGGCTACTACAAGAGTCAAATGTGTTAAAATTTGTAAAGTCCTTAGAACACACGTGAGTCATTGTAAACTCCATGCCAGTTCTTATTCTCAAATGAGAAAATTGAGGTGTAGAGGGATTAAGGAACCTGCCAGAGCTCACACAGTTAATCAGTGGCACAGCCAACATTAAACCCAGGTTGTGGACTTTAACCATCATGTTCTTTTACTTCCCAACTGTGCTATGCTGCCCAACAACATTAGAAACAACATTTCAGTAAATAAAGGTCAGATCAGTGACATTCTATACATCTTAAATTAGTAATAACGGGTACTGTATTATTAATTTCCATTCTCTAACCCTTGTTCAATAGAAACTTTTCAGGATTTCCTTCCTTAGCAGTTTCAATAAGAGGCTTGAAAATTTGTTTTGCTTTGTTGCAGATAATATGCTTACTAAGAGGCATTGTTTTCTTTATGGGGCCAGTTCTCCTTCTAAATGTTCAATGCCTTCCTGATTTTATGACTCAGAGTAGTTGATTGTTGACTCTTAACTCTTCCCTCCCACTCTCCAGGTCCTGCCTCCTGCCTTCTGGATTTCACTGTATTTATTCCCAGAGAGGCTAATTTGGATTCTCTTATAGAAAATGTAAAAGTAAAGTATAGTTAACTTACTTATAGTCCTTCCCCACCCTCCCAAATAACCATTGTTATAGTCTTACAGTTTTTGCACAATAACACTTCCTCAATAGCCCCTGTGTAGCCAAATGGTTGAACTGACTTAAGATTTGCATTTTGCAGAAGTAAAAGGAAAACCTTGAAGGACTGGCCATAAATTGGTGAAAGTTACTCCTTATTGGTTCTGGGCTCAGCAGGCAAGGAAATGAAATATGAAGCCATGAGGTATAGAGGGAAATAGGGGAGGTGGGGGATTGTTGGGTCCATTCGGGTGAAGCACTGTTAAAGTGAGAGTAAGTGATGGGGGGCTGTGACCAGGACTTAGGCTGTTGGGCAGGAAAACCGCAGGGGCAGAGCTACTCAAGATGGTGCAAAGGTTTCAGGTGCAGCTCTGGGAATGTACTTCTGAAGTGGTCCCTGTCAATCTTCTCTCTCACACTGCCCGGCCATACCGAGCCCAAGCTGCAGGAGCAAGATCCTTTCACTAATTACTCTAATAATTCTTTCAAGTTTTGCTTTTCCCTCTCTCTTTTCATCTGGAAATTTTAGTTTTGTCTACCATCACTTTCTGGATAGGGTAATTCTCTGTCTTTATCACATTGTTGTCTTTGAAACCACATGTATCATTAATCATTTTTGATCAACTTCTTTCTAAGATTCTGATTCTCTCTAATATCTCAGTACTATTCACAGGTCCTCAGTTCTATATACGTGCTTATCTAAAAGGAGAGATTAGCCAGAGTTGTATCTGCCATGAGGAATGCTGCAATCTATGACATAGAAAGCTAAGTCCTGGATGGGATCTACCGTAAGTGTTTTATGGTCGTTTGCTATGATAGAAGACAGAGTATTGAAAAAAGACTAGAACCAGGTTCCAAAGTTTTCATTGAATCGAGAGGGATACCTGAGACTTTTGCAGAGAACATTGAGGACGCTGACATACACATGTGGTTGAAGTCTCAACAAAGGAAGTTTTATGCATAAGAATTAATGACTGTCATTATTTACAGCTGACATGATATTGTACAAAGAAAATCCCACAGAGCCCACCAAAAACTAGTAGAGGTAATAAATTTGGTAAAGCAGCAGGATACAAAGTTAATATCCAGAAACTAATGGCATTTTTATACACTAATAATGACCTTTAAAAGAGAAACTAAAAATCAAACAACAAAACAACCACCCCTTTTATCATTACCATAAAAAAGTATGATATCTAGAAATAAAATTAACCAAGGAGGTGAAAGACTGTACTCAGAAAACTACAAAACACTAAAAAAATAGAGGAAGATTCAAACAAGTGGAAGCATATTCCATGTTCATGGATTAGAAGAATTAACATCATTAAAATGTCCATACTACCCAAAGCAATATATAGATTCGATGCAATCCCTATCAAAATATGAACGGCAGACATATTTCACAGATCTAGAACAAATAATCCAAAAATTTATATGGAACCAAAAATGAACCCAAATAGCCACAACCATCTTGAGAAAGAACAAAGTCAAAGGGATCACAATACCACATATCAAATTACAATCAAACCAAAGAATTTATAGTGTAGTAGGCCTGGATGGTGGTCATGAGGAGGGTAAAAGAATCCAATGTAGGACAGAAAGGGAAATCTGTAATACCCTCAACCATAAAGATAAACAAATTAAAAAAGAACAAATTGAGGAATTCTGGCCTGGGCCTGGCAATTTCCAGATAGGACAAAATTAATGGCCTTTGCCTGGGGTTTGACTAACCAAATCCTGGATGAAAGAATCAAAACCTCCAGGAACATTTGGAAATGACAGCTACTGGGACAAGTACCATGGCAATTAAGAAGGGTGAGAGGAAGCAATGTTCTATGATGATGCTGAGAATACAGAATGCTTACAAAGCAAGGAGATTTCAAGAGAGGGAGGTGGAAAAAATAAAAAGCAAGAGCCACGTTGAAGGACAACAGAGAATTACAGCAGTGGCCACAATGTGAAGAGCATTGAACTCTAACTTAGTGAGATGCCAGGAGAATTGGATTGAATCATCTCTGGTGCTGGATGAAGTTGGTACAGGTGTCAGTGTTTTCCTGAGGTTAAAAGATCGAAATATTTTCTCAGTAGTTGGATATAATTTTGCATACTTTTTTTTTTTTTTTTTTTTTTTACTGAGAAGAGCTCCCTTTCCATGGAAATGTCAGCCTGCTTCCTGGTCACTTACCTTTGAAAGAAGTCCCAGCAGTTGGCAGGGGTGGAGAAGTTCAGAAGTTCCTATGGCAGAAAGATAAAGGCCCGCAACAGTCATGGAAATCACATTTGAGTTGGATTCTTTCCCTCCATTGCTAAGAAAAAGGTCGGTCCTTGGAGCCTTACTGCCTCGGAGAGGTTTCACCAGGCACCCCTGCGTGTGATCTCACATTTTTTTTTTGAGCACCGGACCTCACTCAGGGATAATGAGCCCCAAATAAGTTGATCCTGAGTGGCTGAGTGGTAATTAGGGGCATCCCAAGGTGTTTTACCTCTCGGCTACCTGTGTGGGTCCGAAGAAATCAGGCAAAAAGTACTTAGGTGATATCTTTGATAACCCAGCTTTAAAATGTCATGAATAACTTTCTTGTCCTCCCAATTTTAAAGTATAAAATTCAGGTTTTGCTTAAAAACAAAGCAAACACAGACATTCAAGCTTTCCTTGAGCTGAGCCCAGAAATATCTTTCTAAACTTCTCACTTTTTGCTATATTTTTTACCCCATCTTTGTCTTTTCTTTACCCTGAAACTACCCTTTACTCTAATTTGTCTACTTGTTTTTAAATAATTTCAAAGCTACTTGTTTAGAGTGATATTAGTACCTCACGACCCCCCTTTTCTGTGGAAACTGCTCATTCATTGAGGCCAAATGTATACAGTATGTCATATTCTTCTTAACCTTTTTCTATACTGAGTCAGAATCAATTACTATCTGTTCAAGTTCCCATAGCACTTTGTACTTGTATCTAGAGCACTTGCTAACATCAGTAATAGTCTTACTTTATGTTCCTTGTGCTCCCATTAGATTAAAAACCCTCCGAGGGAAAGACTGCAGTTTAGTACCCTATTATTTTCCAGAGCATCCATCCTATTACTTTGAACAGTGTTCACTTGACTAAATATTGACTGATTGAGTATCCAATTCCAATGAATAAAACAGGCCTTATCAAGCCTTACAAGCTGGGGTGAGCCACAAAGAAACATTGCACAGAAATCAAGTAGTAATTTATCAATAGTCCCCCCAGTGGCTTGAATGAGTAAATGACCTTTTTCCTAACCACAGAAACTTCCTTGCTTCCTATTGTTTAAGAAGAATCTTGAATAACAGGCACAGATACATTTCTGTATGTAGTCTGTGGCTAATACTTGTCATGTTTGGGTGCCGTGGAGATAAGATTCCTCTTGGCTTTCAGGTTGATAAAGGGAAAACTTCTTCCAGATTCTGGTATCCTATAGTTTGGGAGGAAAGCCTTGGGATCTGGCACCATCAGGGGCAGACACTGGCATACCAGTGTGACTTGGAATTGAACAAGTGGAGCCGGGAAGTCTTCACTAACCATGTCTCTGGACAAGCAGCTCCAACCTTCCAGAACTCTGTCTTCCTTTTGAAAATGTGGCTAAAATAAACCTACCTCGCCCAGCTGGTATGAAGAGTGGTTGAGCATAAACTTATGAACCAGGAGGTCATCATTCAGTTCCAGGTCAGGGCACATGCCCAGGTTGCAAGCCAGATCTCCAGTAGGGGGCGTGCAGGAGGCAGCCAATCAATGATTCTCATCCTGGATGTTTGCATTTCTCTCTTCTTCTCCCTTTCTCTCTGAAATCCATAAATATATATTTGGAAAAAGAAATAAAAGCACCTGCCCTGAATTTAAAGACTTTTCTCAGATGCCTCTTATTTGACAACATCTTTGTCTCGGTGGCCATGTCTGCCGTGACCTGTTCTGCTGGCTCCAGGAAACTTCTGCCATGGGCACAGCCTGAGCCCCTGATTTTGGGCCTGTATCTCAGGCCCTAGTGTCTCAGTTGGCAAGGTGTGGGAAGCACAGGAAGCTACTCAGCATGAGGCTAGGCATGCCTGTCCCAGTTCAGACCCTCCATGTGCTGAGCTGTGACCCATGCGAGACAGATACTGGTAGAAAACTCTTCCTCCTCTCTGACCCCCGAGAGATGGCCCTGAAATACACGTTTATAAAATGGAGCAAGCAATTGCCAATCACGGTGGTGGCCATCCTTATGTTTGACCTTTTCTATGTCTTCTCGTAGCCTCAATCCTTTGCTCCTAATCCCTGGGTTCATACACCCCAAATAGCATAATCACACACAATCCTTGCTCTCAGGCCCTGTTTTCTGGGGGAACCTAGACTAAGATGTAACACTGTTATTACAAAATGCACAGAAAAGCACAACAGAAATATATAAAATAAAATATCTGATTAAAAATGTAAGGTGCTAACAAGTTGGTTTTTCTCTCAAAAGGTGAATATTAAAAAGGTATGTATGCACTGGCATCATCATAAGAGATTTTGAAAATCACAGTGGACTTTATTTGATATGAAACCTTCTAGAAAAACTTACTGATGACTCGATTGGCTTTTCTTTGTGATTGTCATGGTTCTGTGTTCCTTTGGGGATGCTGGCTTGATCTTAGCGGGTAAAACTGCATAGGAATCACGAGGAGGATCATAGTCACAGCAGCTGAATTAACCCAAATGATGACATTGCTCTGTGCCCTCGGAAAGGCGCTGGAAGCTGGAAAAGGAACACTTGCTAATGGAAAACAACCAAGAGGCTAAGGAGAGAGATGTTATTTTTGAACTTTTAAAGAGAACATTATAAATAGCAGAGAAAAGGGAAAAGCAGAAATTAAAAACAATAAAAACAAAAGTGTGTTGACAGCAGGCCTTTTAATATGACAATTTTGGTGATTCTAATGCCCAGGCTTTGTGGATGCAATAGCTGAGTCCACGCGAAATAGCCAAGGACCATGGGGTTTGAGCACTTAGTCACAATGGCATTTTAGGTTAAACAATCATTGACTCAGCGGTGAAAAATGAGATAAATTAAAATTATTTTCTTCACAACGGCCGAGGGGCTTGGCAAGTAATATATTGAAGAAATTTCCTGGACATAATAGGTTACATTAATTTTCAACTGCAAAACAATTCCTTCAGCATTATTTTTCAAGGAGAGAGAAAAGAAGGGGGGAGAAAACCATCCTGTTACTTGTGCTATTTACTTCTGGCCTAAATGAGAAAACATGTTTCAAAGGGAAGATTAAGAAAGGCGTATCAAGACACAGAGCAAATCCGAACAGTAAAGAATTCAAGCTAATTGGTTACCTATTTGCCTGCTCAAACATGGTCAGTATTAATCCAAGAACAATAGAAGCATAAGTTATGAAAATCATTACACTAGAAAGCAGTATGCTAAGCCCTCTGCTAGCTGAAAAAGCACCTTTGTTTGGATTATGGAACAAAATGGGAGCAAGTATTTCCATTGAAAATTTCCATCGAAATGTGCTACCAGCTGTGGAAGAAGAGGTTGGTACCAGAGATTAGCTCCTCTCCGCTCCTGGCCCCTGAGGTGAGTAAATAGATGAGCAACTCAGGTTCCACACCTAGCGGTTTCACGTGATGCTGGGGGAACCAGGTGAATGGAGTTGTGCAGGGTTGTGGGGAGAAGAAGCTGATACTAGCAGAGCAGAAGGAAGGAAAAGGAAGACCATACTCCTACGATCAGCATGTGGCTTCTCTCCTTCCTGTTCCCCTGAAGACATGTCTTCTTGTCTTCAGGTTATTGACCATTTGGCCCAGTGGTGGCCCAGTAAATGTTTAATAACAGCTCCCTACATGTAGTTGTAAATGTTGATCTTTTTATGTTATGGTAGTGGTTGGCAAATTTTTTCCAGTAAAGAGCCAGAGAGTAAATAGATTAGGTTTTGTGAGGCACACCCTCTCTGTCATACAGTTCTGCCATTGGAACATGAGAGCAGCCATAAATAGTACAGAAATGGACAAACATGCTGGTGTTCCAATAAAAGCTGGAGACTAAAATTCTAAATTTCCTGTAATTACCATGTGTCATGGAATATTCTTCTTTTTTTTAAACTATATTTTTTAACCACTTAAAATTGTAAAAATCTTGTCCTGGCCAGTGTGGGTCAGTTGATTAAGCATTGTCCTGTGCACCAAAATGTTGCAGGTTTGATTCTTCTATTAGTATACATGCCCAGGTTGCAGGCTTATTTCTGATCGAAGTTTCTCTCTCTCTCCTTACTTTCTCTCTCTCTGAAATCAATAAAAACCTTTTTTAAAACTGTAAAAATAATTCTAGTTCTGAGGCTTGTGCAAAAATAGCAACAATCTTGATTTGTCCTGGGCTTTGTAGTTTGCCACTCCTATTTTACAGTAATGATTACTGAGACAATAGAGAAATCACTAAATGTGTGCTGGGACTTCATCTGTTTGTCAGTAAGATATGAGTGACTTCTTTGCTCTATCAGATGACCATTGGAAGAATGTTTCCTAAATTTCTGTGTTTTCTTTAGAATGTGATGGCTATGGCTATGACATACTTTTAAGTTTAATCTTATTTAAACTTAATCTACATTGTTAACACTTTCTCAATGCCTTTCTTAAGTTTCAACATTCATAAAATAGTTCAAGCCCTGACTGATAGCCTTTGCCTATAATCTGTATTATGTAAATACTAGAGGCCCAGTGCACAAAATTAGTACACGGGGTTAGGGGGTGTCCTTCAGCCTAGCCTGAACCCTCTCCCATCTGGAACCCTTCAAGGGATGTTCAAATGCCCGTTTAACTGGGCAGTCAGACATCCTTCTCAAAATCCAGAACTGCTGCCTCCCAACTGCTTGCCTGCCTGCCTGCCTGCCTGCCTACCTAAGTGCCCCTAACCGCTTCTGCCTGCCAGCCTGATCACCTCCTAACCACTCCCCTGCTAGCCTGATTGATACCTAACTGCTCCCCTGATGGCCTGGTTGCCCCTATCTTCCCTCCTCTTCCAAACAGGTCACCCCTAACTGCCCTCTCCTGCTGGCCCAGTCATCTCTAACTGTCCTCCCTTCCAACCTGGTCACCCCTAAATGCCCTCCCCTGCTGGCTGATCACCTCTAACTTTCCTCCCTGGAGGCCTGGTCACCCCAACTACCCTAACCTGTAGGCCTGGTTATCCCTAACTTCCCTTCCCTGCTGACCAGATCACATCTAACTATTCTACCCTGCCAGCCTGGTTGCCTCTAACTGTTCTTCCCTTCTGCCTAATTCCCCACAACTGTTCTCCCCTGCTGGCCTGATTGCCCACAACTTCCCTCCCCTGCCAGCCATCTTGTGGTAGTCATCTTGTGTCCACATTGGGGTGGCCATCTTTGACCACATGTGTGTTGGAGTGATGGTCAATTTGCATATTACCTCTGTATATAATAAAGTTACTACCATGATATTAGTTATATTATGACATGCCTCTTTTGTAAATAAACTATAGGTCCAGTGCATGATATTTGCTCCTTACTGCCCATCTGCTTGCTGTTCCTTCCGCTCAGTGAGCCTAAACCAGCAGGCAGACATCCCCAAGGGATCCTAAGTGCTGCCGCAGAGGCAAGAGAGGCTCCCACCAGGAGTAGATACTAGTGGTGAGCCTGCTTCTGGCTGAGTAGTGCTCCCCCTGTGGGCATGCACTGAGCACCAAGGACAGACACTCAATGCAGGAGCTACCCCCTTGTGGTCAGTGCACATCAGTGACCTGTCGTTCTGCTTTTCACTTGATTTGCATATTAGCCTTTTATTATATCCTATATAATAAGAGAAGAATATGCTAATTAGCTTGTCAGGTGCTTAAAAGTAAAGACCACTCAAGCGTGGCCCAGGAGTAGCTCCTGGCAAAAGTGGCCACCAGCAGGGCTGTGTGTGGGCCCGCATCACTGCCCAGCCTGGTAGCTGCCCAGGCCAGGGGTCGTAAACAGGCATGCACTACCGCCTAGCCTAGGAGTGACCCTCAGTGGCAGTGGCCATGGGCAGGGTTGCACGTAGGCCTGTGGCACTGCCCAGTCCGGAGGCGAGCCTGGCCAGGGGTTGTGAACAGACACACCATGTCACCTGGCCTAAAAGTGGTTCCCGGCTGAGTGGCCATATATGGGGGTGTGAGCAGGCATGCCACGCCAGGCCCAGAGGCCGCCCTGCTGAAAGAGTCACTGGAAATGTTGGTAAAATTCAATAGTTAAATTCCCTGGAGATTCATGTGCATTAGCTCGGGGCAGTGGGGAAGGAAGGAAAATCGCCTCACGTGAGGCAGCTCTGGTGAGTAAGCAGAAGGAAACCATGTCTGGCAGACACCCCCATACCACTCCCTTTAACATGTAAGAATAATTAAATAAACCAATATCAACACCCCTTCCCCACCCTGGAGAGATCCAGGACTGAGGGGCATCCCACCCAGGCATTGTGTACCTGCCTCCCACCCACTTTATCCAAATGGACATGTTAGGGGGTTAAAGGGAGGAGGAGGAGTCTCGCAGGAAGGGGATTCCCTGCCCTCCCTCTAGACCTGACCTCTTGGAGAGCAGGGCCTGACCTTACCCCCAGCAGATTTGCATATCCCAGACCCTCTGGTGCTTCCAGCCATTGGGCATTCCAATGTCTTCCCTGCTTCCCAGCCACTGACCCTCACTGTCTCCTACTCCAGAAACACTCTATCCTCCCCAACTTTCAGTCTTTATAGCCTAAATGCATGGTGGGTTTAGTTGCTTCTCCATGGTTTTATTTGATAAGAACCCAGAAAAGTCGCTTAGCAACTGAGCTGCTCAGACTTCATCAGGGACAATGAATGACACCCACTTGGCTTTCATAGTAAAACAGTCTCATTCTTTTATTTTTTAATAGATTTTTATTGATTACAGGCAGGAGAGGGAGAGAGATAGAAACATCAATGATGAGAGAGAATTACTGATTGGCTGCCTCCTGCATGTGTCCTACTAGAGATCAAACCTGCAACCCAGGCATGTACCCTTGACCAGAATCGAACCTGGGACCCTTCAGTCCTCAAGCTGAAGCTCTAGCCACGGAGACAAAGAGCAAACAATTCTATTCTTAAAGACTTGATTTTTATCCTAAACAAGTGGATTTCAATCATATCAAACCAATATACAATTCTAAATGAAATATCTCTTCATTGCTACTAATGCAATTCTACCTTAAAGCTTATGTTGTATAATCTATACTAATAACAGGGTAATATGCTAATTAGACTGGACATCTTCTGGACATCCACACAAAGCCACAGTGGCAGGGGCCAAGGCAGTGGTGGTTAGGGGTGACCAGGCTGGCAGGGGAGGGCAGTTAGGGGCAATCAGGCCAGCAGGCAGGTAAGCAGTTAAGAGTCAGTGGTCCAGGATTGCAAGAAGGATGTCCAACTGCTGAGAGCAGTCAAACATCCCCCGAGGAGTCCCGGATTGGAGAGGGTGCATGCCGGGGTGAGGGACCCGCCCCCCATGCACAAATTTTATGCACCAGGCCTCTAGTAGGATAAAAGCAATAATATTCTTCTTTATTATCTTTGTCTTCACACAACATTTTGCATAGAAATAAGCACACACAATGTGCTCCATACAGATATGTTGATGGAGCAGTATGTCCATAGGTAACTCCTTTTCCCTCACGTCAAGTCATTAAGTAATGGACAGAGGTCTCTGAGAACCACATAGGCCAGTGGTAGGCAAACTCATCAACAGAGTGGCAAACTGCGAAACACAGTTTGCCAACCACTGACATAGGCCATCACATTCTACCGTTGGGCTTGGTTACCGACCTTTCGCCATTATGTCTAGCTTTCTAAGGAGTGGAAGAGATGGTAATGTAGGTCTAGGTGTTCATGACCCTCCCTTTCTCTGTTCTCTCCCTTTCTTTTCTCTGATGGCTTCTCTGAGTCCTGGCATCCTGTTCCTCCTCTGGCCCTGTTACCTCCCCATTTCAACCTCCCTATTCCTATGAAATGCCTACAATGGTGTTTATTAGGACAGACTCTTTTTTTTAATTTAAATTCTTTATTATTTAAATTTAAAGTTATCAAGATTGCATTAAAAATTTACAAAAGTTTTCATTAATCAAAAAAGGGGGTGTAGTAGGATCATATCATGTAAGGAAAAATACCTGGTAAGGAAATTACATTTAGAAAATTTTTACTTCAGAAAATTAAATTTTCATCTGCAATGCTAACAGCAAGACACCCATGAAAAACAAACATGGTATCAAAATAAGCCAAAGGAAAACTGGGCAAAAGTAAAAAGGACCCCAAGTCAATTTTATAGAAAAGATTCCTTTATTAACTTTCAGTCAAGAATATGTTTATATACTTTCAGAAAACAACTCCAAGACCAAGTGGACTCCTGTAACAGAGAGGAATTGACAGGTCTGCTCCAACCATGAAGACAAGAGGAGAAACAGTCTAGAGATGGAAGATGCTGAAGACGCCTTGCCATGCTAGCTGTCAGCAGCTGTGCATTGCTTCAGGATGCCTAGGACCAAACCAGACAGGGTCAGACCTACATTGCCACCATTTGTCTATCATCCAGATACCATTGCTGACGTGTACACATAAGGAACTATTTGACATTGAAACTGGGACTCAGAACTATTGGACATTAAAATTGGGACTCAAACATTTTTTGTTCTTATAGGTTTATTTCTAGCCTGCAGAGGCAAGATGTTTTTTAAAAAAAGAATCAGGGGGGAAAAGAAGTAGTGAACAGAAGACTGTCATACTACAGCAGGAAGGCAGAGGTGGTTGGGGGTGGGGAAAGGCTCTAAGAGATCAACCGAAGGACTTGTGTGCATGTATATGAGCATAGCCAATGGATACAAGACACTGGGGAGGGGTGGGACGGCCAGGTGAGGCCCTGTCCGGGGGTGGGGCCGGGTCCGGGGGAGGTCAATGGGGGGAAAAAAAGGAGACATATGTACTACTATTTGTAACACTTGAAACAATAAAAAATAAATAAATAAATACATAAATAAATACATAAATAAATTCTTTATTGTTTAAAGTATTATATGTTTCCTGTTTCCCCCCCATTGATCTCTCCCTGGCCGTTCCCACCCTCCAGTACATGCCCTCTCCCCGCTACTGCCTATGTCCATCAGTTATGCTTATATGCATGCATACAAGTCCTTTGGTTGATCTCTTGCATCCACACCCCTCGTTGCCTTCCCTCTGATGTTGGACAGTCTGTTTAATGTTTCTATGTCTCTGGATCTATTTTTGTTCATCACTTTATGTTGTTCATTATATTTCAGAAATTGTAGGGAAGCATGGGACTTGGATAGAATGTCTATAAGAAGGATTCTCTGAAAGGTTGGGGGCCTCTGGAGGGACCTTGCCCAAGGTGACAATCCCTATCTTGATTTTTCCAAACAAGTCATATCCCCTGAGTGTTTTGCTAAGGTCTCTATTTAGTTTTTTAGATCCACCCTTGTAGAAGCATATGCTTTCTCAAGGATACTTACCCTGCTGATTGTCTCTAGAGGTTAATTTTAGTTCAAACTGTTGTGACAATAAAAGCTGAAGGAGGCAGGTAAACAGTGCTTTATTCTCCTAAAGCAAAACATCCCCTCAGGCTCTCTATCTCAGAAACGTATATCAGAGTAATCTATTAATCCATCATTCAGGGTCTGCTGGTCAGGCAACAAATGAGAGATCATGTGATATTTATCTCCCTCCAACTGGCTTATTTCACTTAGCACAATGCTCTCCAGGCCCATCCATGTTGCTGCAAATGGTTAAGAGTTTCTTCTTTTTTATAGCAGTGTAGCATTCCATTGTGTAGATGTACCACAACTTTTTAACCCACTTATCTTCTGATGGGCACTTAGGCTGTTTCCAAATGTTAGCTATTGTAAATTGTGCTGCTTTGAATATAAGGGTGCATAGATCCTTTCTGATTGGTGTTTCTGATTTCTTGGGATGTATTCCTAGAAGTGGGATTACTGGGTCAAATGGGAGTTCCACTTTTAATTTTTGAGGAAACTCCATACTGTTCTCCACAGTGGCTGCACCAGTCTGCATTCCCACCAGCAGTGCATGAGGGTTTCATTTTTTCCACAGCCTTTCCAGTACTTGTCATTTGTTGATTTGTTGATGATAGCCATTCTGAAAGGTGTGAGATGGCACCTTATTGTCATTTTAATTTGCATCTCTGAGATGATTAGTGACTTTGAGCATGTTTTCATATGTGTCTTAGCCTTCTGTATGTCCTCTTTTGGTAAGTGTCTATTTACTTCTTATGCCCATTTTTTATTGGATTGTTTATTTTTATTTTGTTGAGTTGTATGAATTCTCTGTGAATTTTCATATGGAATAAAAAAAAAAGACCACAAATAGCCTCAGCAATCCTGAGAAAGAATAACAAAGTTGTAGGGATCACAATACCAGATATCAAGCTGTATTACAAAGCCAATGTTCTCAAAACTGCCTGGTACTGGCACAAGAACAGACATATAGATTAATGGAACAGAACAGAGAACTCAGAAATTGACCCAAGCCATTATGTTCAATTAATATTTGATGATAGAGTCAAGACTGTCTCTTCAATAAATGGTGTTGGGAAAGTTGGACAGTTACATGAAAAAAAAAGAAAGAAACTATACCACCAACTTATACCATACACAAAAAATAAACTCAAAATGGATAAAGGACTTAAACATAAGATGGGAAACCATAAAATCTTAGAAGAATCCATAGGCAATAAAATATCAGACATATTTTATAACAATATCTTTGATGATACAGCTCCTAGGACAATGGAAACTAATGTGAAAATAAACAAACGGGACTGCATTAAAATAAAAAGCTTGTGCACAGCAAAAGAAACCATCAACAAAGCAACAAGAGAGCCCGCTGCATGGGAAAACATATTTGCCAATGTTATATCCAATAAAGGTTTAATCTTCAAAATTTATCAGACAGACTCTTGATTTACAAATCAAAACCAAACTTTGAGCTACAGATATAGGTCTCCTCTGGCTAACATTTAGGAATGCAACATACCACTAATGGTGAGAAAGAATAGGTATGCATATCTGTGTGTGTGTGCATGTGTGTGCTGCTCTATTTAGAAAATACTGAACAAAGTTACCCATAGTCTTATCACCTTTAGAATTGTATAAAATAAGAAATTAAGAATTTTCCTTTAAACCAGCAGTTCTCAACCTGTGGGTCGTGACCCCGGCGGGGGTCAAAGGACCAAAACACAGGGGTCGCCTAAAGCCATCGGAAAATACAGATATTTACATTACGATTCATAACAGTAGCAAAATTACAGTTATGAAGTAGCAACAAAAATAATTTTATGATTGGGGGTCACCACTGCATGAGGAACTGTATTCAAGGGTCGTGGCTTTAGAAAGGTTGAGAACCACTGCTTTAAACCATTCAGTTGCTCAGAAAATTAACCAACATTAATCATTATTAACAATTTCGGAAGCGTTATTTCTAATTATTTTTTTCAGTTTGAAAGTAAAAATCAATCTCTCTTGGTCACCCCCTTTTTTCTCCCTTTCCCCACCCCTCCTCCCTTACCCCTTTCTGGAATACTCACTCTATCTAGTGCTTAGTCTTCAGGAAGGCACTCTTTTTCTGGTTCCTCACTTGGGCCTCAATGCAGGTGCTCTGGCGTTCTTATTGCTGAGCAGGCTCAGGACCCACGTTTCCACTCGGACACAGAGCTGACGTTTACTTTAGTGGGTGCTCTGGCTCCTCTGGATTTATCAGCACCCGCCCCCTGCACTCTTAGTCTTTTTGGACAATGACTCTGTAACTGGCATCGGCAGCCACAGAACCATTTAGCTTTCCCAGAACCAAATTGCTTTCCAGAACGCCAATGGCACGGAGCTGATGTGGATATTGATTTCTCGTTTGTTAGTGGCTAGTAATGAGGAGCCCAGCTGGGCACCAGCTGGTAGGGAGAGCACCTGTTCACATCTGTGAGCTGTTGGGCAGGAGGCAGCTGCCCTCGATGGACCCGCGGCTGTGGACCGTGCCCTGCTCACAAGCTGCCAGGCTCAGCACTGGGCTCCAGTGCCCCCTCTAAACCCGTCCTACCTTTTGCCTGTGGAGGGCCTGATAGCTGCAGGACCCCCAGCTTGCATCCCGCTCAGCTCACCTGGTGGAGTCTGCGCAGACAAAACTGCGTCTTCTGGGAAAAACACTGCCCAAGAAAAGTGTGTCTGACCTAGCCAGCCAGACACCCAATTTATTTGTCTTTGCTTTTCCTTTTTTCTTTTAACTTTCAAGTTCTGACAACAGTGCCTTGTACAAAGCAGGCAGTGGTGTGGCTGGTCATCTTTTTCCTTTGGCTAATTTAGTTTTTCATCTCCCCTGAGGGCCAGACCTGGAAGTTCAGTGTCTCATCCCTCTCCACACACCTGCCACATCAACACCCATTTGCAGAAAAGCTTGCCGGTTCTCCCTTGGCAAAAGATTACTGATCATATAGCTGTTGATTTAATTAAATACCAAGATCATTTACAAAATAGCCAATACAAAACAGCTAACTCTCATCCCATAGATAATTCTGCTGATTTTGTAATTTAACTAATAGGGGGAAAATTCTCAATTCTTTGTGCACATGCCTTCTCAAGAGACGTGCTCTGCGAAGATCCCATTGGCCACACTACCCATTCATCTGGTCCTCCTCCTCTTGCTCTTCTTCTCTCATCACCCCCAATATACTAATTGGCATATGATACTCCTTGCCAGTCTCCCCCTAATAGTGCCGAAGCGCCTCAGAGGCAGGAATCTATGGCTGTTCATTCACTGGTATTTTTTATATCCTAGAAGAGTGTCTAGCACATATGAAATGTTCAGGAATTATTTGTTGAGTGAATGTAACAAAATCAGAGCAGCCATGAGCTTCCCACTCCTGGGTCCACTTCCTCTTCTCTGTGGAACTCTCCAATTTGTTTTTCTCCTCCTCCTTCTCATCTTTTCCCTTTGCTTTCCCCCCACCCCCCATCCCCTCTGAAAATATTATGGACACCTTCTGGTTCCTCTGTCCTAAGGCAAGGTTATAACATTCACTCATTAACTTGTAATGATTGATAAGACTGGAATGCCATCACTCCAATAATCAGGGGGGAAAGGTAAAAGTATTTTTTTAATGTTGCATTTTTTATGATAAATTACATAAAATACACATAACATACAATTTATCATCTGAAGTATTTTTAAAGATTTTTGTTGATTTTTTTTAGAGACAGAGGAAGGTGGTATGAGAGAGAGAGAGAGAGTAATGTGAGAGTGAAACATCAATGGGCTGCCTCCTGCATGCCCTCTAGGGGAATCAAATCCCAACCCAGGTATGTGTCCTGACCAGGAATCAAACAGGCCATCTTTCAGTGTGTGGATGATGTCACATCACACTGGCCATAGAATCTTAAGCATTTTTAAGTGTACAGTTCAGTTGTAATAAGTATATTCACATTGTGTGCAACCATCACCACCATCCTTCTCCAGAGCTAATCTTACCAAACTGAAACTCTGTACCCATTAATCTGAACTTCCCCATTAAGCAGGTTCCCCGGCCCCTGGCAATCGCCATTCTACTTTTTTTTATCTCTACAAATGTCAAATGTGATACTACTCTGGATACCTTATACAAGTGCAATCGCAATATTTGTCTCAGAAGAAAAATTTAAACTGTAAGGAATATCAGTCATCCATGGGTGTGAATCTTTGGGGAGAAAAAGAACATTCTCGGTGCCCCAAAAAGTCACACAACGCATGAAGCCAATTACTTGATATATGCATATATACATCACCTTGGCCAAAACTTGCAAAAGGGAAGCATCTTATCTGAACTACCAGTGTGCCCTGTAATAAGTAAAAACAATATTTGAATATCTAGAGTTATGCATGATATAATTAAACTGATGTTTTAAAGTAAAATATTTAAAAGGAAAGCTTAATAATTAGCAATAATCTCTTGTACTGCTTAATATTTAAAACACATTAACATTCTTGGTCTTTTCCTCTTGTTTTCACAAGGTTTCCCTTTGATAGAAAGGTAGAGTATTATTATTATTATTCTTATACATGCCAGGATCTTAACCTGGATTCAGGGCCCGGTTCTGGGATGCTTTTGCCTATTACAATTGTATTAAGTTGTTAGCAGCATGGCGTTATCCAAACTGTATGGGTGAAGTTAGATGAAGCGATGTGTACTGAGAGTCTGTTCTGGCCCAGGTACTGTGCTCAGGGCAGCTATAGGCATTCCTACCACATAAGCAAACCTTGCAAATTTACTATTTACTAGCTGAGTTGGCATGAGAAAATTATAGGAATTCACTACGTTCCTATCTACCTACCCGAAGAACATTATACTCCAACCTCCCACTTTCTCTTTGTCTTTATCTATCCCGTAACAGAGGTGTCAGCCAAGCTGACCCCCAGTGCTATTATGAAGAAAACATGAGACACCTTGAAGGTTGTGATGTACTGCAGTAACCTAGACATATGTGAAAGGCTGCAAACATAACCTCAGTACAACTCTGTACTTAGATATAAGCTTTATTTCTCTAAAATTGCAGGAATACATTTGAAGCACTCTTGCATCTTCTGGGTTTCTAGTCCCAGACCATTTTTTTGAGTAGGGTTGGGTAGGGGACAATGTTTATTTGAATCTGAATATCTTAATCCCTCTGTTTTAAGGTTTCCCCTCAACCTATCAGTAAGTACCACATCTCTTCCCATTGTTTATCTCAAAGCCCCAAAGCAGGAAGATTGAGGCCATAACTGACCACTCCCTCTTCCTGATTGTTTCTCCTGTCTTATATCAACAGTTCTTTGTCCAGAAAGGAGTGGACTCTTTCTTCTTCCAGGTCATATTCTAACTTCTAGCTGAACTTGATCATCTTCATTTTCCTAAAGTTAAAATGCCGATCTGGGTACAAGAAGAACAAATTCTGCTAACTATAAGGAAGCACAAATCCTTACATTTCTCAGAAATGTCATACCGTACCAACTGCACCCATATGGAATTTAGGTGTTGTATTTGTCTGCTAATGCTGCCATAGCAAAATACCATGGGATCCGACTTTAGTAAGCATCTTTGTCAATCTCACAGGGGGAACTCAAGGCCTAGAGTGATCAGCGACTTGCCCAGAAAACAGATACTATTGGCAAAGGTTGGATGGAACTCAGATGTTGTACCTCAGTTTCTTTCTCTGAATCATTTTGCTCATGGAGAGTAATTTTCCATGTGCTGCAGTATAAAGATAAGTGCCTATTTGATGATTATGTTAATGCAGCAAAAGGGATCAGTGCACAATTAGATTCATGGAGAACGTTTATTTCATTGTTTTTGCAAAGAGTGAAAAACAAAAAATAAATCATTGGTTTCTAGTCTGGCACCATATGGCAATGAAAGTAGAAATATTAAGAATAATACTTAAAAAGAAGATCTCTCCAAACATTTTATTTTTCTCTTCCTCAGATTTCTTTTATTTATCTATATCCATGTCTATTAATGAGGAGACATACATAAAGGTCAATTTATCAATCTTTCATTGAAATATTTAGCCATATGTTTTCTGAAGGTCTATGACACTTTTCACTATAGTGTTTCAGATTTAATAATAACCATTAGACACATGTATCTATCTCTTGTCTTTGGAGCAACCCAAAATCTACAAGTACCTTTCTGCACACTGTATTCTTTGTCCAATGACCTTGAATGACATAAAAGCTAAGATTAGTAAAAACATTTTTAAAACCTGACTTAATAGATCATGATATTGCTTTTGCCTTTGAGCCTTGTTTCAGGGTCTAGCTACCTGGAACTGGAAGGTCCCATAGAGTTCACCTCCTAGGCTAACACCCTCATTTTCCAGATGAAGAACCTGCACCTGGGAGCAATGAAGTGAATTACTCAAGGTCACACTGAAAGTCACTCTGAGTCCAGCTAACATTCATGTATTTTAACATTAGTTCACTTTCCAGAATGCCCAAGTGTCTATAAGTAATAAAACATTGTAGTATTTTGTTAATATCCTCCAATGGATTTTAATTTGCCCTTAGTTTCTAGTCACCTCTTACCTCTAAGATTTAACTTCAAAGTTAATGAACCTAGGAAATTGTGGGTGTGGTTTCCCAGAGGACAAAGGATCCTATAAATCAGTTTTCTCTCGGGAATAATTTTTTTTTTTACATTCCTTTGTAAAAGAAAGTCTGAAAAGCAAAGTTTGATGAAAGACTAAAAATTATATAAATTTTCCCTGGCTAATGTAACTCAGTTGATTGGGCATCATCCCATACACTGAAAGGCTGCTGGTTCAATTTCTGGCCAAGGCTCATGCCTGGGTTGTGGACTTGATCCAAATAGAGGGCTTGCAACAGGCAGTTCTGCTCTCACATCAATGTTTCTCTCTCTGTCTCTCTTCTTCTCTCTCTAAAAATCTTTAAAAAATAATTATCTAAATTTATTTTCTTCTTAACATGCCAAAAAGTAGGCCAGGGGCTTAGCCTCTAGAGCAGTGGTTCTCAACCTTTGTAATGCTGCAACCCTTTAATTCAGTTCCTCATGTTGTGGGCCCCCCCCCAACCATAAAATTATTTGCATTGCTACTTCATAACTGTAATTTTGCTACTGTTAATGTGTCGTAATGTAAATATCTGTGTTTTCCAATGGTCTAAAGCTCTACAGCAGGGGTTCTCAACAAGTGTGCCGCAATCCCCAGGTTGAGAACCACTAAAAGGGTCACCTAAAATTATCAGAAAACACAGATATTTACATTATGGTCCATAACAGTAGCAAAATTACAGTTATGAAATAGCAATGAAAATAAATTCATGATTGGGGGTTACCACAACATGAGGAACTGTATTACAGGGTCGCTGCATTAAAAAGATTGAGAACCACTGCTCTAGAGACTTCCAGGAAATTTGTGTCAGATGGGATGAGGAGAATGTGCTAGATGGGGTCAGCACAGATGGACTTCTGTAGGTCAGTACAGTACATCAGTCTTGGGGCTACTATAAACAGCTTATACAGAGAGGTAATGCAAAGTTAGTCAGAGCAATGGCAAATTACAAGAGGTGTGCAGATAGGATTCAGTTGTTCTTGGATGCCCTGGTGGATGATGCTGGAGTTAGCTGAGGTTGTAAGGGAGCTGGCAGAAGAGATCACCAACAAGGAGGTGAAGTGGTCACATTACCAAAATGTTCAGGGCTGGCTGCCAAAGATTGAGCAGGGTCCTCAGTTAGTTTTCAGAGGTCCAAAATTCTAGAAGAACAGAGAGGCTTCAGTCAGAAAGGGGAGATTGATTGAAACTCTAGAGCAGCGGTTCTCAACCGTGAGTCACAACCCCTTTGGGGGTCGAACGACCCTTTTACAGGGGTTGCCTAAGACCATTGGAAAATGCAGATATTTACATCACGATGCATAACAGTAGCAAAATTTCATGGTTGGGGGTCACCACCACATGAGGAACTGTATGCAAGGGTCTCGGCCTTAGGAAGGTTGAGAACCACTGCTCTAGAGGAACATATCAAGCTATAAGAATGGACAGTGCCCTCTCAGTTCCTTGAATTTTCCACTTCTGTCATTTCCTCCATTTCCCCTCTCAACCCTTGCCCACATTCCTTGTATTACATTCAGAATTTCAATCTCCATCCCTCCCCTTCAAACACCATCTTCAGTTCTCACTGTCACAAGTACTCCTGCTCTAACTATAAATAATTCAAGGCCAATACTTTCTTCTCTTTGCACCTACCATTTGTTTCTATCAAGGCCCTCTTTAATTTATTTCCTACCTTCTGTAGGTTAGATTCCATGTACATTGTTATGATCACTTCTTGTTTAATCCCAACTTCCTCAATCTGCCTTGCTTTGTTCCCATCTCTTGGCCCAATCCCAACCCTGGTTGAATCTAATTCTCTGCCTCTTCCAAGTCTTTTGGGGTGCAATGGTGTGGCTACAGAAAGCCTTAGATCCAGCTGACATGAATGAATGATAATACAAAGCAAGCCTCAGTATTTTTTGAAAACTGTGCCACTTTTCCTCCATCAGCTAATTTTTCTAGACCCAAGCCATTATTTCACACCTTGTTATTATTCATTTTCAATATCTCTCCTCTGAATCACTCAGCTGATTGCCTCTTTGCTTTTTACTTTACTAATAAAATAGGAGCAATCAGAGCAGGACTATTTTACCTTCTCACCTACAATTCTACCACCTGTCTTCACCCGTCTCAATATGCCTCACCATCTCTTCAGCTACCATGAATGAACCAGTCTCTCTCTTGTCTCAGAAAATCCCTCCATTTTTCTTCCACGGATTTCTTGACTACTCAAGGACTTTGCTTTTATAACTATCTCTTTAACCCTGCATCTCCTTTCTCTTCCCTTTTTTTTCAGCAAATTCCCATTAGTGAACAAACATGAGTGATACTTTCTATCTTCCTGAGTTGTATGACCCCTCCTGCTGTCAATGTATTTTTATTTTATTTATTTTTATTTTTTATTTTTAGTTATTGATGAAATCCTTGAAAGAGTTTCAGTGGAAATAGATGCATTACCTAATCTCATGAACTTCATAGTTTAGCAGAAAAGAGGTAGAGTTTAACAATAAAGATATAGATTAGTATGTAATTATAAATAATTAGAGGCCTATTCCATGAATTCATGCATAGGTGGGGTCCAGTCAGCATCAGCCCTCTCCAATGGGGGCCCAAAGGGCCTGGTCTATGGGGGAGGGGCCATGAATGATTGGCCATGAATCAGGGTATTGGGGGGCTGATCAGGGGTGGAGCTGGTCATGGGGGGCAGGCCTTAGTAGTTGGTGTGATTCTCTTAATTTGCCCTCTACTTTCTGAGACTGAACCTGGGTTTTCCCGTCACTCCTTGACTTCATTCATGCACTTTTGATTTGGGCATGGTAATCTCACTGGGATGTTTAGGACTCCTGTCTGAGTTGCTGTGTCAGTTGCCATCTCCTTCTCCCACTCTTTTTTCCTTTCTACCTCCTTTTTCCTCCCACCCCTCCTTCCTCCATCCACGTTTGCTGAGTCAGTAGGTTACCCAACCTAAATGTTGACTCACTAATAAAATCAGTGGGCATTTATTAATTTAGCTCACAAAAAGGCCTACAACAAAGGTGTTGGGGGCCAATCGGAGGCAGGGCTGGGGAGTGGGGGAGCAGGTGAGGTGATCAGGGCTCAGATCAGGCCAGTTGGCTGCCACATTTGTGTCATATCCACTGGTCATTCAAGTTGTTCTGTCATTTGGTCACTGGGCTTTTATATATATAGATAGGTATTATACTGGCTTAGGTGGATGATAGATCAATAGATAAATGATAAATATCTAATTACATATATACATAGAAAGAAAGCAAAGAAGTATAAACCCAGTAAAGTTTTAAATTTTAATTTGAAAGCAACAGACATGCTCAGTGATAGAAAATATGTGGAAGCATGCATGTCCACTTTTTAACTGAAAATTTAGGGCATTTTTCAGAAGGAATCACTGAAGGAGCAAAATAAAGTTAAACAAATTTTATTTCACAAAGGATAACTCACCATGAAAAACTAACTATTGGAGAGGTTTGTGTAAGGAAAGCCAGCAGTAAGCATTTAAAAAATCTAATCATGAATTTAAATCTAAATCACTATGGTGAAATTCAAACTTTATTACTATGGAGAAAAGATACTAAAGTTAAAAATCAACAGTATCTCTGCTGGTGTGGTTCAGTGTTTGAGCATCTATCTATGAATCAGGAGGTCATGGTATTCAATTCCCAGTCAGGGCACATGCTCCGGTTGTAGGCTCGATCCCCAGGGCGGGGCATACAGTAGGCAGCTGATTAATGATTCTCTCTTATCATTGGTGTTTTTATATCTCTCTCCCTTTTCCTTCCTTTCTAGAATGCATAAAAATATATTTTTAAAACTCAACAATAATTTTGATACAAAGTTGGTGGCAGAAATTGCAGTGCATGCTAATTGTGAAATTAAGGGTTGAGTGGGAGGGATCAATGCAAGGAGAGTGAGGATGCATGCCAAATAATTCATCTTTCCCAAACAAGAACAGAAGAGACCATTTCATTTCTCATCATGCTAATTTGATAAATAAGTATAAATTCAATTTTGAAAACACCTAAAGAAGGAACTCTGGGGGATTACAAAGAAGAAAACACCCATAGTGTTCTATCATGTATTTGAAATAGATAACTTTCACATTTTAACAAAAATTAAAACAGCAACAACCCATAAACATTAATTGAATTAGATGTTCTGTGAAAACAAACTTTAAAGAAAAATATATAAATAGCAATTTCCTATTGATCTTGTTTTCTGGTACTTTTATTTATTTGTATTTTCCATATCATGCCTTCAAAAGTAAGTGTTTCATTTTCACCCCTGCTTCCTTGTTTGAAACACTCCCACCCCACCACCCGCTCTGTGGGTTCACTTCCTGAGGCTATCAGCATTCCAGATATTGGGCTACAAACTTCAGCAGTGCTTTGTAAAAACAGATTGCTTGGCCTCACCCAGAGCTGTGATAAGATTCCAGACAATGGCAATTCTGTTGGTCTGGGTCACACTTTGAGAGCTTCTGCTCTAGCAAATAGAGTCCCAAATTTTTCTTCCCAATTATCACCTAGGTCTGAATTCTTGACTCTGTGATTAATTAACTCCCTCATCCCATCAGCTGAAGAAAAATTATTACTGGAGTGGCATGGGGACTGGAAAGAGAGTTTATTACTTTTACTTCCTGGTCTTAGCTTTGCTGCTGCTTCTACATTTGTGGAAAAGCAATAAGAAGATAGAAATGCATGTGGAATTTGTTTTCTTCTACATTGGAGAAATACAAACAACGCTTTGTTCTCCTATCAGGAAGTCCTCTTAGGGTTTTTCTCAGACTATGTGAGAAGAAAATTGAGAAGCCCCCAGTACCTTTCTTCCTGTATCCACAGTATGGGTGATTGGATGTTTCTACATAGCAAAATTTAAAAGCAGTGGTCCTCTTAGTAATGGCTTTAACTCACACACTTGGGTCAAATACAAATATGGCTCTGATATGGAGATTTTGTTTAAAAACCCAAGCTTGTGCATTCTTCAGTTTTAATGAAGAATGTATAAGGATTTTATAAGACTTACTAGAGGCCCAGTGCACAAAATTCATACATGGGAGGGAGGGTCCCTCAGCCTGACCTGCTCCCTCTCCAATCTGAAAGTCTTCATGGGATGTCCTACTGATGACTTAGGCCTGCTCCCTGGCCTCCTTCTGTGGGGGGTGACAAGGCTGATTAGGGGAAGTTGCTGCCCCCATTATTCTGCTGCTGCTGCTACTACCAGCCACCATAGCCAGCAAAGTGTTTTCATCAACACAGACTCCAGTCCCTTCACCATGAAAAAATGACAACTTTCTTTAGGCATTTTCAAGATGTCTCTTTCATAGGATATGGCATTTTCTTTCTCTTTCTTTCTTTCTTTCTTTCTTTCTTTCTTCCTTCCTTCCTTCCTTCCTTCCTTCCTTCCTTCCTTCCTTCCTTTTTAACTTCCTTCCTTCCTTCTCCTCACCTGAGGATATTTTTCCATTGATTTTTAGAGGGCATGGAAGAGAGAGGGAAAGACAGAGAGAAACATCAATGTGAGAGGAAAACTTTGATTGGTTGCCTCCTGCATGAGCCCTGACCTGGGCCCCAGTCAGAAGAGGAGCCTGCAATCTAGTTACCTGCCCTTAACCAGAATCAACCCAGACCCTGCAGTCAGCATATCAAGGCTCTATCCACTAAGCAAAACTGGCTAGGGAAGAATATGACATTTCTTAGCCCCTCCAGCAGTGGACCTTTGTTTTTTTCCTCCAGGAGTGAGGTGGGAAAACCCTAGATCACCTTCTTGGATTCTTATTACCCAAGTTAGCAAGAACACTGCAAGTGGCCTACAGGGAACTTAGCCAATGAATGGTCAGAAAAAGTGTTTCCTCTGCAGCTCAGGTGCAGAGGTGGGACTACTGACACACTGCAGCTGGCAAGCTCTGTTCTCTGTGGGCCCATGGTTGCTGGCAGGCCCTGTTCTCTGTGGGCCTGTGTCATCTGTGGCTTGCCTCACCCCACACACAATCCCCTCCTGCCTACCTGCATGTGCAGTCTCCTCCTGAGTAGTTATAACATTCTGGCATCCTGGACAATTTGCATATTACCTCTCTCTCTCTCCATATATATATATATATATATATATATATATATATATATATATATATACATCCCTAAATTCAACAATAAAAAATGCTGTCTATTCTACCTTACTGTGAGCTCCATGAGAATAGGTACAGTCAGTTTTGCTCCTGCTATGTTCTGGACAGACTTCTTTATGTGTGGATGATACTCAATACACATTTGTTAAATTAGTGAGGGAGTGAAGGAGTGAAACCACATGTGTCTGGCTAGGGGACTGATCAGACAATAGGAAGAGGGAGAGATTTTAGATCAGAGCAGTTTCAATTAGACAAATGTCTCCAACTCTGGTTTTGCCCAGTGACACGGGTGAGGCTCTGAGGGAAAGGGGGCTCTAAAGAAGCTTGCATGTGATGTTGCCATTCTAAGTCTATATAGTGATTGCTAGGATGTCACCACTCCCTCGGCATTCCCATGGCCTCAGTGGCTATCCCAGTGCTAGGAGTCTTTGTAGATATCACTGAATAGCCTAGAACTTGGCAAGCAAGAATGACATCGGTGAGGTTTATTTTTTCCCAGAAAATACAAATCAACGATGAATTATTTACATATGAAAATCTGACTACATAAATTCTATTAGTCCTCTCTAACATATATTTAAATATAAGAATTAGAACCTGCATAATACATGAATAGATAAATATATGATCTGGTTAAGAAGAAATACATTACAAAAATAAGTAAGAGATGATCAAACACCCAATAAAATAACAAAATCTACTTCTGATAGGAATTTCACCAGAGACCAGAATGTGCTTAAGCCTGTCACTTCTCACCATGTTATCAGACCCACTGAAACCTTTTTTCTGAGAGCATTCTGGCAGCATTGATGTTGTTCAGACCTTAATGCCTAACGAAAGACTCTTATTTTCTTCACAGCCCTTTTCTTTGACATCTGTAGGCGCTTTCCTCAGGTGCATTCCTATACCCTTCGCACACTGTAGGACAGCATAGTACATCCTGTTCACCTTCACACTTAATACAGGAAATACAGGGTTTAGATTATAGTTAATTTGGTTCATATCTTTAAACACATATTTACCAAACAGTATTTTTTGCAATCTGGCTTCAATCAACAGGTATAATTAGAGCCACTTACTTATTCAGTTCTCTCCAGGAATGGTTAACTTTTCTCTGGCTTAACATACATAGATTGTTTGAAAAGGCAACAGCATGCATGAAAACTTTGGGTAAAAAGGTAAAGAGGGAGAGTTTATTTTCTCAGTCAAAAAGACAAAAAAGTTAAAAGTTATAGCTTTTAGGTAAGTCATTGATTTTGTATGAAGTGCTTCCATGTTCTACCTCCAAACACAAACCTGCTGTGGCCTAAGGCAGGCGGATAATCACTCCTGCCCTGCAGCTAAAGAGCAGGCAGAGCTCAAGACCAGACAAAGGGCCTAATCACAGAGATGAGTGGCAGACTTTCAGAGAAGGTGATTTTTTTTTTTGTCTAAAAAGAGCAACTGTGCTAAATTCAGGGCCGTGATAGGGAAGAAACAGTATCCTAAGACTTGGACTTGAACTATCCAGATAGATACACTTAAGAGCCTTAGATTTCTTGATGGTTCTGAACACTCTAGACCTGAAACCAATTCTCCTTGTTGAAATATACAGCCTTCTCTTCTTCACTTGAGAACTATGCAGAGGCTTCCAATGAGTAGGCCTCACAAGAGGAATGTGTGCTCTACTGAACACCTATACCTTTCCTCTTGGTCATCAGATATATGACGAATGCCAAAAGTTAGCATAAGTGAACCGGGGAAATGTTTGGTGTCCTGAGGGGAAAGGGGGGCTATATGCTGAAAATGCTTATTGCTATGTCTTACATATCAGAATCCTGGATTAGCTGTTCGTAGATGATATGAACTTAGTGTGAGAAGTAAGTGGATCTGAATAGTTCAAGAGGTGAACAACTAAACCCACCCCAGGATGTTCATGCCCCAGGTACCAGTTGGTAATTGCTCATACTCTCCTCTTTGGCCTGATAACTGCCCTCTGCTTAGCAGGGAGACTCATCTGCAATGTGACTCCCTCACCCTCATCCTGTAGTCACCAGGTAATGAATAACTGACACAGGGGTAAAATAAACCAGCCCTCAAGGCCCAACTCAGTGATGTCAGTCATACTCCAGAGTTTCCAGTGAGTCTAGGTGGAAATCAATCTCTGTTAAAGAGAACATTCCTGGTTAGTTTTCTTCCCCTCCTCTATCCATTGTCTTATAACCCATTTCTTTTGAACCCGCTCTCAACAAAACTCTTTCACTAGAATCCCCATCTAGCCTTGCTTTTTGTAAATTAAACTTAAGAGATGTACAGGGAGGGGCAAAAAATAGGTTTACAAGTGTGAGTAGATGAAACACAATTTATTCTTGCATTATTATTTAGTAATCATTGTATTATTTTCCATATAAACAACTATAAACCTATGTTGGCCCCACAGTGTATTTATGGAAACAAACCCAAAGGAATGGAATGCTGGCTACTTTTCTCTCCTACCCGAGATAGTCTAAGCACTAAATATATAAAAAAGACCCACTGTTTTGTTAAATACAGAGAAAATGGTAATTAAACACCCATTCTTATGTCATAAACTTTGAGAATAACATGTCCAGAGATACTTTTTTGTCCTTGAGAAATATGACATCTACTTGCACAGCTAAAACTATGTCCAGAAATTACTAAGATTAATGATCATAATTGACATAAACTTTTATTCTCTAGATATACATTATTCAAAGAGTCTAGAAAATAGGTTTTCTAGATTATGGAGAGTTTATGAGTGGAACATTAACATTAAAATCATAACCGGTTTGGATGGGAGTCTATAAATTTTTATTACAGATTTGCATGCTTTCTTACACAGAGGTTATTGAATATTATTTCAACTGTTCCTGATGACTCAAAGTTACTGTTATTAACAGCTATTACTGCTAGAATGTACTATAACAGCGATGCTTCCAACTCTGCTCAAATGTGTTTGGCTCTGTACCAAATGAATAATGATGGCTTTGTTTTGAGTTTATATGTCTCATTTTGATCGCGTTGCTAGCTCTTTCTATTACTTGTCACCTATCTCTATTTTGAGTGTACCCACTCATAGCACTTTCTCCCTTTCCATTTGTTATTGTTAGTATTTTATTGGCATGGAAATTAAGTGATAATAACTATTATTGAATACTTACTATGTACCAGGAAATTTCTAAGCACCTACATATGTTAGCTCATTTAATCTTTATAAAGTCATTAATATGTTTCATAAATTAAGAGTAAATTGCTCCTGTAAAACATCATACATGGCCTTCTTTTATACCATATATGTTTTGGTGCATCAACTTACTGATATATGTATTTTATTTGCTTGGAAACTTACTTTGTGTGTCCTAAATTTTTAGCTATACTTTGAATAATAAGTAAGAGAGTCAAGATATTTAAAGGTAATGGAGTTCTAGCTATACCTATAAACATGTGAAATTATAGACAGAGTAAGAAGTAAGGAAGCTGGAGTATAAATCACATTCAATGAGGTGTTAGAGATTTGCTTGTGCAATGTGAGAATAAAGAGCATGCTGAATAAAAAATCATTTTTATGATGTTACATACTAAATATCAAGTTTATCCCTGGCTGGTGTGGCTCAATTCATTGGAGTGTCATCCCACATTCTGAAAGGTTGCAGGTTCCACTTCCAGTCAGCTACATACCTAGGTTGGAGGTTCAATCCAGGTTGGGGAAGGTACAGGAAGAGATCAATCAATGTTTCTCTCCCCATGTTTCTCTAAAATCAATGGGCATGTCCTTAGATGAGGATATATGCATATATATATTACAAAGTGAGCTATTTAATATAACAGACAAAAGTTACCAGATAATTCTTTTTAGCTCTATTCATTCTAAAAGGATATCCTTTCATGTGTGCTATTGTCATTCTAAAGTGAACCTCTTCTGATTTTCACTAATTCATACAACTTCACCAGGGATTTCTTACACTTAATTTAAAAAAATCAATCATGTTTCTGTGAATGGTATATAAAAATGGATATTTTTAGACTTTGAGATGCATCTTTTAATATATAGCTCAACATTTGCTTTGGTTCCAGCCTGACCTTCTCATCCTCACACATCGTAGAAAACAAAGAGGAGGCCAGCCCAGAGTCAATGATGTTTTCTCTCCTTTTATTGGTGTTCCAGTAAAAATAATACAGTACCACATATATTATTAAATAAAATGCACCCAAGTTTCCTCCCTGATTGAGTTCCTACCCTCTTTCTTCAGGGGATCCTAGATTAGTGTCTTCTTGGCCTCCCATTCATTTAAGACATTCTTTTCATACATGTGTAGAACACTCCCTAAAGTATTATCGGCTTATAAATTACATTGTTGTTTCAGGGCAATAAATAGAATGATGAATGCATGCTTTGTTCAATCACCTTCTTATTCATGAAAGGCAAAACCAAAAACATTTATCTACATCAGGAATAAGCTATAAACCTTTCAAAAATGCTCCAAGTAATCCAGAAAGGAACCACTAATTACTGTCATAACAAAAAGGATTCAACAGCACTAAATGCTCATTGAACCATAGAATGTCAGAGATGGAAAATCAAGTCCAGCACTCTCCTTTTACAGATGGGAAGCTAATGCTTTGAGAGAAGTGATTTACACAGTCACCAGTCCTAGATGGTATCAATTCTAGTCTCTGTGTCTCCTGACTCCAAATTCATTGCAGCTTCATGGGGTTACAGGTGTTGGGGTAGTTACTTCAAGGACACTATTGACCACTCTCCTCTCTCCTGAGTTTTTTTCTCTATGCAGATACCTATTTGTTAGAATGGATGGCAACTGGAGGGACAAGATGCTATAAAGGTACAATTCTACTACAGCAAAAATACCTTTTAAAGGTTTCAGTTTTATAAAAGTATCCTGTAAATTGTTTAATCGGATAAAATAATTGACAAATTTATACAGTGCTATGCCCTATCATCCTATGGTGCCTACCAAGAATGGGTTTATAGTTGGGGGTGAGAAGAAGAGAGATGGTTTTTCATACAGTGTTAAAAAAGGAGAAAGCCACCTTCCTCATCAAAGCTGAATTCCAAAATACCAACTTTACCAATCTCTCTATCTACACAAATGCTAGCATGTTCCTGTCTCATTTTATCTTGAAAAAAATCAAGAAGCAATCCTTTGACATTCTGACAAGTATAGAATTCCCTATGTTTGAACAGCATGGTATATATATATATATATATATATATATATATATATATCTCCTATCTAATAAAAAAGTAATATGCAAATTGACTGTACCTCTGCTAAACTCACCAGCCATGCCCACCAACCACGCCCACCAGCCAATCAGAGCAAGTATGCAAATTAACCCAACCAAGATGGCTATGGCCACAGAGAGAGCAGGAGAGAGGCCTGGGTTGCCCCTGGTGATGGAGGAAGACAAGCTTTCAGCAAAGCCTGGCTGGGGGAGGTTAAATAACAAAGTTTCAATGGCTCTGCCAGCAGAAGGCTTGGCTCCTCTCCAGGCTACAAAGTTTCAATTGTAGAAAATAAATAAATCCCAGATACAAGGGTCTCCACTTAGGTGGCTGGGGGGATGTGGCCAGCCTGCAAACCACCACAGGCTCCTCACCCAGACCACCCCACACTCCAAGGAAACACCCACCCTGACCCAGGACATCCTTCAGGGCAAACCAGCTGGCCCCCACCCGTGCAGTTGGCCTCTATCCTATCTAATAAAAGAGTAATATGCAGATGGACCATCATTCCAACACACAAGATGACTGCCCCCATGTGGACAAAAGATGGCCACCACAAGATGGCCAGCAGGGGAGGGCAGTTGGCAGGGACCAGGCCTTCAAGGAAGGGCAGTTGGGGGTGACCAGGCTGACAGAGGAGGTAAATTGGGGGTGACCTGGCCTGCAGGGAAGGGCAGTTGGGGGTGACCAGGCCCACAGGGTAGGGCAGTTAGGAGCAAACAGACAGGCAGGGGAGCAATTAGGCATCCATCAGGCTAGCAGTGGAGTGGTTAGGGGGTGATCAGGCTGGCAGGCCGAAGTGGTTAGGGCCAATCAGGAAGGCAGGCAGGTGAGTAGTTGGGAGCCAGAAGTCCTGGATTGTGAGA
>JAAGEH010000480.1:47853892-47989536 GCA_011751065.1 Lasiurus cinereus | reverse complement strand
CACCCCCAGGCTCAAAGACCCAGCTCATGTCCCCAGCCTTGCAGCCCTGCAGCCCTGCCTGGCATCCTGCTGTGGGCTGGCTTGCGCTGTACCCTCACCTGCTCTACTATCCTGCCACGGTCCTGTTCTCATCAGGGCCCATCAGGGTTGGCAGCCCCTCCACTGCTGCCAGCTACCAGTGCCATGTTGCTGATGCCCACCATTTACATGCCATCCCCTGGTGGTCAGCTCATGTCATAGCGCTCCTGGTCTCCCTGTTGAACTATAGGTCCAAGGATCACCTGAGGGGACAATTTGCATATTAGGCTTTTATTATATAGGATAGTATAAAGCTATAAAAATAAGAACAATGACCTTTATGGACTAGAGTAAATCTAAGCTATATATTTTCAAAATATTTTTATTGATTTCAGAGAGAAGGGAGAGAGAGAGAGAAACATCAATGATGTGAGAGAATCATTGATTGGCTGCTTCCTGCACGATCCCTACTGGTGATCAAGCCTGCAACCTGGACATATGCCCTTGCCCAGAATCTAATGCAGGACTCTTCAGCTCACAGGCAGACACTCTACCCATTGAGCCAAACCAGCTAGGGCACTAAGCTATGTTTTTAAGTGCAAAAAAGCAAAGTGGAAGAAAGGTATCTCTAAGGCTTCCTAAATTACATGTAAAGAAGATGCAGTACATGTATACAATGTATAATACTATGCTGATGTAAAAAAGAAAGAATTCTTACCACTCACAACAGCATGGGGAGGCATGGAGAGCATTACACTAAGCAAAATAAGCCAGTCGGAGAAAGCTAAATATCACATGAGCTCACTCATTTTTTTTTTTCATATAGTGAACAACATAAACCAATGAACAAAAATAGATCTGGAGACAGAGAAGCATCAAACAGACAATCAAACTTCAGAGGGAAGGTGGGAGGGGAGGGTATAAGAGATCAACCAAAGACTTGTATGCATGCATATAAGTATAACCGAAGGACATAGACAAGAGGGGGGTGAAGGCATGTGAGGGGAAATGGGAGTGACTGTGGAGAGGTCAATGGGGGAAAAAGGGAGACATATGTACGGTGGTACCTCAAGATACAAGTTTAATTCGTTCTGTAACCTTGAGGCGTGGGAAACTATGAGACACTCGAGTCGAAGTAAACTGGTGGGTCGTGTGCAGCCAGCCGATCTGCAAGATTACTCGTATCTCAACTGGTGCTTGTATTTCAAAGCAAAAATCGCTCACTCAATGGATTGTATCTCAAAAATCTCATATGTTAGGGCACTTGTCTCGAGGTACCACTGTAATACTTTAAACAATAAAGAATTAATATATATATGTGTATATATATATATATACATATATATGGAAATATGCTTGTACCTGATTCTTTATGCAAAACTGAAATATAGAAAAACTAAGTCAGAAATTAAAGACAGTCCTTGCCTATAGCAGTGATTTTCAACTGGTGTGTCACAAGATTTTTAAAACATGCACTACCTTACTATTCAGTCAGGGGCACTGACCTCTTTGCTCTTAGATTGTCAAATAAGAAAATGACAATAGCCAATACAATAAAAGCCTTCCAGTGTGAATGAATCAATAGTATACCATTTTTTTGTGAGCTTGGCAAAATATATATTTTTGGGTGAGCTGCAGAATTTTAGTAATCACTTTATGTGTGCCATGAGATGATAAAGGTTGAAAACTGCTGCCCATGACTACAGCCTACGGGACAGTAGAACTCTGCTCTCAGGTAAACGTCACCACTGCTCTTTCCTCGTCATTCCTTCCATTCTTTTCCCCAACATACTAATATCAAGTGAATGCCTTTCTATTACAAAGTATTGTATTTCCATGTGGAAGGGAATATAAAAATCCATTTACACAACAGTCATGGTTACTAAAAACAAAATCATAACTGTAAAAAAAATACCCACTCTAATTTTAAATTCTAAATGAAATAATTTATTTTAAAATGTTTTATTTCTATTGTTTCAGAGATCCTACAGAGAGCACCGGGGTAGAACAGATGCTTAGAGAGAGGGGAAAACTGACATAGCCTCCAGACTCGGGGAGAGCAGGAGGCTCCCCGGGTTGCTTTCTGAAATTCAAAATGTCGTTTCAAACTTTGTGATTAAAATCGGGGAAGGCCCCATAATAAGAAAAAAGAAGGAGGAGTCAGAGAAACCTTTGTTTAGTATGCAATCCTACCAACTGGAAAAGCCAGGAACTTTACTTTTAACAGAATATAATGCCTTATGAAAAATACTAATGGCTACTTACTTCACAATTTCCAAAGGACTTTGATATATATATATATTCAATTGTACCCTAAATGGTCAGGGTCTGAGGTGAAGTTATGAAACTTAGGTTATTCTAAGGTTTAAAGAAATGAGCTCAATTTCTGCATGGAATTACCTGGGGAGTGTCAAAATCTACTGATTTTCTGCCCCTAGAAATTGTGATTTAATTCATCTGGGGTATCACCTGGATATTTAAGTCTTTAAAAGGTCCCTAGATGATCCTAATGTGCAGCCCAGCTTTTGAGTTTCCCAAGTTATAAAACTAGAAAGGAATAGCAGTGGCATCCATTTCAGGACCCTTGGTGTCTAATCCAGTACTTTCAATATAGGCAATAGTAATGAGTAAAACAATAAAACTGATAGGAAACACAATAAACCAAACTTTTTCTCTTCTCCCGCTAACTTTACTTTTGTAGAGTTTAAATTTGAGTGGCTACTGGTAGATAGAAATGGGTTTGGTGTGACTGATAGAAATGGATCAGGAGGAAGATGACACCCTGAGGGGAGAGCTGGGTTAAAGAAGAATGCCCATGGCCATCCTTATGGAAAGAGAAAAGCAGAGTGATACAGTGGAGCAAGCCAGAAAGCCAAGCTTCTCAGAAAATGTCAGAATCTGATGGCAGCTGTGATTGATAGCCCTTCTGTCTCGCATAGAAGGAGATGAAAAATGTTTCTTATTGAGCAGGAGTAAGGAGGTTATTGGATCCAGCTGTGTGAGGAAGAAATCAAAGTTGGCCAAGATTTTCCACTTGTGGCAGAGCTGGATATGAAGCAAGTCCGTGGACACTTGCCAGGACATCAGCCTATGAGAATCACCATAGAAAGGAAAAGCACTGTGCTAATTCAGAAATATGGTACAAATTACCTTGGGCTCCTGAATCAGTGTTTTTACACTTAACCCTTTTATAGTTAGAAAAATTTAATTAGTGTAGTCTAGTTTCTGCTAAAACAAATAAGCATTTGAAAACAATGCTAATGATAAACAATCTGTACTAAGTTTTTGTGCAATGCATATGGGCAGTCAACCCTTTCTGAAACCAATGAGTTCATGGTGTATTGATGTTTATGGGGAGACAATTATGTATTGTATTTACATTTCAAAACATGTAGTATGCTTCCCAAGAAGTTATCTGGCTTAGCAAACAATAAACCAAATAAACACCAAATAAACAGTAAGTAGAAGATACTGTAATGTCTGCAGCATGACTTCCACTTTGTTGTAGATCAAAATAATCATAGAAGCTGGGAATTATAGAAACAAGACAGGTAAATATCCAGTTATTAACCCAATGTATATCATAACGTGACAGGTGCAAACTTTTACCACCAAAACCAGTTTCTCCCCTAAAATCACAATTATTTTTAATTAGGAATTGAATGAGAGTGGGCAAAATTTTCCCAGGGTGTCACTTAGAATAGGTTGGAGAATGGAGAAACAGCATCTTTTAAGCTTATTCAGATTCAGATTGGCATGTTGGACACTAAGCCACAGCATTGGTCATAATAACGATAAGTAAGGTGACAGGTGAGACACACACACAATTGGTTAGCATATAGGCAGAGACCAAGAGCAAGGGATTTAAGGCAGGAAACCAGCACTGAGGTTGAAGGTGCGGAACCAGCCTGAAAGCCCAGGCATTGGGGTTGGCCAGCCCAATCAGAGCCTTGGGTTTCTGAACCATACGCTGCTCTTGCTTAGAGACTCCTTGCCCAGAGTCTGAATGCAACCTAAAGTCTGTTTGCAACTAAACTTACAAGATATGATTTTATCTTAAAAGCATTCACAGATCATTAAAATTTCCTCTCCTTGGTTTTGATCAATTTGCTAGAGCAGCTCACAGAGCTCAAAGTTACATTTTATTTACTAGATCACTGGTGATTATAAAAGGCTGTAACTCAGGAAGAGCCAGATGGAAGAGACACCTAGGGCAAGGTATAGGCAAATGGCACACAGCTTTCATGTTCTCTTGGAGCCTGCCACTCTGCTCAAATGTCCACACCTTCACCAACCTAGAAGCTCTCTGAACTTCATCCTTTTGGTTTTTTATAAACATTTTATTAATAGACACAATTGATTAAATCACTGGCCATTTGTAATTGAATGCAATTTTCAGACCCTCTCCCATTCAGGAAGCCAAGAGAGATGGTACTGAAAGTTCTAACCCCTTAATCATACAGTTGATTCTCCTGTCAACCAGCCCATATCCTTATGTGTTTTCCAAAAGTAACTTCACTAACATAAAAACAATTATATTGCTGTCATCACAGAAATTCCAAGCATCTTAGGAGCCAGAGTGGGATAAAGACCAAATATTATGTTTCTTATTATAAATCACAATATCATAAACTTAGGTCTGCCTGATAAAGACAAGCAACAAGGGTAACAAGAACTAAGTACAATTTTATGACATGGATAAATATTTTAAAGCATTTTTAAAAATCAAGAATAAGGCAATGATATCCATTATCATCATTTGTGGTCAACCTCATGATAGATATCCTAGCCCAGCAAAGTAAGATTAAAAAAGAAATTTTAGGAATAAGAATCAGAATATAGAAACAAAACATTTTTTTCAGATGTTATGATTGTTTATATAAACAAAAAAGACTTACAGAAAGATTATTAGTAATAATAAGGTAGTTCAGAAATATGTCTGTAAGCTGTAAAATCAATATACACAATCAATTACATTTCTATATACCCACATAATTCAGAAAATACAATTAAAGAAAATATTTCCCTTTATAATAGCATCTAAAATATAATGTATCTGGGAATTAATATAACAAAAGATGTGTCAGACTTCTAGAGAAAAGTGTGAAAAAAGGCCAAAATAAAAGAGATATATATATTATTGATAGTCACTATAAAAATGTGACCATTCTCTTTGTATTGATCTATGCATCGTTGTAATTCCAATCAAAATTCTAATAGAATTTTAGTGGAACTGACAAGCTGATTCTAAAATTTAGGGAAAAGCAAACAATAAAAACAATAAATGGAAAACTCACTCAGATCATTAACAAAAAATTGTACCTGAATCTGGAGACAGCATTTGTATAATAATTAGGAATGTCTTTTTGAGGTCAAAGGATCTAGGGATCATCCTTAGACCTACTCCTTTGTAATCTATCTATATAATAGAGAAATATGCAAATTAGCCAGGACGCTGTAACATCCCCACTGAACAGCAGGGACCTGAGGTTGCATGGCTCCTGGCTGAGAGGAAGGACCTCAGGCCAAATCCCCCGCCCTATGGAGTTTAACAGGGGACCTCAGGACATGCCCTTCATCAGGTAGGGCTTGATGGGGGAACTCGGCTGCACCCCCAGCTCCAGTGCCAGGCTGGGAGACTTCAGGCCGCACATCCTATCACATGGGGCTTGACAGGGACCTCAGGTCATGCCCCTCACCCCAGTGCCAGTCCAGGGGACCTCAGGCCATGCCCCCTGCCTGGCACCAGGTTGGGGACCTAAGATTATACTCCTCACCCAGAGGGGCTTGACAGGGGTGGGGCTGGCTGGGTCTGGGTCTCATCTAATGGGGTACAGCAGGCTGGGTCTGGATCTCCTCCATTTTCAAAGCATGTGCAGGTGGTGGGCAGTGACTTGACTCTAGGTCTCACAGAGCATCCTAGACTCTGACTGGAGGGAGATTTTTATATATACTTTATTAATTTCCTTTCATCTCTCACACTTTGATTATAGAGAAAGGACAAATAGCAATATTAAAATATTTCCTCTAATTAATTTCCTTTTAATGTGTATGAATTTTGTGTACCAGGCCACTAGTTATATGATAGGACCCTTTGTGCTTCAATTGTTTTTAACGTGAAAAAGGGGTGGAATTAAAAAGGATCTGTGAAACAAGGTATATTTTTTTCTGTGGTTTGCTCTTTTGAGATTGAATCACATGAGATCATCCCTATAAAACAAAAAACTTCATGACTGACACATACTAAATATCCAATACTTAATTGCCTTTACCTTTGTTACTTATTTTAGGGATCCTAGTAAAACTTGCCTATGAAGTGTAAAGATTGTTCTTCAAATGGCCCATTGAAGTATATGTTATAAAAAGACAAAGGAAACTGTGTGTTTGGGATCCTCCAAAATAGAAGCAGAGATGAGTTTTAGAAGAAGATACAATCAGTTGTAAACTTCCTCCTTGCTTGGTTCCTATAGTTCCCTCCTGTTCCTCCAGCCACTACTGAGTATATCTCATCACCAGGCTCACATATGTGACAATGATAAAAAGGTCTGTGCTGGAAACAATATAGTGGGTAATAAATCAAGACAAGGAGGGGGGTCACCAGCAGGATGGGAGGAGGGGGGGTGGCATTGTGAATAATCAATGCAACAGACTCTGTAAGAACACTACAAAACATCTTACTTAACATGCTTAATAAAGCTGGAGAGGGGAAAGCAGTGATAATGTAGAAGCAGACTGTCAGATTCCTGGAGATACTTTGCCCACAGAGCCAGAGCAGGCTGTGGGAAAAGAGCCGCCTCACTGTGCTGGGTCCAGCTCTGACCACCCACCCCACACTGAATGGCACTATACACTCTCTCTCTCCTCTCCCCCGCCCCCCCCCACCGCCTCCCCGACTATATGCCACCAGTCTCAGGATTAAAGAGAGGACAAAACTATTTGAAAGGTTTCTAAAGGTTAAACACAGAGACATATCGAAAATGTTGCCGCAGAGCCAAAGAACCTCCTCGCTACCTGGAACAACCAGATAAAAAGAATATTCAAAGGATGTTTAGATGCTTGAACTAAGGGAGAGCTGACATTGTTCCAGAATGATCGTGCAAGAAAGAAGTCTTGGAATACTCTAGTCCAGTCCTCCATGTGTGGGAGGAAACAGAAGCTCAGGGAGAACCACGTCAAAGGCCTGGTCCTCAGGTATCCAGTTTAAGACACAGTGTACAATGCTTCACACTCAGGAGACCATCCACAGTGGAGGGACTCCCTTTCCTTCAATCCTGACCTCTTTCACTTCTCTGTCTGAGAGGTAGAAGGAAAATGAAGTAGTGTAGAAGAGTCTAAAGGCTTTGGTTAAAGAGCTGATTCTTTTATAGACTGCTATAATTCTGCACAAGTCACTGAATTTGGGCCTTAGTGTCCTCATTTCTAAATCAAGAAGTTAGTTTTTATAGGATTATAAGGCATTTTATGGGCTTTGTATTCTTAATTTGAAGCATTCCATTCTCATTTTCAAATTGGCTATGACCCATCTGCATAAAGGAAAAGGGGTGGGGGAGAAATACAAGGAGAAAAAAAAAACTGTTCTGATATTATCTTGTACCTCAGTAGCTTTGGAATAAGTGTGTTATTGTTCATTCAATGGTACTGTCATAGCAAGGCAAACAGAAATGTAATGTTTGCTAATTGAACAATAAAAATAATAATTACCTTTGATGTAGAAGAATACAGAGTCACTGAGTAGTGAGCTTTTGACTGTATAAATGGAAGCAGTTATCATAAGAGCCCAAACTAGATGAGAAGTCATTTCAATTACATCAGGTGGTATTGAGTATATATACCAGGCATGGATGCTTCCCTATATGCTACAGGAGAGTGAGAAGAATATGCCCACCCACTGCTCTGAGAGACCTGTGTCTAAGAAGAATGCTAGAATCTTTTTAATCAGTACCCTAACCTGGAGGAGCTAGGAAAGTAGGATAAAAAGTTGAATATGCTTTTACCCCAGTCAAAAAGGTCACCCCCACTCCTTAATTTAGTGATTTCTAAGAAGCTTTTTTGCCCCTAAAATTTGCACCAACAAACCCTAGTTGAGGAAAGGAAATCTATCTTCAGAGATTTCTGGATGCTGAAGATGGGCTCTATGCAGTTCCCATAGCCAGACAGAGCAGGCTCTGGACAGAGGCAGGCAAATGATAGTGAGGTCCACCTCAAACACACTTGGAAAGCAGGGACACTGCCTCAGCATCTATGATGCTCGCAGAGCAGGTAGGGCATCAAGAATCACATCTTCTCTTAAATACTCAGCAATGTAGAGACACTCAGAGCGAGACATCAGTGGACTGGGCTATAGAGCAGCAAGCCATCTGTATCCTGGAGAAATAATACCAGAAACTTACTTGCATGGTCTCCTCTAGCTCACCCCCTTTTGCACGTTTATTATCCCTATTTCTCACCTGTACAATGAGCTCCTCCTGGAAATCATCTAAACTGTGTTTGGTTGTTTATTTTTCTTCTGACTCAAGCCTAACAATGATTAAGACTCCAAAAAGGGTGCTCAGGAGATGATTGTTGATTGAAAAATTGATGAGGATTTGACTGTTTAACTCATTGTGCAAATCTAGCTTGCCACAAATTTTTATAGGAACTTAGGAAAGAAACCATCTTATCATCCAGCCTGTGATATGTGAGAATTTTGTTAGGGCTTCTTGTCAGAATATTTTCAATGAGTGTTTTATTATACAACAAATTTTCTTTTGGAGACTCCCTTCCTCCTGCTTACAGCTCTCACTTGGCTTCTAATTTCAGCTCAAGCTGTGCCTCTACCAGTGATTTCATTCCTCATCTCTCTCTCTAGACCCTCCCCAACTAAATCATATCCATATTTTTTCCCAGAATGTAAAATATAGAAACAAGCATCTGTTTGGACAAAATCAGTTTTCACTTGTGAAAAGTGGATGCTTTATAAAATCACAGGCAACAAGAAAAATGTCAGAGAATGCAACCAAATGTTGGAGGAATAATAAATTTGTTGGTCCCCACTTGGTTAAGCTGATGAAAAGTTTGCTGAAGATTAAATAGGCAGGATGAATTCTGACTTCAGTTCATTGAGTTCCACATCCCTACGTTAGTTTAGATCCCAGAAACCTGAGGCTTGATTTCTCTCAGTAAATCAGGACTAAGAGACTCCCATATACACTTTGTGTTACACGCAGATATGCAGGATCAACCATGTGTAAAGGGATATCTGTTCCTTTAACAAAGGGGTATTCCAAAAGCCATTTCTCATTTAATAAGAAAAGTTGCCCAGACCCTCACTTCCAAATCATGTTTTGAGAAGTTCTCAATTTGGTTAACCGCAATTATGTCTGTAATCCATAGAAAGACTGTCCTATGACGACTTGACTCTTCGGTTCCTAGGTATTCATAATGTGACTGCATGAATGTCTTGGGCTATTAATTTTTCTAAGAGGACCTCAAATTTATCTTTGACATAAACTTTGAATTATCTTGTCTGCCATAAATCAAAAGAATGTTAAGTAAAATGCCTGGAATATGACAATTGAGCGCAACAAACTTTTATTGGTCCCCAACTTCTTACGTGCCAGGTAACAGACAAGATGAAAAAGACATGGACCTCACTGAGCATCTGGAGCCTTAAAGGAGTGCAAAAAACTTCACATAACTGCAATAACTGGTTAAAAAGACGTCTGCACAAGGGATAGTTGGAACAAGAGAGGAGCCTTTGTAGGTGTCAAAGACTCTCTTAAGTCTTTGTTACATCTTCACACTTCCTCTGGCTCCTAGTCCTGCATACTCACATAGTTGCATTTTGATACACCTTGAAGGAACAGTCAATTTTTCAAAAGTTTAGGCACTTTTTGACAAAGCTGATAATTTTATCCTACAAACTCTTTGAATTCACAAAACTAGGCTTTATGTCTTAAGAGAATGGTTTTGAAATGTCTCAGAGTAGTCTTAGCTTTTTTTAAAGGTAGTTTTTAGAGATAAAATATGTTATAGGCTACCGTGCATTCTATTTCTTCCATCAGTCTCAGAGAAGAAATTGAATGGTAGAAATTATATGGTGATTTTAAGAGTTCGTATTTTAAAGTTACTTGAGTTATATTTCAAGAAGTTTACCAGTATAAAAACAATGCTTCTTCCTTACTAACTGTTTTTCTCCTTTCTTTAAGTCAACATAATTCTCTTTACAGCGTTCTGGCCTATACTCTAAAAAACCAGAGACATAAACTATGTTATTTGACCTTATGAAGTTTATGTTTTAATAGTGTTTATAATGTATAGAGTTAGGTGATTTATGCAAACATAACATATAACATTATAGAAACATACCTAATTAAACATGTAAATGATAGATTGTGGGATTTATATATAACTGATGCATAAATTAAGGAAGCTTTCCTGAAGAGGGGGAATTTGGAATGAGCACTGAAACTGATGTGGAAAGAGTTAGAATGAAAGTGTGAATAGCATAAAAAATCAAAGATAGGAATGCACATAAATATGGTGCTACAAGGTCAGAAGGACAGGAGGAAACTGAAATATTCTTGGGAGAGTGTCTTTTAATTGCATACAACAAAGGCAAAATGTCCTAATCAAGATTTAAATTCTTTCTGAATCACGATTCATCTTGCCTTTCCTGATTAATTTCTGCATATTCCTCAATGGCTAAGCCAGTGTTAGACTTTCCTATCTCTGTACTAGCATATATGTGTGTTATTTGACTTTCTCCTTCTCTTCAAATGATAAACTAATCTCTACTTTTCATTTTATTCCTACAAATCGGTAATAATTAATCAGTGATAACACATGAAGGGTTCTTGTGCTCCTCTGAGCTCAGATATCATTTACTGACTCTATATTAATTTTTCTTTTGACATACATTCTATTGACATTTTATTTTTTTCAAAACCACGTCAAACTGGAATTATAAACTCCTGAGGACAATGAACTTCTTTTAACAGTAACCATATTTGTCCATATTTTCCTATACATTGTAAGCATTCAATAAACTGTTATGATAATCAATTAATTAGCAGGCAAAGTGACACATGGAAGGCAAAATCCTTTCTAGCATCTCTGAAATCAGACCATGTAATTTCTCCTCTAACACCATTCCAAGTCCTACATTGGTTTCTAGTTCATCTCACTGTGGAACCTACAACAATCACTTGGAGTCTTAAGTCTTCAGAGTCTTTATTTGCAAATAGTTACTAAGTATACTGAGTATATCTGAAGGAAGAAAGGTTGAATAAAATTATGTATTGTAAAAGTTTATCTATTTCTCCAGACTTTCTCTTTCAAATTTCCAAAGCCAACCCTGTGGGCAAGAGTGAACAGATTCTTTTGATACAAATACAAGTAGACAAGGGAGCTCAGAAAACGGTAAGGAAAGCAGCAAAGGCAAGAAAAAGACAATATCATCATATGAAACAATAAGTGGCTGCAGTATTGTTCCTCTTCGCAGCTGGATCATGATGCACCTGAGTAATGCTGAAGGATAGGTAACTTAAAATAATTCTTCCTCCAGAATATATGTGATCTTCCAGAGCAGATGCTACTTCGCAGTTTCTTAAGGACTGAATTTGGACATGACCCATCCCCTGAAACTCTAATCTCTTCTCATTATTATAAAGCTTTTGTGATCATCTTCTTAGAGACCCAAGATGAGAATCCTGCAGCTGTGGAAACAGATGAATGGCTGGCCCCAGGCATAACTTCCAAATAAGGAAGTGAAGTTTGCAGCCCATGTCTTGAAATCAGAACTTTTATTTTTTTTATGCCTGCGGATGACTGTGGACACCAGTGTCCCATGCCAAGACCACATTTAAATATCAAGGGATGAGATACATCACTGCACAGGCATGATGCCTGGCACCCACACTATCTCCAGATGGCTGGATGTGCAGAAATAGCCTTTGGGATTAAACTCAATGTGGTGGAGTCCAAACTCGTGATCTGTCCTTCATGGCTTCTCTGTAGTACAAGTCCCCTCTGCTTTTTAGAGGCACAGTTTGCAGATTATCAGGGTGAAGGTGGATATCAGAAATTATCCTTCTCACCAACAGCACAGACATTTATTGAAATCTTACTATCTATAGCGCCATGAACTAAGTATTTACAATATAGAGGATTATGGCATATCATGGCCCACAAGTGATTCTAGTCTAGTAGGGGGTAAAGTCATATACAAGAACACATACACATCTATATGAGTATGCACAGTCATGCTATGTACTTTGTGTATAGGAGAGGTGATGTAGAACTTCAAAGCAGCGAGCTACAACTTGAATTGTGCAGCAGAACATTCAAGAGACAAACACCATAGACATTAGCACCAGAAGTTATCTCCCAGAGCAGTGCTGTCCAAGAGAGAGAGTTCTGTGTTAATGAAAACTCCCTTCTTCACTCTCCAGCCTGATAGCCATTAGGCACATCTGGCTAAGAGCGTTTGAAATGAGCTAGTTCAGCTGAGAAACTAAATTTTAATTTTATTTAATATTGATTAAATTGTATTAATTTTAATGGCCACATGAGGCTAGTGATTTTTATACTAGACAAAGCAGTCCTTGAATATCTCTTACTCATTTGGCTCCTAAAAACACAGGCAGAGAGGTGTGGAGTTGTCTCTGTTCAAGAGGTAAATTATTTAGAAGCTGTCCTAATTCCTAGTCCAGGAGGATCTTGATCTTAGGCTGACTCTCATCACATAGAAAGGCATGAGGGGCAGTTGCTCTCAGATGAAGTCAGTGTTGTCTTCATAAAAAAATGGAAGGGCACTAGATTGTATGCTTTACGTGGGCACGGGCCTCACCCATCTGGTTTACTACTATATCCCCAGCGTTTAGAAGGGTAAGTGGTGCATAGTAAGTAAACCTAAATATATCAGTTAATTAGTAAATACTATAGATGAATGGCCAAAATACTCTCCGTATTATTAGAAATACCTCAAGCAGACTAACAGCTAACATTTGTAGTAAAAGTTCTGTTTTCTGGGTAAGGAGTGCTGCTAACCTATAGGATGAGCATCTGCTAGGCTGATTCTAACAGGAGGGCTGGCACATTTCAAGGGCTCAATCAATATTATTAAATAAACCTGTTGTGTTTATTTCTGTAATTTCTTTCCCCAGTTAGCTATTTGTAACATGAATTTTATCCATTTTTTAAACCCTGGAATGCATATTACAAAAACTAGCACATACAAGGTTTCTCAAACTTTGTTAATTGAATAATATAGGAAAGCATAAATGCATTGCTCAGCTGTAATGGCTCTTTCAGAGGGAACAAGGTGGAAGGCACTAGAAATTATGTACCGTCTTTTCATGCCTTAATTCTGTATGGAAGTTTAGCAGAAGTTGCTTTACCGTACAAAGAACTTAAATATGTTCCTCTCTCAATGAGAATTTTGGGGGTAAGCAGTCTAAAGTCCCTATTTCTATTTTTGTAAATAGTAAAATGCTATTTCTGCCTCACCTGTCCTCTAGTCATTCTATCATCTCTCTGTTAGTTTAATAACTTCCATTTTTTATAGAGAACTTAACTATATCTCTGTAAAAACCAAGAGGAATTTTGCAGCAGAACATCCTTTCTGCATCCCGTTCCTTTTGATAAAGGCACACGTTGATGCACTTGATCTTTCCCAGTGGAATGGGCCCAGGAATTAACCCACACACTGGCACATGAACTTCTTGTTTCTGCCAAACGTGTCAGCTGAGATGGGGTTGCTAATTTATTTATGGGGACATATGTCAATGTCACTCTGAGAAAATGGTTCCAGGATACACACAAAAAAAACTGACTGCTGTCAGGGCTGACCTTATGTGTAGGTGGAATAGCCACCTGCTCACTCACTCTTTGAAAGATTAGGGGATCCAGAAAGCCCTGCCTTATCTCAGTCCTGGCTCAGAAAGTCTCTCCCACTGGACTTCCCCATGGCCTCCATCTTGGTAAAGTCAGTTCCCCTAGGAAAGAAAGGTGCCCTAGTCTATCCCCATAGTCATTTTAGAGCGAGTGTAAACAGAGAGAAGGCTTTGATAGGGGTGGGAAGAAGGTATAGAGAAAAAGGATAATGCTTAACACCATGTCTTAGGTGGAAGGGAGTGGTATAAAATAACGAGACTGAGGCCATAAAACATCACTGTCTCTGGCAATGTACACACAACGATGAAGTGCGAGCAAAGTGAAAGGTTCACTTATTCACATCTAAAGCCCAAGTCCCAGATGCATCAACCAATGTAAAACCTAGTCCCTCTGCAGCACTGACAACAGGAAAACCATTTCCGCATCTCTGTTTCCTGCTCCAGACAGGGCAGCGTTTTCCTCCCCGCATCTGAGATCCTTGTAACTTTCTTTAACACCTAGGCTCCAAAGCTGCTCACACACAGCAGGCAACAAAAGCAATGCCTGTCCCAGGATCTTTGTTTGCCTTCGTGTCTCCTGTTCAATAGAGCCATTGTCCCTGCCTCTGTGATTACAGAGTCTCTGGACCCTGACTGTTTGGGCTTTTGATATCTACCTGCCTAGCTTACTTCCCTGGAAAGTGGCCTCTGACCCGCTGACTTCCTGTACCTTCCAGCCCATAAGGTGTGACCAAGCCCTCAGCCCTGTCTCCTCCTGGTCTGCCCGAGACATTTCTGTCTTCTCCTCAGCATGGCACCCAGAATCCTGCCTTGAGCAACAAAGGGACATCAAAGCGTTACTACGAGCTTCAGACAACTGTTAGGATTGCTGTATTTGATGATACTCTGGTGGCAGTGGTCCTTGCGGGAAAAGAAGTAGAAATCAAGCTGGTACTAGAAATAGTGGCAGAGAGGCAGCATCTAGTCTCTGCTGCTGTAAGCTGCATGACCTTGGGTGATATACTTAAACTCTCTGAGCTTCAGTTTCCCCATCTATAATTGGGTGACACTAATACCCACCTTGATGGCTCTTGGGAGAATTAAATGTTTGAAAGTGCCCAGGACAAGTCTTGGCACATAGTAGGCAATCAATATGTAAGGGATTCTTTTCTTCCTTCCTTAAAATAACTGAGCATGAGGCCAAGGTGAAAATTGAGAGTAGCTGATATCAATGGACTCATTTGTGCTAGGATCTCTACTTTTTACACCTTCGTTCTAAGGGCACTGCTTTGTTATGTCTGAAGTCCCCCTTACATAATTTGGGCATGGGGTCCAGAAAGTTCTCTGATGCTTAACAACCCAAACATTGGATTCCCAGGATACCACTCCCAGAAATCAGAAGTTTCAATTATTGGTGCGTACATTACTTCACAATGGACAATGCAGCATCCAAGAAGAAGAGAGAGATGATTAAAGGGAGACAGAGTGATCACAAGAAAGATGAAATAAGGAGGAAAATAATATGTCAAAGGCCATGAGACAAGGAAAAGTACAGGGAAGAAGTATGGAAAGCCAGGAGTAGTGGAAGGATACAGAAAGAAGGACTACATTAGAAAGGAAAGAAGAATGGGAATATTATGGGGAGATCAAAGAAGATAGATTGTTCCCCCCATATAATTGGGGAGGTTACCGGGTACTGGTAATTTGACAATGGAAACAAGAATCTGTGAATTTGAGTTAATTCTCATTTCTTTCAAGAACCCATTTCTATCTTTCTGTCCATGGTCCAAGCTATCTAAGGTCAAGGACCACATGTTTGTCATATCCTCCAGAGGGCTTAGACCAGTGTGATGTATAGTCAGTGCTTAATAATCCAGGTAAAGTGTTGGCTCTTCACTTATGCACTCATTTATACTCTAAGAGAATTAATGAGTGATTGCAGCTTTTTGAAGATATTGGTGTACATGTGGTAGCTTTGGACATGGTGCACAGCTTTCTCTGGGATGGGGTAGCCATGTGAAATGAAAAGGGGATTCTACATAAATTGGATGAAGACTCTCTAGCCAGCCAGCCAAAAATAGTTTCAAAGGAGACTAGCCTCAGCACTCCACACGCTTCTTCAGCATTCTCACAACTAAATATATGTCTCTGCAGATGTGTTTATTGTTTTAATTATATTCAGAGTCCTCTTTCCTTGAGAAGATGCCCAATCGGAACAAAACATGGCTAGTGCTCCTTGCAAGTAAAGTAGCCAAAAGATGAAAAATGCGTACATCCCTGTCTGCCATCTTTAAATTCATATGCATTCCCTTTAAAGGAAATCCCCTGGCAAAGAAAACATAATTCCTTGCAGTACCACTACAGGAACCTGAATTTAACTATCCCTTATTTCCACTCCAGTTGAAAAGAATCACATGGCAAAAAAGGAATGAGCAATAGATTAAAAAACCTCATCTGTGTGAATTTGGACAAATTGAGTAACCTTGCCAAGCTTTAGTTTTCTCATTAGCAAGATGGCAAGCATTGTATGAACTGACAGATGTAAAAATCACAGAACACAGTGCCAAGTTCACGATAAGAGCTCTGTGAATGTTCATTTATGCAGGCTGGATTGTTTGTGTATGTATCCTTTGTATTACAGGTGTTATTAAATATGGCATTGTTGGGACTGGCTAGCAATATGATTCCTATTTAGTCCAAGTTTCTAAGAAAACAATCATCATCTAAGTTTAGCAATATTTGAATGAAAAAATAGAAGGGCACAAAATAAGGTTCTTCAGTAATCAGAATTTGTGCATCTCCTCATCTAGCAAAGAAATACCAGTAAGACTATAATTAAATATTTGAGATAGAAAGCTTTCTATGTATAGATGAAGTGACTATTATTGCTAACACATTATTCTCCCTAGCCCTTCATTTTGTTTTAAGCTTTTACAATTATCCTTATGCAATATAATATAAAGAAAATGGGACTTGATTCTGGAGGTCTGGACTTTAAAACCATCCCTGCTGTTTACTAATGAGTTGAATGGGGCCTGGTGACTCAGATTTCTCATGTGTAATATGAGGGCCCTTTCCTACAGGATCATGGTTAAAGGAAGATGAGGTTAGACCCGCTTGGGTACCTTGTATGTTGAAACTATTAAATAACTGTGTATGACGGCTGTTAGGAAAGGGAGGCTAATAGGCCCTTTACATTTCCAGATGAGGAAAATTAGGACCAGTGAAGTTAAGTTTCAGGAGGCAATGGCAGAGGTGAAATTTGTACTCAGGATGGTTGATGTCTAATTTGGAGCTGTCATTTCTAAACTGTGTTGTAATTATATTTTTGTGAGTCATCATATTAGAATTGTGAAAGGCTAGTATCTAAATAACAGGTCAGGCCAGATCTGGATTCTCAAATGCAGCTTGTCCTTTCCAGTTTCCTCTCCCAGTTCCACTATAACACCAGCCCAGGGAGCATAGAAAGCTCACCCCCAATCCTGCACCCACCCCAGGAATGATTTTCTCTTGGCTAATGAGTTTGCCAGACATTCAATGCCACTTTCTAATCCCTGACTGTAGATTCATTTTCTATTTTCATAGAAAACAAAATGTATTTGTTCCACCACATGGTACTCAGAGATCACAAAATAACATAAATTATCGCCAGTCAGGAGGCTATTGTAACAGTCAAATTGGATGAACACACCCATCATGACTTACAGAATGAGTTACAGCAGTTTAACAATAAATCCTGGAGGTAGAAGTACAACACCTGTCTAAGAAATGCTGACTCATCATTTCTCTTAATGGCACAAAGACAATATTATTTGCAAACATATTCTAGTTGTACCAGTTAATAATAGTGGATTTTGTAATCAAAGAAAACACAATACTTTCAAAAGAAACATCAAAAGTGCTTTATTCAAAGTAATGTCCACCACTAGCTACACATTTCCCCATCTTTCAGGTAATTTGTGGATACTGACCCAATAGAACTTTTCTTGTTTTGTGGCAAACCATTCAGAGACCCAATTTTCCACTTCTTTGTATGTTTTGAAGTGCTTCTCAGAAAGTGGGTGTGCCATCAATCAGAAAAGTGGTAATTTGAAGGAGCAAGTTTTACTGAATATGGTGGATGGGTTAATACTTCCCAGGCAAGATCTTTTAATGGTTTTGAAGTCTGTGATGGTGCATCATCATGAAGCAAAATTACTTTGCCATATCTTCTGGAACATTTGGTCATTTTGCAATCAAAGTGTGGTTCAAATCGATTGTTTGTTGTCAGTAGTGATCAGTATTAAGGCTTCACCTGGTTTTAGAAGCTCATAATATACCACACCTTCTTGATCCCACCAAACACCAAGCATTGCCTTTTTTCTGAAGCAATTTGGCCTTGCAGTTAATGTTGGTGGTTGACCTGGATCAACCCATGATGTTGTGCATTTGGGATTCTTAAAATAAATCCACTTTTCATTGCCAATCACAATTTGAAGCAAAAAAGACTTGCATGCCTTTGAAGCACAATTTTACTGATGGCTTTTCAGTTTTCCATTTGTCTTTGGTTCAGTTGATGTGGCACCCATTTTCCTTCCCTTACAATCTTTCCCATTGCTTGTAAACGATTGGAAATTGTTTGCTGAGCAACATTTAATCTTTCTGCAAGTTGTTTTTGAGATTGACATGCATCTTCACCCAATAATGCTTGTAATTGTTGGTCTTCAAATGTTTTTGGTTAACCTCGATGTTCTTTGTCTTTCACATTGAAATCATCACTTTTAAAGCATTTAAACCAGCATTCACAATTATCTTGAGATGGAGCATGTTCACCCTAAGCTTCCCAAACTGTACAATAACTTTCAGCAGCACTTTTCTTCAAAATAAAGTAATGAATTATAACTTCCTGCAAATGCTCTTTTTTGGCATAAAATTTGACATTTTGAGTGTAAAATATCTATGATGTTAACACCTTCAGCACATTTGACATACGAAGTTTTGAAGCTTGTTGTCAATACAACAAAATAGTGTACATATCAAATCACATGTATATCAACATATGTGTAACTCTATCTATTGAAAAAAATCCACATTATTAACCAGTTTACTTAGTAAGCCTCAGTGTCAAAGTAGACAAGTAAGACAAGCATAAAATAGACCCTCAACAAAGAATACAGCTTTCCCCTTCTCTTCACATGTATGGAGTGAGGATAATGATTCTAGTACCTACCTAGGCTTTTGTGAGGGGCTTAAATGTGTTTATATTGCAAGCTGCAATACACTCTGTGCTAGCCATTATCATTGTTACCATTAGTATTGTTCTAGTTGTTACTGTTATTATATAGATGTTAATATTTCACTACTGGTAAAATTATCTTCTGAGAAACTGTGTATTTCTAGTAATTCTCTTAGTAATTTCAAAGACAATTAAAGATCCTAAATGTCAAATTTCAAAAAAAAAATAATGTCAGAGTTAGAGTAGCATCAAGAACCTTCAAAACCAATGAATGTCACCTATGTTTTCTTTTTTACACATATGCAAGAGTTTTTCATGAAAATCTTTCTAAGTCTAAAAGAACTCTTTAACAAAACAAACATGAAAGAACATTGTATCACAGTGTAACTGGTGATTTTTGTTTATTTGTTTTTACTCACAAAATAATCTTTCCTCTTAGATCTTGCAATGGATGTCTTCCAGAATGACAATTCATCCAGGCGTCCTCCTCCAGCAGCTGTCCTGCACACCCTCAAGTTTGGATTCTGCCCATAAATGTGATGGGATGGACTGTTATAGCTTGGGGTGAGACAACCACTTTCCACTACTATTTTCTATCACTACTTCCTACTACTTCCTTTATGCTCATAGATATCTAGCCTGTCAGATCAGCTCTCTGTCCCAGGTATGGAGAATTGGACAGATTACATGCAAACTGATGTTATAATTGCTTCTTCAACTAAATTAGGTTTATGGATATTATTGCTGAAAAACCCTGTAGACAATATTATTTTGGAACTAGGTTCCTTAGATTTCTCATCTATAAAATTCATTTTGGAATATTTTGATTGTAAACATGCTCAAAAGATTTTATAAAATAATACATAGGGATATACTTTTTAATAATACAAAAGAATATGTTCAAAATTTACTGCTTACTTTTGTTCTGCTTTCTTATGTGTCTGAAGATATTTTTGCTAAAAGTTCTAACATCAAAATGAGAAGAGTGTACTTTAAAATCAGTTGAATCAAATAAAAACTTGGTGAAGAACAGCTGGCCAAGGTGCCTTTGCTAAACTGGAAAGTTATGAGAAAAGTATAATGAGATTATATGGAGAACACAGCTTCCAAACTCAGGCCCCTTTAGCTTCCATGTGTCAGTGACCACAATCTCATATAATGGGAGCCAACTCCATTTGAACTTGCAAGGACTAAGGAGAATGGAAACTCAAAAACTCAGTCATGGACTGCCAAGGTTTTGAAATATCATTAGACCTCATATCGTAAATCTGAAAGTGAAATGAATCAATCAATTCAGTTTTTATGTGCAAATCATTTTGCTAAAACCAAAAAAATATATATTGATCTTTATGCAGCAAGACAAATGATTGAGAGCTCATATGATTGGAAGTAAGATAATAAAAACAAGAGACTTAACTTGGGGTGGATTTCAATATATTTAGATAGCAATTTAAAATTTACAGAGGAATTTCACATACAATCTTACTTTGTCCTCACAACAATTTGTGGAGGAGGTATTATTCCCATGAGAGAGGAGAGAGATTAATCATTTCCTCAAAAATCACAGAGGCCAGGTTTGAGGCAGAAGATAAAGACTATGGATTCACTGGTGCATCCCCAACACTTAGTTAACAGTGTGATACTGTATTTTATGTGACAAAAGGAGTGTTTCAGAGAGCATGCAGTATTATAGTACAGATGACTAAAAGAACTCACGAGGCTAGTTGGTTATGAAATGCTTTATAAAAACCTTGAAGCTTACTTAGTAACAAGCAAGTTGGAAAGCATTCAAACATTTCCAAGGGAGATATTAAAGGAAATGAGTAAACAAAGTGAAAAAAGAATTTGCCTGGAATACTCCAGAGGATTCATGGATTGGTTTGACCTTCAGTGATCAAATCTCTGCATGACTCTTAATTGTTATGATTTCAGAAGGAATCGCATTTCTTGACCAGGAAGCAATTGTTTCAACCATCTGAGTCACAAGGGGTCAAGAGGAACTGGTGACATGACCAGTAGGGACATGCTGTTGGATGCCAATGCTAGAGCTATGGTGCCTCATGGGTAGAAGCGAAATTAATAAGCAGGATGTAGAAACTAGTTAGTCTGTAGAAAAAAAAAGGAAATAATGAAACTGGGGACCCTGAACATGCCAAACTAGCGCAAGGCTGCAGGGCTTGGCACCTGTCTGCCCCTGCTGCATCTATACAGCCATCAGCTTCCACAGCTAATAAGCAAGCAGAGAGAATGACAAGCTTTCCCTATGAAAATAGCAGCTATCAGTCTATGACTCCAAAGGTCTGCTCCATTCCTTCTATAGTAGATGATTTGATCCTTGTCGAATTAGTGGGGTTGTAATAAGGAAGCTGTTTATGCCTTACAGCAAGGAAAAGCTGCCAAGAATCTCTTTTAAATCCTCTCCAACTATTCCCCCCCATGTTTTTTCACAGGATGCTGTGACTGCTTGGAAGAGCGTGTGTCTTTCTCTCCCAGGATAAAAGTGTTATGCTTTACAGAATATCCGTCACCAATAGCAGCATCAGTTTAAAATTACAAACGTTCAGAGTAAAGGACTGATAAATGGTGATGAAAGGAGACTCAACTTGGGGTGGTAAACACACAATATGATATACAGAGGATGGTCTATAGAATTGCACACCTGAAACCTATATTGTTTCATTATCTGAGTCACCCCATTAAATTCAATGAAAATTTTAAAAAAGAAATTAGTTCAGATGATTAGAGTTGGCATTAGAAATGTGAACAAAGTACACACTAGCTAATTAGCTGGATTTATTGTAACTAATATTCTAATGCAGAGTTGTTTCTTTTAAACTAGAGCTAAATGCAATTTATGTACAATCAATGTAATATATTTTTTAAAAAAGGATTACCCCTCCAAAGCCTCCTCTAGGGTTAGGTACTTTCCAGAGTGCTGCCTTGTTCTCATTTCAGTCCCAGTGCTTGTTTTATTATAAGCCAATGTCTGATTGTTTGTGTGTTTCTTTCTCCCGTAGAATGTGAGCAGCTTGAAGTCAGAGACTGTGCCTTTTATTAGACCCTAACACATGATACACTCTCCTTAGAGGAACTGTTTTTGTTTATATTTTTGTTTTAAAATATATATTTTATTGACCTCAGAAAGGAAGGGAGAGGGAGAAAGAGATAGAAACATCAATGATGAGAGAATCATTGATTGGCTGCCTCCTGCACTTCCCCTACTGGGGATCAAGCCCACAACTTGGACATGTGCTCCAACTTGGAATCGAACCATGATCTCCTGGTTCATAGGTTGACATTCAACCACTGAACCAGGCCAACCAGGCTAGAGAAACTGTTTTGTAAAAGTGCATCAAGGATTGTATATGTCTTATGATAGCCATAGGAAACAATACTAAGTCTTAAAGTCCTTCTCTATAAAATGAGAGCATTGAACTGCATCATTGCCCAAAGCTCCAAATGTACAGGGCATTCTTTTTCTATGACACTTGATTTGTTAAAGTGATTTAGAACTTCCATAAGTTTCCCCAAGAATCTATTTACAATTGTTGATTCAAGCATTTCTTTAGAGCAGACAGAAGCTGAAGTCCCAGAGAACAGGGTCACCATAAAGCACTGGAAAATTCCAAGGATATCAGAGACGATAGGGTGATGATTCTTTGGGATCTGCAGTTTCTTTCAAAAATAATTATCTCTAAGTGAAAGAAGCCGGACATAATAGGTCACCGGTTGTTGAATTCCATTTGTATTAAATATCCAGAATAGGTAAATCCATAGAGACAGAAAGCATTTTAGTGGTTACTAGGGACTGGAGGCATAGAGGATTGGGGAATGATTGCTTAATGGGGAGGGGTGTCCTTGGGGGTGATGAAAATGGTTCCAAATTAAATAGAGATATTCATGACACAATAGTGAGAGTTTACTAAATGCCACTAAATCATACACTTTGTAATGTGAATTTCACCTCAATAAAAAAAAGAAGTCACTGAAAAGAAAAAGAATAGTTAAAAATGTCTAATTAGGTCAATATTTAACTCATAAATGTAATGATTTTTACCAATCATCACATTTACCTTTAAATTTTATTTATCACTGAAACCCCAAATCAAATATTGTTCATCATTTATGGCCTCGTTGTACTTCTTGTCTTCTCATTTTGACTTGATTGGTATGCAAATAAATTTGGCCTCAGATGATTGCTTTTCCTGACATATTTCCTTTAATAACCTGGCTTGGAGAACAATAATGAATAGTCACTTAGCTAATCTGACTTGGATAGGATAGCAGAGGACTTATCTTTCACTTACAAATTGTTCGGATGCTCTGAAATGCACCAGCTACATTAGCCATAGCTGAGAACCTCCTGTGTCAGAACCTCCCCCATTTTCTTATCTCTGGTTCTCACCAATGGAAACACAGATATCTTTCAAATATTTTAATAGATCCTTCAAGATGTTCAATATAGGTAGGGAAAAAAACCAAACACACAGAAATTTTCCAAACCTTAGATGCAGTGAGGCAAGGGAGTTTGAAAAGATACTTGGAGACTAGATACCCCTATCTGATTCTGAGTCTAGTCTTCTTTCCATCACTGATATTCTCTGATTTTGTTTCTATGACCACATGACTTAAAATCTGGTCATGGAAAGCTATAAAAGAAAGAAACACCAGAGATGGAACATAAAAATTACTATGGTTGGAGCAATTTGCAACTTTCCCAAATCTGCATAGCTAGGAAACAAAGTAATGAGGAGGATAGTTCAGGATTTTTGAATTTTAATGGACTGAATTGTTCTTTCTACTCACTAGTGTGCCTCATCAGAAAAGGTAAAAAACTTGGGTAGCCTTAAGTCACACACCACGCAACTTTTGAGAGCAACCAGCAGTAAACCAACAACCAGCAGCAGAATGGTCAGCTCGTCCACTTTGGATTCTTGAACAACAGCTTCCACTTGAAACAAGCGGTAGCAACATGAAGTGCTTACAAAGAAATCAAATCAAATCAAATCAAATCAAATCATATCAAATCAAATCAAAGCAGCATTTGACTCCTGAAGGAAATGCTCCCGAGACAACAGCCAGCATAGCTGTCATGTAGGGATGTGTGGTGTGCAGGCAGCCATCCATTCAGGCCACTGGCTACCAACAGCTGACTCTAGAAGTAGTATTTGAATCTACCCTGAGGGGGCCGGAGCCCACAGACAGTTGGGCCATCTGTTCTGATAATACCACATTACTCTCTACACTCGCTAATGAAGGCTCCTGAGTAATCTTTCATCAGAATGGCTTCACGGCATTAAAAATGTATTTCAATACATAGCTTGTTTAAATATTTAACCCTCTTCAGCTTTGAGAGATTGATTCGGAACTGCAGTGTTTACATGGGCAGGAAACATTGATTTTCATATGCATGCATGCATTAATTCAGGGAGACTTGGGCACACACCAAAGGTTTTGATAAATGGATCTTTAAATCTCAGACTTTAATGGAGAATATTGGTTTGCCACCCAGATCCCATTCCTCTGACCATATTTAAACATTTTCAATTCTCATTTCCCTATGGTAAGAGGGAAACTTAGTAGATGAATAGCTTTGAGAGAGTTATTTTGGATAAAGTTTGCTTATACAACACACACACACACACACACACACACGAGGTATTATTCATTTTGCTGGCCTGCAATGGGAGCTATCTATGCACAGGGCTGTCCAACTTTTATTAGATCTGTCTGCAGCTCACCTTTTCCTGATATCTTGTCAATAAATCTGAAGACAGCAGTGTATATTCAGCACATGCAGGGCCCAGGGAAAGAAAACTCTCTTATGAATTTCTTTGTGTAGTGACATCATTTAAACTCACTTCAGTACAGATTTCCCTTGTTTATTCCCCTACCCCATCACTTTATTGAGGCTGCCATGCTAGGAGTTCTGGCTAACTCTGATAATTTTTGCAAGCTTAAACACTTCACTGGGTTCGGAAGACAAGTCTTGCTGTGCAGGGAGGACCAGAAGATTTGTAAGATGCCCTTAGCTCTCAACTCTTAGGTGCCGAAAATCATCATTATTAGCATCACACATACAATCCCTTCACCTGCATAGGTCATTACTAAATACATCCACCTTCATGTCTCCTCCAGATATTAGCAACAGTCCCATGAGATGTTTAGCTAACATATTATCACCAGCATTGAGTAGGTGATAAAGCAAGGCTCAGAAAGTTAAAACAACTTTTCCAAGTGAAAATAGCTGGTGAGTGGGTAAGCTAGAACAATAACTCAGCTTTTTAAATAGCCCACCATGTTGGAGGAGATGGTTCAGTTTTCTAAGAGATATATGTCCACAGACTGATTAACATAGTCAAGATCTATCTATGGTATATTGAATATCATTTATTGTTTTAGCACTAGGAATAGTGATAAGTAGAATAAAGTATTGCTTTCAAGTAAATGAGAAACACACACACACACACACTTTGGAACAGAGAGTTAGAAAATGTTAGTATTAACAATGTAATAAAGACACCCTGAGTATGATGGGAAGAGATACTCTAGAAATTATCAAAACTATGCGTTTAAGTGTTAACACAGCCGAAGTTCAGACTTTCTCTACATATTCATCAAGACAATGAAGCGGTAGTGACCTAAGTAGCCATTACATATAATGAGTTAACTTCTCTTCCATGCATCTAAATTGGTACCAGTTATGGAAAATTTTGGGGGAAAGTGAGAAAATGGTTGTTTATCATTTTCTGTGTTTGATAGTTGAATCTACGGGATGATCAGTGAACTGAATCATAGAAAGCTTTTTGGGAGAAGGAGAGAGGAGGGGGGACTAAGTTAAATCTACATTAGAAATACAGAAATAAAAAATAAAACTTAATACTAAGATAATCAATTAAATAATAAATAAATAAATAAATTCCAAATGAAATTATTGTTATATAACAGTATGGCAAAAGCTTTATCAACAAATATGATTAAAGTTCTCAAAGAGAAAATGAGAGAAATATCATCCATTAAAACATAAAAATACTATAAGGCAAATTAAAGCAGCAATGAAAAATTTGGTAGCTATAAAATCCATTTAGGAATCTCATAAATATAAAATGGGATCATTGAAAATAAATGAAATGTTAGTATTCTAAATTAAGTTAAAGAAAGAGTTAATGAATATGAAAATAGGAATTTACCCAGAAAAAGAAATTGAGAGACTCTGCATTGTTTTCTTTTGGAATTCCAGAAAATTAGAGTGAAACAAATGGGAGACTAGCAATGTTAGGAGAAATAGGGACTAAAGTTTTCCCGAATTAAAACAAATTCCTCAATTCAAAAGTTTGCTCTAAATACTAACAAGGATTTTACACTATAGTGAAAATTTAAAACACCCTGACTGAGCAAAAAAATAAAATCTTAAAAATACCAGACTAATGGACATAATTGCTAAAGAGGAATGACAACTTGAAAGCAGACATTTCAGCAGCAATAAGAATGTCCAGAAAAACATTCTTTAAACTTACATATTAATGTACAATGTTCTACACATTAAAATCAACACTCTGAGGCAAATAAACCCAAAGAATGTTTTTCAACATGCAGAGAAAACTATAAAAATAAATTTTAAAATTTATATTTCACTAAGAAGTAATTACCCAATTACTTAGTCTCTATTTCTCCTAACATTGCTTGTCTCCCATTTGCTTCACTCTAATTTTCTGGAATTCCAAAAGAAAACAATGCAGAGTCTCTCAATTTCTAAAATTGAGAATTTCTAAAATTTCTAAAGTCTCTAAAATTTATGTTTCACCAAGAAGTAATTACCCAATTATTTAGTCCCTATTTCTCCTAAGATTGCTAGTCTCCCATTTGCTTCACTCTAATGTTCTGGAATTCCAAAAGAAAACAATGCAGGGTCTCTCAATTTCTTTTTCTGGGTAAAATATAATTACCCAATTTGTAGAGTTTTATTTTTTCTTGACTTACAAAATTATGAGGAATACAAGAACTAAAAAGGCAACAAAAATTTACTTTAGCATTAGAAAGTCCATAAGCAGTCATATAAATTAAACAAATTTCTATTTGTTTGGACTACAATGACTTCTGACACTGAATCCTAAAATGAATTATAATATACGGCCCACACGTATTCTAAACAGTCCTATAATTTAGGCCAAGTTAATTTTCAAATACTTTTTTCCCCCCTCTCTACTTGGGCATGCCAAATTTTTTCTTGTGTTAATCTCGGCAAGAAGTATGCTAAATTGTGTAATGTTTCTTCCTTATACCTGCTCTCAGACTCCTGTCCTATTGGGAAGTGTGAATGAATTCACAGAACAATCTAAATGTCATGAAATAAAGTCAGCAAGCATTCTCTCCCAAAATTAGATCTACAAGAAAATTATCAAGAAAAAAAAAGTGCCTTTTGTTCCCTATGAGTTTGAGAAGCACTATATATTCTTACTCTTGAAGATTCATAATTCATATAAGTATACCAAAGGCTGTATAAAACTCTTCATTAATAAGGACACATAGCTTTATATAGTCTAATTTCTTCCAAAATTATTGGACATAGGTATCTGTTTTTAAATACACAATATACTGTCACACATCCTTGGGTGTATTTATTATTTATTTTTTATATATTTTTATATATCACAGATATATAAATAATATGTATAATTTAAACAAATAAAAATCTGTTTAATTTATATTACTGCCTATGAGCTTCTTAATGCTAGAATATATATATGAAAAACTTAATGCCTTGCTATACCAAAAATATATTGAAATATAGCAAAAAAAAAAAAAAGGGCCAGATTGGAAATGATAAAATTAAGAGTTTTAATCTGAGTTCTGCCACAAAACAACTAGGGTGATAGTTCTTGTTCTTTTAAAGATTTAAGATTAATTTCAATGATATATGACAAACCAGAGTGAGTGGCACTTTGAAGGGATAAGGCAGTCCTTCTTGTTCTATGCAAGTGCCACATGCAGGGAATATCTTCCTGGCTTCCAGAAAGGCCGCATGTGTGCTCAGAGATGACCAGGCTGAGTAGGAGAGGGCTGAGGTTTCAGAAGGGGAGCAACCTTCCTTGTCAAGGACATAAAAACAAACAAATAAACAAACAACATTGACAAGGCCTATGCTGAAGTACGGCATTCAAAATAATCGTTCTTACCAAGTCCCTAAAGTCAATATGAAACTGACAACTATTATACCCAGGTTTTGTTTCCACAAAGAAAAGGAATCCCCTGCATGTTGGAGGACCCTTTATGAAAAATTAATTGTCCTGTTTGGGTCTTTGAGAGGTAGTGACAAAGATGATAGTTCTGGGACCAAGGACTTGGCATTTAAATGGACACTCTAGGTTCTATATATACTAGTAGATAGGCTGTTGAAGCAAAGCAGCTTAATCATTATAAACAGGGGAAGGACCATGGAGGGAAGGGTCACATCCAAAATAGTTAAGGAGGGTAGGTCAATTGTAGTCATTAACAGAGCAAAGCTAAACAGAGTGCCCTAGAAGGATATGCTCCTATATCCAGCCACAGTTTATACAAGGAATGTACACTGTCCATGTTAAAGTAAAGGGGATTCCACCAAGGCAGTGGTCAGCAAATTCATTAGTTAACAGAGCCAAATATCACCAGTATAACGATTGAAATTTCTTTTGAGAGCCAAATTTTTTAAACTTAAACTTCTTCTAACGCCACTTCTTCAAAATAGACTCACCCAGGCCGTGGTATTTTGTGGAAGAGCCACACTCAAGGGGCCAAAGAGCCGCACGTAGCTCACGAGCTGTGGTTTGCCACCAAAATGCACCAGACAGTTGAGTACAGCATGGTGCAAAATTCAAATTACCAAGAACGCAAATCAAGGACTACTCCTTGGATTAAGGATGCAGTCTTTTACATTTTGTCTCATGAAAAAGTTCATTGGACAATATTTGGGCACAACATCTCCATTCCAAGTCAGAGTTGCAGAAAAAGTATTAGGATACTGATGTAGAATTATCAGATATTGGAAAGAGCAGATGAAAAAGACAGCATGAGGCCAGTGAATGCTCTAAGGATTAAGTTTATTTAAAGCAGTCAGAGGCCATTTGAAGATCCTGGCATTTATCTTCCTTCATGATCTGCTCTTTATGCATTTTGTTTTATGCTTTACAGTTTTGAGATCATTTCTCCTTGATAAATAAAAATGAGAATAAAATAAGAGATGAATGAACCCGTCTGCCTTTGCTCTTATTTTTAACAGCACTTTATCTACCCTAAGTTATGTTCTTCTTCCAGCACTGCACAAAGTAAAAATTGCCATTTTCCTGAATCCAGTATTTTTTTCTTGCTTTTCCACTCCTTCTGATTTTTAGCTTTCCACATGAGCTTCTTAAAGATACAAAAGAATGTTTCATAGATCTCTTAATTACATGGGCCACTTTTTATTTTTGGTGCAATTCCTTTAGAACATGAGTTCATCAGATAATTCCCATTGTGGTCAATCTGCTCCCCTAAGGGAGAATTGAGAATACAGAGGGGAAGTAAGAATATGTACAATCAGCTAGTATTTCCATCTTCCAGGATATGAATACACATATCAATAAGCATCAGGAAAACATAGGTACAAACTAGCCAGTATGACCAATGCTAAAGAGGACATAAGATTAGTATGGATCTGGAGAACATAAAAATAAATGTGGTTTCTGGGAAACACAAGTGATAAATAGGAGGCAGAGGAAGCAAGAGTCTCAAAACTGATGGAGCCAGGTAAAGTCTACCTGCTAAGCCAGGGAGTCTATATTACATCCTGTTGGTACCTGTAACCAGGAAGATCAGAGGAACCGAGTTAACTATTAAAGAGCCAATATTTTGCTGAAACCAGTTTGGCTCAGTGGATAGAGTGTCGGCCTGTGGACTGAGGGGTCCCAGGTTGGATTCTGGTCAAGAGCATGTACCTTGGTTGCAGGTACTTGCCCAGTAAAGGGTGTCCAAGAGGCAGCTGATCAATGTTTCTCTCTCATCGATGTTTCTAACTCTCTATCCCTTTCCCTTCCTCTCTGTAAAAAAATCAATAAAATATATTTAAAAAAAGAACCAATATTTCTTCCTCAAAGTTATTAATTCCAGGATGGCACAGTCATATTTTCCTAAGATCCCTGCCTTTCTAATTCTACTGAACAATGTTCTGGTTTATTACAGTGAGTTACTAAAGTGTATTGTCTCCTCATCTTTATGAAAGGCAAATGTATCAGCAAGAAGAGTCAGGAAAATGTCATACACTAGACTTTGAAGATGTAAACCTTTAACAGATGCAGTTATTTATTCATTTAATTATTCAACAAGTGATATATATGTGTCTTAAATTCTTTCAATGCACTAGAAAGACAATGTCATTGCCCTTGCGTACCTTACAGACAAAGAAGGAGTAAAAAATTACACAAATACTTGTTCAAGAATTATAGTTTAATCAGGGCTTTGAGGAAAAGGTAATTTATGCTATGAAGACATTTGACAGGAGGATCTAAGCTTATCTGTAGGGTATTTTAGGTAATGGAGTCACTGTGAGAAGGGAACAGGAGGCACTGCAGTAAAAAAAGAGTAGCTATGAGAAGATCCTAAAGCAGGAAGAAGCATGTTTTTATAGGAAAAATGCTATAAAATGCCAGGCCGAGGGACCCCACTGGTGCACCATTGATGCTGGGGAAGTCAAGAGAAGTTGACCAGCCAGGGAGGGACTGCAGGAGGGTTCCAGGGCATGTTTGGCCCATCTTGCTCAGACCAGATTGGCCGGATCACAGCCACAAGCTAAATTACTGGTCAGAGCATCTGCCCCCTGGTGGGAGGTGCACATCATAGTAAGCAGTTGAAAGGCCTTAGCATATCATTAGCATATAGCATATTACACTTTGATTGGATGAATGGCTGACTGGTTGACCAGGCACTTAGCATATTAGGCTTTTATTATATAGGATTGTTATTGTTGTACATACAAATTAGTTACAAGAGCAGCATTGCTGTATTAAATGATATTGATTAGTGTGCTTTCCTATAAAAGGCTGAATCATTTTTCTCTTTTAAATGTAAAAAATAGAACTAAACAGTAAGGGTGAATCTGCTTTTAAAAATGAGCTAGTGGAATAAAGGCATAGAAGTAAGTTGTTTGTCCTCAGGAAGGTATATTTGGTTCCCAAAACAATCATCCAGAAAGGCTAATGTTTCATGTTGCTAAGGGCTTTGTTGTATTTAGAACACATAAAAGTGTTTTTTTTTCCTCAATATCTCTGAACCAAGACAGATTACTAGACAGATATGCAGTTTCTCAAATCCAGTTTGTCAAAGAAAATTGGTATTTTTGTGAACAAAATGGAACAATTTAAATGAGATAATAGTGAGTATAACACATATAATGACAAATTATGTTCCAGAGGTGCCTTGAATGATAGAAACAACAGGAACAAATCTAACAAGGTGGAATTTTAAAGATTTCTGCATACAATTCTTTACATCTTCAATTTCTCTTAATAAAGATAGGAATAATCTTAACAGATAAAAGAAAAATATCTATGGATTCTGCTTCAACACTAGGTAACATCATTTGATGGTCATCCCTGTCAAAAAATGGAATGGGCTCTCTGGCTCAATTTGTTTGTTATCAGATTTGCCACATCTGTATTTCATATACAAAAGTCATTAGCTATCCACATATTCTAGAAATGTCAGTGTTCGCCATTATCTTTTTACCAAATGCCTTTCATATGGTTGTACTTTTAATTTTAATGCATGCTTTAATAATTTCATTATTGGGAATTTATATGATGAACACTTCTTAATCTTTTTATGAATGGTTTAGGCCCGTGGTCAGCAAACCAGCTAGCTAGCCACATGTGGTTCTTTGGCTCCTTGAGTGTGGCTCTTCCACAAAATACCACTGCCTGGGCGAGTCTATTTTGAAGAAGTGGCATTAGAAAACATTTAAGTTTAAAAAATTTGGCTCTCAAAAGAAATTTCAATCGTTGTAATGTTGATATTTAACTCTATTGACTAATGAGTTTGCTGACCACTGGAAGGATAACAGTTATTTTTTTCAATATTGTGAAGCATTTCTTTCATTTATTTCTATTGATAAGGAAATTGTCCTTTGGTTCAATTCTTTCTCTTTACCAGTTAAATGTCATCTTTTTTTGGCTTTTAAGATTTTCAGTTTATCAGAGACAAGTGCAGTTTCTTTATCACGTTTAGGTGGGCATTTTAGTTGTTTATCCTGTTCAGTACTTGGAGTGCCTTCTGAATCAGAAGATCCATGCCATTGTAAACAAAATCCAACAAAGGCACTGGAGCAGAAAAGGAGAGACTTTATTCAGATAACAGTTTGCAAACCAGGGAGATGCAGCCTGCTGTAGAAACTGAAATTGTGTTCTATGGAGACAATGGAGAGGCCGTTTTTTTATAGAAAACCTTCCTATCCATTGTTCTCATATCAGCCTATTTCATGGAAATGTGTTTTCCAAATTGCACAGGTTGGATTGGTTGCTGTAAATGTAAATAAGGATATATTTTGTACAGTTTTCATTAGTCAGGCCAGGTCAGCAGGTCACAGTCTAATAACTGGGCAATAGCATGTCAGTGAGGAAACAAAAAACTTCCCTAGAGTGGTTGACTCAGACTGCATAAACAGGCGGGTCCTGGTATGGGAAACGGAGAGTTAGCTGTGTTCTTCCTGGTAAGAAACTCATGTCCATGAATGGGCATTTGACTCTGAATTCAAATCTAGGCTTATTTAACCATTGGGAGCCTGAGTCCAACTCAATCGATAAATTCCTTCTCAGGGGTCACATTAGATAATTTCCTTAATGGAGTCTTCACCATTCCTTGAATCGGGAAAATATCTACTTTTTTTTTTTTTCAAATGTGGCTTCCAGTCCATTCTATTTTATTCTTCTGAGATACTTACATATATATGCTGGAGACTATTTTATATATATATATATATATATATATATATATATATTTTGTAAATAATATTTGTCTACTGTGTTTTAAGGGTGTGTACAAGTAAATTTCTCAGTATCTTTTTCAAATTCAGTGAGTCTCTCCCCAACTCTGTTAGATGTATCTAGAGTTTGGTCTTTTTATCGAGTATTTTAAAATTTTATTTTAATGATATATATTTCTTTATTAAGATTTCTTATGCACTTGCTTTTTTTGTTACTTTCATTTTCAAAAATTAGATATAATTTCCATTGTGCCTTAGAGGAGTATAAACTGTTATTAATGTGTTTCACAGTCTTATTAATATAAGTGTTTCATTTGGTGTAAAAAAGAAAGAAATTAGTTACAAGATAATCCTTAGGACAGTAACTCTCTTCAGAGTAGTAATCATTCCTTCCAATCTCTCCTATTTCTTAGGAGGAATCAACAGAAATGAAGAGCAGCTGATAGGGTTGACAACTCAGCATGGATTAAAGTGTTCTACTTTAGCTTCATGAGGACAGGTGTATTTAGGATCACAAGACTTAGCCAGAATCAGGACTGAGTCCCATTTCTGACACTTAATATGAACCCTAGGGTCAAGCTACAATACCTTTCTAAGATAAGATCCTCAAGTGTGAAATCAAATGAAATCTACCTCATAGGGCAGATGTAATGATAAAATGAAGTCATAATAATGCTAAGTGCTCAGCACAGTGCCTGGCACATGATGAGTGCTTCATAAATGTCACCTACTGCCAATAAAAATGATGACTGCACCTGGCTTGGGAATGGTGTGGAGAATAGGAGTCAGAGCAGAATAGCACAGGGGTACTGTGGTAGGTGGACTAACACAAGCAAATACAGGATCAGAGAAGGAAAGTGATTTTCATTGAAACAGGAGGTTACTCAAAGTGTCAACTACCTTTAGAAGTCTTATTTAATTATATCTTGTTTCTCAGTGAAACCACAGAAGAGGCATGGGTTTGCCTCCAAACCTTCAGAACCAAACTCTTGGTAAACTCATTCCTCATGGCATGAAGAATGCCTACTCAATAACAGCCCTACCCCTTGCCCTGTTTACAGGCTTGCTGTGGCTCTCGGAATTCTCTCATCATGTGAGCAATATGCAGGGTTCATTGAGTTCTCTTTTCTCTCTCCACCTTTTTCTCTTCACATTGTCTAAGTGCTAATAATAATAATTTAATTTAATAACCTTCATCTGCACAGAGTACTCAAGCCATCCGATCCTCAAGAACACCTAGCTTTCTCAGGCTCACCTTCTGCTCCTTGATCACTCTTGAAACACAGCATGAACTACATCTTCCCCAGACCTTGTCACAGAGGGTGAGGCCAACACTGTAGGAGCGAAGTTAGAGAAATGCAACCTTGAACTGTTTTATCTCCTCTCCTCTCTGCCCTTCTCCTCCTCCTTGCCTTCCCCTCTTCTCTTTGACCAGCACTTTTCCCCTCGCAGCCAGAAAGAGAAAAGAACTTGAACTGTTTTTCCCAAAGGGCTCTGGATGGTTCACTTTCTGTTTGGTGATTGACGCCAATCTAATATGAATGATACTCAGCGTTGATAGCTGCCTCAACAGTCATTAATTTGCTAATAGAAATTGGTTTTTGATAATGCAGGTCAGAATGATGGCCTCCGGTTTGTAGATAAAGAAATTGAAACATGAAATGTTAACTGTCTTCTATGCAGGGGCTGTGCTGGGAATAAGTCAGAGGAAGGGCCCACTTATCTGGCATTCAGCTCTCTCAAAACTGTAGCTTCTTGAAATACAGAAAAAGAAAAGTGAGAGATGCACATAATATTTATGAACAGCCAAAATAATTATAACAGAATGTGGTTAGAAACATTCGTGTGCTCAGTTCACATAATTGTGCGGGATTTATTTATTCTCAGTTGACACACAATTTTAATAACATTGGATATTTTGCTTCCCAGTATATTAAAAATAAAACTTGAAAGCTAAAAATGGTTTTCAATAATAGTTGAACATTGTTAAGTACAAATTATAGGGTAGACAGTATTATTGTTAAAACTTTATTTTCATTATTTGAGTATTATTTTTCAGCATGTCATGGATGAGTAAATGAGGATCCTGAGAGGCTAAATCATGCAGACAAGGTTGCACAGTGGGTTCAAGGAACAGACTGTAACTTCTGTGTATGTAACTCCTTTTTCTATATGAAAAAAACAAGGGTAATACCTACTACATGAAATTGCTTTGAGATCATGCCTGAACATGTAATAAAGATCTTAGTATGGCAGAAATTTCTAGGAAGGGAGCACAACATAAGCTGTAATTAGTGTCTTAATGAAAATTAATTGACAACCAGTGAGAGACTGGCCAGATAGGACAGAGGAGAACAGGGCTAATACAGTTAATGCTCCAAACACCACTCAGTGCGGAAGGCTTCACTCTGAGATTATGCATTTTCACTCATTTCTTTCTCACCAGGTCGCATCTGCAACATGAGATTATAGATTTAGGTTGTGTAAGACTCAATGTCACATATCTCGCAGCCTTGCATGGTGCTCCCAGTCCACTGACAGATGCAAACTGCACAGCCTAATGATGATGCTTCCAAGGATTTGGAAGAAGTAATGTCAGGCACATGTCAAATTGGGAAACAGCTATTGGAGTCTTTGGTATTTTCACATTTTCTCTTTTCAATTGGACCTGTCTACAGAAGTATATAAAGCCCTGGCTCCTTTGTTTCCATGGGGGAGAATTCTGAAAGGCCATTCCAGATCCAGAGCTCTCCAAATTATCCTAATGCCTTTGTTGTGCATGCATCAAAGTTATCTTCATCCTCTACCCAATTCTGCATCCTATAGTCTTTCATAAGCATGGTCTCTGGGATCTTAGAATTAAAATGTATTCAAGTACAGGCTTGTTTTTTTTGCTTGGCTGACCTGATTCATCACTTATACCTCAGGACTTGCTTCCCATGTTGTTTTAACACAACAACAAGACCCTGTACCCTGCATAATGCTACATTAGACAAAGGGAGAGCTTCTTTATAGCATAGAAGGTGTGGCAGTGTACACATGGCCAGCGATGGGATCCTCTGGTCCTAGTATATTCCTTGTCACCCAGAAGATGTTCAGACTGACAGAGAAAGATAAGAGGTCCTGGTTCCCCCAAAAGGACATCTTCTAACAGGGGGAAAAGCATGCATATCATAAAATGTTAAGCTATAGCTTTCACCCCATCATTTCAGCTTCATTGCTCCAAGGGACCTCAGGAAGGCACCAGCATCCCTGGGAGTTTGTTAGAAATTCAAACTTCCTAACCTCATCCAAGACCTACTAAATCTTAACATGCATTTTACAAAATTCCCAGATGGCATGTGTGCAAATTAAAGTTTGGGAAGGCCTGCTCTCAAGCAATGTTGTTTAAATTTTTTGACTTGCACATTTCTATCATTAACAGGAACATGAGGATGTTCATAATATTTATGATATTATACATAATATAATAATCTTAATTATTTGTGAAAATTTTACTGTTTATATTTATATGTGACAGTATATGATATAAAGTCTACATAATATTTACTATTTGTAACTATATTGTGAACAATTATACCAATATGTCATAAACATTAAGACATATTTACAAATATGAGACTGAAAAAAAATAAGAAAAAAGGGTAAGGACAATTCTCTAGTTTTCTCCCTCTCCTCAGTAGATCGTCACTCACTCCCTGTGGATTTGTTGGAGGTTGCCTCTCTGTGCATTAGGTGGGATTTAAGGAGAGAGATTAATGGAAATATCAGAATAAAAAAAGTCAAGAATTGCTTTCTCTATCAAATGGGAAGGGAAAGAGTGGTGTGAACTGGAATAGAGTGATGACAGCAACTAAAAATGCCACCATTTCAAATAGCCTCCAAGATTCAAGGAATAGAGGACACTTCTCCTTTATTCTCCATTCAGTGTGATTCCAGTCAAAGACATCCACCAAATTTGTCCATTTTTCACATGGGGTACTTGCTATTTGCAGGAATCTGATTGAATTTTCAGCAGCTGCTTAGCAGGTCATTCCATTTGTCAGGTAGACGAAGGTAATGAGAATTTATCAGCCCCCAGTTCCGTTTCACAGCTGATGCGTCACCATGCATTTCTATAAATATTGGTCCTATTTACTCAGGGTGCATTTCAAATTAGCAGATTACACAAACACATACTTTATGCATATATATATGTATATATATATATTTATTTATTTATATGTAATATATGTGTGTGTATATAAAACACACATATTTGTGGGAGCTAGATGGGGGGAGCTATGGAGGGGAAAAAAGAGAAACAAATATAATAATCTGAACAATAAAGATTTATTTTTAAAATATTAAAAAAATAAAACACACATATTTTATATACACACAAATACATTACATATCCAGACCCAGGGTTATAATTCTATTCCCCATTTTTCTAGCATGCCAAGATGAACCAAAATATGTGCCCGAATTGATATCTTCAATGATAATAGCATTAATGCTAAGACTCAGGAGGTTGGTATGGAATCTGTACAGGACCTCTGGCATGGGAGCTGAGCTCCATTGTTGCAGAAAGAGGAAAGCACCCTATAATTTCACTGAAAATAGAAGGGCAGCAAAATGATATTGTTTAGAAAATGCACAAAATAATAGCCACTGTGTCAGCTGCCTTGTCAGCCTTTCTGTTAGCAATGGACTGTGACATGAGAGTGAAAAAAAAAGTGTCTCTGTTAATGCAAAACAATTGAAATATTTGAGTGAGTCAGGAACAGGGGGTCTCAAGAAGGAAATCAAGAGGCTTTGTTTCCCAACAAAGAAGGCAATGCAGGAACTGACAGCAGCAACATTCAAGATGATTACGTATTCTGTGTGGTGGTCAGAGGACAGTTTCAGAAAATTTGAACTGGATGACCCAGTGAGCAGTCACTGGTGAAACATTTCCTTGAATCAAATTTTTGTTCCAAACTCTTATTAGGGACATGCAGATTCACAAATTGTTTAATTCATGATGTTTCTTCAAGTTTGTTCTTTGTCCATCCTCTTCAACTCCATACAAAGGTAGTGGTGATGAACTTATAGAAAGAGAATCCATGAGGATAAAAATTAAAAGATGATAGCCAATGTTCCCCCAGGCCTGCTGTTCTAACGGCAGAAACACAGGATGGTGTCCAGGAGCCCAGCTTCTGTGATATAAAATGACTAGAAGTACTCCACTCAGGTATGGGCCTGGGACCATTCTTAGAGCTGGAAGTTAGAGCTGTGTTGTATTTCCTCCCTTACAGAGAGTTTAAAAAATCAATTCCCAAATTGCTTCCTGGAATTATTCTTTTGTTAAAAGGTAAAGGACCAGGAAGGTGGGATAAAGTAGTAACTTCATGCATTGAACTAAAATGAGTTGACCTTTGACTCTGTGAGCAGATCTCCAATATAACCAACACCCCTATAAAGCAAAACCATGGAAATATTTTAAAATACCTAACATGGGATGAGGAGCTTAAGGTATAAATGAACACAGATAACAGGAAACTTTTTGTACAATACAAATCAAAAACATCTACTCAAAATGAGCATAAAATAAAAATTTAAAAAATTTTAAAATGAAAAAAGCTAGTATGCCAGTCAGCACAATTAATGTCACAAAAATATTCATTCCAGATTAAATGCATTTTACCATTTGACAAGCACTTTAATTTTTTACTCTGCTGTTGGTCTGTTTTTAGTATGCTGAATATCTTTAAAAGATAATGACAGCATAGCATTTATTTCAAAAAATTAGAAAAGCAAACAGAAAGAAAATAAGGTTGGAGATAAAAGAAAAAGAACCAATTAATAAATTTGGAAATAAAAATATACTCATTTAAATAAAGATTCAATTGATGTAATACTATAGAGTAGACATTGTAGAAGAGAAGGTCAGTGGTTTGGAAAATAGTACCGAGGAGACATTTAGCAAGCAAGATAGAGAGAAAATGTTAGATTATATGAAGGAGGAATTAAAGAGAAAATCTTCACCACTTAAGAATAGGCAAAGTTTCTTAAACATGACACCAAAAACTTAATCCTTAAAGAAAAATATAAATAAAATGGATTTCACTACATTTAAAGATTTCTATTTAGAAAAATAAACATGAGTAAGAGAATGACAAAACAAATTAAAGGCTAGTAGAATATATTTGCAAATCACATACACAGAAAGGACTTATATCCAGATATATAAATAACTCTCAAAATTTTCAGTAAAAAAAACAACACATACATAATAAAAAAATGACAACAACAACAAAAAAAACACAGATATACTTCTGAGCAGGTGCCTGGGCCTGCAACCCATTCCCTTTGTAGGTCAGAGACCTCTGACAATGATGTATACCATGATTATCACCCCCTCATCACCACACATTGTTCCCCTAAGCCTCTTGAGACACTTTGAATCAACTATTGATCAGAGGAAGGGGCACACATAAATGTGATCACGCCCCCTCATCATGATCCAAAAATCTATATAATAAAAGTCTAAGCAACTCTTATAGCAGAATAACCAGAACAATTGGTGCTGTGATGTGCACTGAACACCAGGGGACAGATGCAGAAGCTGCCCCCTGGTGGTCAGGGCACTCCCACCAAGGGGAGTGCCACTCAGCCAGAAGCTGGGCTTATGGCTGGTGAGTGCCATGGCAGTGCAAAGGAACAGTGAGCCAAGCAGTAAGCCGCAAGCAGGTGGGAGGATAGGAGCAAGAGGTCCTTGACTGCAAGAGGGCTCAGGCCTGACTGAGGGTCTCCTCACTCCAGTTCATGAATTTTGTGCACTGGGCCTCTAGTTGTTTGATAATTTGAGTCCTCTGAAAATTGATCCAAAATATAATCCCCTGTGAATACTAATATAAATGGTGTTTGAATGTTTCAATGATATAGACTTTTAGAAAACAATGTAAGGTTAGGAATTTGGGATGTGGGGTTTGGAATGAGCCCCCCCTGAGGCACTAGACATCTACAATAGCAGTGGAATAGAGATAAGTTTCACAGAAGCGACACATGATGTAGCAGCTCAGTCTACTAAGATCAATTGCACAGCTGTCATCTGCAGGGTGTGGTGCTACTTTCACTATTTACACTATCTCAACCTGTCTAACATTTCTATAGACCAGATGATTTTTTTTATAACTTTCAGTTAGCAGGTAGGATATTTTAGAAACAGAAAAACCTAAGTGATGTATCTAAGGTCACAAAGTTGGTATGAGGTGCTAAAGCCAAGACTGAATTCTGATTATCTAATTTCACTGTCCACACCAGTCCTTCACTGAGCCACCAACGCACTGATGGGGGAATTCATTCATTTGGCAACTGTCTGTCACTTATTGTAGAATTTATATGTATAAATATTATATCAACACATAGTCTGTTATTCTATTCAGATGGACAAGTCTAGACTGTACACTCCTATTGCCTGGCCTATGCCCCAAAGTGCAAAGACAATTGCAAAAAAAAACCAATAATGTGCTGGTGTGCATTCTGTGCCTTTTCTTTTTTAGTGTCAGTGGGTTCATCATGCTAACTTACATTTCATTCTGGGATGGTCCTGGAAACACTTTATGTGGTAATCAGTGGTGTGGCAGGTGTTGGCTTAGCAACATCATAGGTCAGACAAGAGATGCCCGATGAGGACTGTATTCCTCAAAGGCTGTATAAGTGAGAATCAGTGAGCTGCAGAATCTCACTGTATGTTGGCAACAGTAATACACCAGAATAGAAGGCACTGAACTCATTTTATCTAATTCTGCTTCCTTGCATTCAAAGAGCCATCAACAGAGTCCTTCCTTCAGTGTCCCATACCATAGCTGGTTTCTTCTTCCTCCAGATATCATCCTAATCATGATTGCAATGTATACATTTATATGACCCCCTGGAGCATTTCTCTCTCCCTTACCACTGTGTTGTAATTTGAAGTGATGTTGCTGAGGAAAGAGCACAGCCTTTGTCAACAGCAGGAATATGGCTGAATTTTATTTCTGATTCCTACCACCCATGTGACCTTAGGTAGAATTACATATGCTGTGGAATTAGACTTCTCTGGTTTAAATCTGAGATCTTCCATTTACTTGTGAAAACTTGGGCAAATGACTTATCTATCTCTCTAAACCTCACTTTCTTTGCCTATAAGGGCATATAATATCAATGTCATGAATTATACCACTGAACCAAATAAAATATCATACATAGCTTGTAGGAGAGTCACTAGAATGCTCTAAGTGTCTTTTGGTAGCTTTTACTGTTAAAATGTATGTAAAGCACCTAACTCAGAGTCCTAGGCTTAGTCAACACCCTGTCAACTTCCTTCCTCCACCTCCTTCTGAAGTCCATCCTGTGTATTTTCTTGGTATTCAGCATCAGTTCTAGATATTGTGATTGTTGTTTTCATGAGCTTCCATAGCCAGCCCTTGACTGGGTCAGCATCTCAGGCATCCATCTTGTCCCACCATTTCTCTAGTAGCATTCTCTACAGTGAGCTTGTAACTTAAAGGCATCCCCAATATTTGAACCACTAGGAGCCATACAAGACTCCTTTCCATGCATTAATGATCAGCTTTTTTGTATTTGCTGAGTTTTATTTGCTTGTTTTTTTTTTTCGTTTTTTGTTTTTTTTGTTTTTGTTGCTGATTGATGTTAACAGGTTCTTGGAGTTATCTATGCATATACAAAAATTATCCTCAGACTGAGTTTCCTAGCGCTTTCATAACAAGTCACCATGAGTGTGTTGGCTTAAAGCAACACATGTAATCTCTGTTCAGAAATCTGAAACAAAAGTGTTGGCATGCCTTGCTCCCTCTATAGGGGAGGATCCTTTCTTCTCTTATCCAGCTTCTGATTGCTCCTGGAATCTTTAGCTTCCTTGACTACCTCCCTCAAACATCTTATCTCCACAGGGGTCACATTGTCTCATCCTCTTCATGTGACCCAGTGTCTTCTCTTCTGTATCTTATAAAGATACTTCTTATTGGGTTTAGGGCACACCCACATAATCCAAGATGATCTCATCTCAAGATCCTTAACTTAATTACATCATCAAAGGCCCTTTTTCCAAATAAGGTCATATTCACACATTTTGAGATTTAGAAAGATCACATATCATTTTGGGGATCACCAGTCCACTTACTACATTAGAGACAGGAGAAAACAAATGGAGAAAGAATTAATGCAATTCCTTCCCATTCCCTCAAGGCTTAGGCCCCATTCCTGAAAATACAGGCTCCCAGGACAACCTTTCCCTGAAGTCCTACCCTCTGGAAGAATCAGCCCCGGGAGGTACCCTCTAAAGAGCTGCATAGAGCCACTCTTAGATAAAATAATCAAGGTGTCCATTGACATCTCTGGTGATATTTGTTTTCCTTCTAAAAATACTTCACACAAGTGCTTGTTTTTCTGGCTTAAGGCCATCATACTTACTTGCAAAGGTTCTAATCACCTGAAATAATTCCTTTCCTACTCCTTACTTATCCCTCCCATGTTAAGTGCAGTTATCATATCCTTACTAACTGTCATCATTGCTCCAGGCTGGATGTATGAAGTTCTCTTAATCTTTCTCTGTAGGTCATGTCCTAAATCCTTTTATCATTGTTGGATCCTCTCCAATTTATCAATGTCCCCTCTAAAACCAGCAGCCAAAATGCTTCAAGAAGTGTTGTGTACCTTGTTTTTAAGCAGAGATAACAGATATTCACAATGAAGTCGGGGGATTTTCAGAAATACATTCTGGAATTAAATCACATGTATTAAGTCGGCTTTCCCAGTACTTTAAGTATTCCTACACTGTCTCAGCAGCTGATTAATTTCTTCTAACCATAAAGAAAAAGGAGAAAATAGACAGTTCTAACTGGATTAGTTATGTCTCTAAATAATAGTTGCTGCTATTTATGCCATGCTCACCATGGGCCAGCACATGTGCTTTGCATGTATTTGTTATCTCATTTTGTGCTTTGCATGTGTTTGTTATCTCGTTTAATTCTATACTCTCTCAAAACATAGGCTTCGAGAAAGTAGGACTTTCACTGACAATTGAACAACTATTCAATTATGATGCTTTAATTCAATCCCAAGTTTTGTTGCAGAGTCTGGTCCATGATACCACATCTCATTACAACACTAGGTCCCATGTTAAACCCTTAATAAAGCTCAAAGAATGTTACTTCATTTAAAGGATAGTTCACTATGTAGTCAGTTCACTGGCTGAATTCAGCTACTTTATTTTCTGCAAAATTATTTACTTGTCTAGATTTGGCCTTTGAATCAAGACTAACCTTTCTAAAGGGTCATTACCTTAAAAGGTCATTTAATCTATACCTATGCCTTGGGGGTGCCATTCAGGAAGGTAATCCTCAGTGTCAATAAAGAGTTCTCTTTGCAACTTTAGTTCTATTTCTTATCAAAATTGTTTTACACAACTATGCCCTAGCTCTACTTACAACAGATTTCAAAAAGCAATGATATAACACAGTCAACTATTCTACCCAGTTCTTATCCTATTCGTAGTCTTAGTTCTGCAAGTTTTACATGGAAACAATAAGAAAACATAACTTTTGCTAAGGAACTAAGTCTCAGAGAAGCTGTATCTCAGGTTCAAGAAAATGCAAATGGGAAAGAATCAAGATAGTCTATGATCCAGGGTGACATTTTGTGGAATAGACTGGAGGTTTATAAACCAGTTGAATGAGAAATTTCTAAGAGGCTTAAGAACTGCATTCCATAAGCCTATCCTAGACCATAGTTGGTAGTTTAAAATGAAAATATTCCAATAATTATTACTATCACAGTGTGACTATGACTATTGGCAAAATACAGAGTAGTGCAAAAGTAGGTTTACAATTGTAAGTATATGAAACAGACTTTATTCTTATGCTATTATTAATTATTGTATGACTAGAGGACTGCTGCATGAAATTCTTGCACTCGGGGGGTTCCTCTGCCCAGCCTGTGCCCTCTCATAGTCTGGGAGCTCTCAAGGGATGTTCGCCTGCCTGCTTAAGCCTGTTCCCCAGGGGAATAGGCCTAAACCAACAGTTGGAAGTCCCTCTTGCAGTCTGGGACCCCTCGCTCCTTACTGTCCACCTGCTTGCCGTTCCTGCCTAGATGCAGGTGAGGCTCCAGCCACCACCACTGCACTTACCAGTTATGAGCCCTATCTTTCTGTGTAGTTGTCTGTTGGCCAACTGTTCTCTTCCTTCTCATTTAGGGTGAGCAGTATGTGAGGGCAGAGCGTACTATCATGGAATGCAGAGGGATGCCCGGAGCTGAGGGGAGTGGCCAGGCCCACGGGGTGAGATGTGGACAAAGAGGATGCTATCTCACTCAACTGTGGGGCGGGCTGGCTGGCCTTCATCTGCCTGACTCCACCCATTGAGGGACCGAGCAGGGTCTCTGCCTCTCTATTCTCCATCCTTCTATCTGTGACACCTGTCACCCTTGCCAGACCTCCTCCAAAGTGAGTTCAGCTCAACACCTGAATGTAAAAGGGCATTGGGGCAGGAGAGGGGGCCCCTGCTTCCCAGCAATAGGACCTGGTCTCAGGATGGTGGCCACAGCTGCAGAACAGATTTGTTTCAAGAAAAGTTGGGAATGCAGACTTTCATATGAGCCTTTATTCCAAAAGGTGGCAATTTATTCACATTGTGGCAAAGACACCTTCAAGAGTAATGTAAGTGGGTAAAGTCAGGGCCAAATGGGCCATTTCCTCATTCAATCTCTCTGAGGTACATGGAGAGAACCAAGTCTCAGCTCTTCTTAGGACATTTCTAGGGTGTTTTTAAGCCTAAAGGACAGTATCTGTCTCCATCCTTATTCTTTGGGATTTTTTTTCATCAGATAAAAGGATATGTACATTGGGGCAATCCTCTCCAGATACAATACGTATTCCAGTTGCACCCATGTGATAATGACAGTATACCTCAGAGGGAGGAAGCCAACAGATGGGGAGCAGAGAATTCTGAAAACTGAAACCAAGGTTCAGAACCTGAAAGAAGGCCTTGGTGTTCTGCTAAGAAATGTGGACTCCTTCCTCTGTGGTCACACAACTGTCACATGCCAGGCAGTCACTCAGAAATACCTTGGCATGGGTCAATTTATGGAATTCTCCCTTCTCTCCATTCTCCTGAGCCAGAATCTGGACATTGACTGTGACATTCTCTTGGTCATGGTATTTTTCCCCCAAACATTACAAAGTTTACATATTAATATAACATATAAAGATGTATCTTTCTTTGTAGGAACAGGGAAGGAAGAGTGGGTTAAGTAAAGCACACGGAGTTGCAGCAAGACCAGCTGTGGGGAGGGCCAAGAGGGAAAGGAAGTTGGCACTGGGGCTAAGGCCCTAGAGCCCTAGGTGGGGAGGTAAGGATCCCCTCTGAGTGTCACATTCTGAGGCTGAACTAATTGGTCAAGCTGAGGCAGAGGTGGGTGGCCATATCAGCCATCTTCGGTGCTGTTTACCCTTTCTCATTCCAGCTCTGTTGTAAAATTCCAGATCCCTGGATTCCAAAGGTCCTATCCAGAGCAGAGGCCCTGGGGTGAGAGGAAGTGAGTAGGGCAAAGTTTGAAAGCCAATATGCCTATGTGCTGAGGGATGGCCAGAGATAGTGGTGAGAGGTAGCAGTGGAAGAGTTCTCATACATACCCTTCTGTGGAAGCCATAGATGAAGGAAGCCAGAGGTATAGGGTAAGGATGGGGCACCATGGCCTCAGCCTCTTAGGCATCTCTGTCTGTCCTCTGCAGTGTACATGGAGGAAAGGAGCTACCTCTGAGGAGGGGCCAGGCCAGGCCAGGAGACCATATTGAGTTCTGACTGAGGTGATGGTCCTCATCCTGAGAATGCGTTCTAATTGCTGATGGACCCAATACTGACTCCTGCCACAGTTGGGGTGAAATCAGGCCAGCAAGGGAGGGAAGTTGGGGGTGACCAGGCTGGCAGGGGATAGAAGATAGGGTCGATCAGGCAGGCAGGCAGAGGGGTTAGGGGCAATCAGGCAGGCAGGAAGAGGCAATTAGGGGAGATCAGGTAGGTAGGCAGGTGAGCGGTTAGGAGCCAGCAGTCCCAGATTGTGAGAGGGATGTCCAACTGCCGGTTTAGGCCAGATTCCTAAACCTGCAGTTAAGCATCTCCCAAGGGGTCCCTGATTGGAGAGAGTGCAGACTGGGCTGAGGGGAGCCCCACCCCATGCATGAATTTCGTGCACTGGGCCATTAGTATCTGTATACAACCTAGAACAGTTCCTTAACACACTGAATGTTCCATTAAGTGTTAGTGGAGGAAAATTGATCAGATAGGTGCAAAAGTTTTAGGAGGCATAGACTTATTTTTAATGTCAACTCTTAAAAGAGAAATTTACATAGGAAAACCATATATGATAGGCAGTTTATAAATCAGAAGTTCTGATAGTAATTATTATTTCACTACTTTTAGTAAAAAATATGTTGAATGATACTTCATATTTAGTGGGGACATATTGTGTACCTAACACAATGCTAACTACCTAACATGGGTTATTTCTTTTAATCCTTAACACATCCCCTGACCTATGAATGCTTTTTCATCCTCATTTTACAGATAAGGAAACAGAAGCTTAGGGAAGTTAAATAAATTGTCCGAAGTCATAGAGGTGGTAAGTACAGTAGCCAGGATTAGTCCACAAGTCGCTTTTCTCCAGCCTCTGAGCGCTAAACCACTACTCTACTGCTTCTGTATGTGCAACATTTCCAAATGGAAAAGTTTATCCTGCATGCTTTCCACCGCTTTCACTGATTCCCTTTCATCATCTCCAGTGCTTTTCATTCTTTCCCAAATGTCCCTCTCCACCCACACCCACCAGCAGTCTTTAGTGTTATCTTTTAGCTACACGGATTCTATCACACCAACCCCCTTCTCAGACCGGCCCTCCCTAGAATTGATCCATGTGCCAAAAATTGCTTCACCTTCACAATGAAATTGTCATTTTCTCCTCTCAGCCAGGTAATGAATGCAGAGAAATCTGACTATGTAATTTACAGCAGGGAAGTCTTCACAGTAAGGGAGATAATCTTTACATTTCTGAGGGAATTTATTTTTCAAAAAGACATTGGTTAACTGAACTACATCTTTAGTGAGTGCAATGTCAGACAACGAAAAGGTGAAATAGAGGCTTTGGCCTGGGCTAGGGAGATACCGTGAGTTAAAAACACCCCATATAGCCCTTGACACAATCTGTAGGGGCAGATTTAAAAGGGCGCCACAGCCATCATCTAAGAATTCACTCATTTGAAAGTGAAAAAGGGAATGTGCCCAAGTAAGACCAGTGTCTGGTGCACAAAGGGGCTCTTTCAAAGTTGGATTAAAGAAGCCACTGTGTAATGGCAGGAGGGATGTTGCGTGTCCTTTCTCTGGAGCAGCCTGCCCAGCCCCCTCTCCATTTTATTAAAGCCAAGAAAGAAGCATTGTCCTTTGGTTGAGAGGGAGCTGCCATATGATGTTGGCTCCCTCCCCTCCTAAGCCAGCATGAAGGTGTTCTCTATAGTGTGATATTTACAGACTAAAGAATGACATTTTCAGAGAAAGACAGCCAGCCTGTGGTAGGATCAGCTGCCTGAAAATTCACTTTAGGTAGAAATGACTGTTTTTCTATCACCTGTTTTCCTGCATAAAAGGTTTTCTTTTATAAAGTTCTCCATACAACACACATGCACACACACAGCAAACTGGCAGGAGCCCGTAAAAAAGGGGAGAGGCTCTCTTATTTAACACCACATCCCTCGGACCTTGAGAGAAGGTGGAACCCTGGATCTCTCCTACTTTCTGCACGCTGGCTGACTATGTTCCAGAAACATTTTTGAAAATCTTCTCTGCGCAGCCAGCTGCTGTGGAAGAGTCAAAGTTGGCTCTGAGCTCCACAAGCTAATGTCTAGAAGTGAGCACAAAGAGAAATAACTATCCAAAAGTTAAGTTGTGAAAGAAAACAATAAAGTAGATATCAGAAGGCAGATATGATATTAAGTACAGATGGTAACAACAATAATATTATCTTAAATGTTCTCTGTGCTACACAATGTATGTATACATGTAAGTGGGTGGTATGTGTTTGTGTGTAAGTGTGACTATGTTATATATGAGTGTGTGTTATACACATATGTATATAATGTATAATATATAAATGTGTATATATGTGGGTATTTATCTTACCTCTTACCTAATAAGAGACAAACATGTAAATTGACCATACCTCCCCTATGCCACCTGCAAATCAGGAGTGATATGCAAATTAATACAACAAAGATGGTGGTTAATTTGCACACATAGGGGCTGAGTGACAGTGGTGGGATGCAGGCATTCTGCCCCACCTCCAGTCTCTCAGGGCTTCTGGGCAGCTTGGGAAGGTGGAGCCGGAGCAGAAAGAGGCCACTTTTGAAGCTGAAAGAGGCAGCTCCTGGGCCTGAGCAGAAAGGGGCTGGGCCAGAGTGGAAAGGCAGTGCCAGCAGCCAGAGAAATGAAAGCCCATTCTAGCACAAATCTTTGTGCATCGGGCTTCTAATATATATATATATATATATATCCTCAGTGCTAATATGGATAATTTATTTTGTAGTGAAGAAGATTAATTAAATATATATACACACACATATACATATATGTTTGTATGTGTGTATATATATACACACACAGACACACACAAATATATATGTATACATATGTGTGTGTATGTGTGTGTGTATACACACACACACACACACATACTTAATCTTCTTCACTATAATATAAATTATCCACATTAGCACTGAGGACGGGAGAAATAGGGAGAACTTTCCCCAGGACATTTAGCTAGTAAGTATGTCATGAAGAAATTCCCAGTCCCAGCTCTGTCAGACTCTAGAGCACATACTTTTAATCCCTTTAATAGTGCCTTCTGATAGTAGAGTAAACGCAACAAGGGTTTAAAGAAAAAAAAATCACTAGAGGCTGCAATGATGTGTGGAAATCAAGAGGTTGAATTGGAAAAGTCCTTGCAAAATAGGTGGGGTCAAGATGAAAGGCAGCAAGAATCCTGGCATTGTGATGCATTAAATAGAGTGAACAAACATGCCCAGACAATGGGGGTTGGGGATAATGGGAAGATTTTGATTAAAGGATGATCTTAAGGTTGAGATTCCATCCTAAGGACATTGGGGAGTCACAGAATATTCTTGAGTAAGACACATGGCACAATATTCTTCCCTAATAGGAAATTGTCTCCTGAAGGCTTCTTTCAAATGTGCTCATCTATTGTGGTTGTGTTAAAAATAAACACACAGAGGAAGAGTCCTTGTATTTTTGAGACATACATTGAACTACTTAAGAAAGAAATGGTATTGTGTTTAGTGCTTGCTTTGAGAAACCCACTGTGTTTTGGGGGTAAAGAGAAGGAAGTGAAAACAAATTTGGTCACACACTGGAAATTGTTAAAACTGGTTCCTGTTACCGTTCTCTGTATTTTTACACATTTTTTTCAAATTCAAATAATAATAAATGAAATAAGAATCATTAGCAATTTAAATATTGCTTCAAATGGTGAGTATAAAGTAAAATAGAAAATAATAAAGCTACACGATAGTTACTCTGAAAAAATAATTTTTTAAAAATGTAAGCATAGTATCAGGATCAGTTCTCAAGTCATTTGCCATTATATTACTAACTTCGAAAAGAACATCTGATAATAGTAGTATCTTAAATACATATAATCCTTTGCTACAAGTATTTCAAATGCGCCAATTCATGGATCCTCATAGGAATCTTGAGAGTAGCTAGTGAGAGACTTCTGGTTGTGTCTTTTAAATATCTTACTTTGACTTCTAAAATTCTCATAGTAGCTGAAAATTTAGTAGAAATAGACAGACATGACAAAATAATGGTGATTGCCATTGCTGTTGAAGGACATATGATGAGGGTTCTCCAGATGAAATTCTAAACTGCCCCCATACACAGAGAGCAAGGAGAGACCAAAGAAAGAGACAGGGTGGGTGGGTGGGAAAAGATCAATCAAAGACCTTGTTTACATACATGCATAACCCATGGACACAGACAATAGGGTGGTGAAGGCCTGGGGGGGGGCAGCTGTGGGGGCGGGGGGGACCTAAAAGAGGTCTATGGAAGGAAAAGGGGGACATATGTAATACTTTCAACAACAAAGATGAAAAACACATAAATAAATAATAAACACATAAACAAACAAACAAATATAAAACTAAACAATTAAAAGAAAAAAAAACGGACAGACTACTTATTGGCAGTTTTAATAAGCAACCGTACTCACATATGAGAATTGTCTTAGACAACTATAAGAAGAATAGATCTCCACACCCATCTACCAGAATCTTCATCTTTTAGAGGCCTTAACAGGATTCAGTCACTTATACCATCCAGTATTACTCTCTCAAGACTATGTCCTTGCAAAAGTCTTCCACTATGGGAATAGTGGGTGAAACATGTTTCAAGGACAGGGGTTTGGGGTGAGGAGTCTCCCATTGCCAGGGGCCAGTTGGTGGGTAAATAATCTCTCAATTACTTCCTCAAATATGCTAAGACCCACACACCTTGGCAAGGGTCTGGAAATAATGATCCCAGCCTCTGCTCTGTACACAGAAGGTCCTCAATAAATACTGTTGATGAGGGAACGATTCATTTCCATATCTACATAAGATAAACACAACTATCCACAGGGATCTAAGAGTCACATATCTGTATTATATATATTCTAATACCTATAAGGATTAAATTTTAATCCCTTTTTAATAATTTCAAAAAATTATGTTTTGGGTTCTTTTTAATTATCTTGTCTTGCCCAATTCAGACTGCGGAGGAAGCTGAGGAGAAGGACAGGCATGAGACCATCCAGCTTGGTAGATAGAAAGAAAGTAGTTGAGAATTATACAGTTGAAAACTTGGCTTTATCTCTTACACTTTCTATCAGTTCATGGGTCTTCTTCCTTTCTTTTCCCATTAGAAAATGGGACTTAGACCTAAGAAGAGTTAGTATAATATACCCCCCCCAAAAAAAACCCAATAATTTTAATTCATTATACTTAATATTGATGTGAACAATTTTGTCCTTGGGAATTTATATCTGGGTTTCATTTTGCCTATTTTATATTGAGCTAAAATCTTGCCCACACCAAAGAAGATATTGATATAGGTGTACTTAAATGATTTAACACCTCCAAAGTTTGTTATGTATAGATCTAAAAAGTTATTTTCAAAGATGAAATGAATGAAGCTCAAATAGCAGAACCGGGGCACCATGTTTGATATTCTAGCCCAGGATAACCTATTAAGTGCCCTTTTATTCCTTTCCCATATATTGCAACCTGTGCTTCTCAGTTATAAGGCTGATAGGCTAGGAAGGCATCTGTGGAATGAGAAGTCAAAATTAAAACATAGCTCAGTCTTTAAGCAATCTGATTAACTTGAAGCCTCTTTTTATGCATTGTCTACTATCATTTTGGTGTTTTAGAGGCTTGACCATTAGGCTATTAAATGCTTTGAGTTCCATTTTCCTTCTCTATAAAAATGGTATGATACTAATGACTAGTGGGCTGTTATATTTATGTCAGCATGAATAATGCAGTAAAAGTATTAACAATCATATAATGGTCATATTTTATATGATAGTTACCATGGTGTAATTAATGAATTACATCTTTATTATTTAATATGGGCATCTTGCCTTGATTCATGTAGACAGCTGTTTATGTGCAGACCAAGATGCTGATGGTATCTGGTCTGTCATCATTGAAGAGAGAGGTGAGAGAGGGAGCCATGAGTTCCTCTCTTTTCTCCCTGTAGTTGGTTTTTAAGACTCTGGGCCTTGGAAGAAGGGTGGCTGCAGATTCCGCATCAATGGATTTAAAATAAGATTACATGCACATTCCGAATCATTGGTGCGATATGTGCTGAAATTCCTTTTTTTACAAGAAAGGTGTTCAGACTTGGAGAGTGACTAACCCCAAGATCCAGAGCCAGGAATTGGAAGAACTACCACCTGCATGCCCTTTTCACATGCCATCATGTCCCTTGGTCATGAAAGTACCTTGATAAGAGGCCAGAAAAGAGAGAGAGTAACTGGGTTCACAAATAAATTATTCTAAATCGTCATTACACTTAGATACTTAAATTAATTAACTTTTTATTGTGCAAAATTCAAAAGCATGTGATAGTAATCATTTAAAAGAAACATAAAACACTGAGAAGGTTGCTGAATATAGCAGTGTGGCTTTCTGAGGAAATGGATCCTGGCACTCTCATGGATGCTCAGAGCGTCCTCCAGACCTCCACCTCTGCACAGAGCCCCACATTTGGTGGACACATAGTCATTCATGAGGATGAATGGGGCTTACCTCTCCTTTTAAAGTGGCGAGTTGCTGAAGCCCATGCTTTCTGTTCCCATGACTTGTGTGTGTAATTGCATGAGTAAGCTCACCTGCCAATGTAATGGGTCTGCTGAGATTATGATGCAGGAAGAAATAGGGCTGTTTGTTTCAGAACTTTTTATCCTGTTTCCATTTTTGATTAAGCATTGGCTTTGGGTATCAAAATGAATATAGTTTCCTTGGCAGCAGATATATATAGCAACTGCTAATGAGGAAACCACAGTGAGTTTTTCCTTCTGGAGAGATGTGAGGGAATGAGCAAGACTTGCACTGCTCCTCAAGTGGAACTGTTGTCCAAATCTGTCCCCTTCACTTCAATTTAAAGATTTTCAGATTAGTACTGTTCTACCAATAAAATCTTCGCTATTGAGCATTTTGGGGGAGGATCTCAGTTGGTGGAGAAAAACTATTGAGAATAATTGGGTTAGGGGCTCAGGGAGACCAACTTGAGGAGCGGACAAGGTCAGTGGAATACCTCAAACCCAAATAAACTTGCTAAATGCCAGTACTCTTTGGACATTCACTCACACTCAGGCAATTACTCTTGTATGTGTGTGTATCCAAGGTAGGGAATAGGAGTAATAGCCAAAGGGATAGTGGAATCACAGGAGAGACCAAGCATATCATTTAGAATGTCTGATCTTTTAGGGGAATGTCAAGCTGGTGGGGAGGAGGAGGGTAATGTGAGGTATAATAAGCAAATTTTTGGTTGTAACAAATATAAACTAGATTCTATCCTATATAATAAAGAGGTAATATGCAAATTGACCCTCACAAGATGGCTGCCCTATGACCAGGACAGCAGGGGGGTTAGTGATGGACAACAAAATAACTGAACAAGCAGGCTGCATGGGATGCCTGGGTTGGCAGGGGGGTTAGTGAGACATGACCAAATGACTGAACAGCAGAATAAGAGGGGTGACCAGGCCAGTGTGGGGGTAGGGGGAATGAGAGGCGACCAGGCCAGCAGGGGGTACAGTAAAAGGTGACCAGGCCAGCACAGGGCTAGCAGTTAGGGTCAACCAGGTCAGAGGGCCGATGGGGGGAAGTTGGAGGCATTTGGCTGGCAGAGGGGGCACAAAATTCTGGTAAGTGGTTCAGCCACCACCAAGGTGGCAGCCACCTCTGCCTCAGCCCTCACACCCCTGGCTTTATCCTAAAGGTCATCCAGAAGGACATTTGGTCTAATTAGTATATTATGCTTTTATTATTATAGATATTGAATAGCTCACAGAGTCTCTAGGCTATGCAGTTGAGAAGAATGTCCAAAGCTATACCATAGAACTGACCCCATGGAGAGAACCTTTGCCAAGCACAGATACTATGGAAGTCAGTTCCAAGCATATTTGATTGCTGGAAAAATTCATTTCCTGCCAGCTGTAAACCATTATGGCTTGTTTCTTCTAGACCAGCAAAAGAATCGCTCTCATTAGGAATGGCCATTCCCTCTATTAAAGATATCCACCTGATTAATTCAGATCTATGATATATAATTATCCATTGGCATGTAGAATACTTTAAATATAGGGGTGATATCCATCGCATTCACAGGTCCCAGGCACATTCAAGAGGTGAGATTTATTTAGGCCAAGTACACCAGGGCATAAAAGTTGAAGGTTCCTCTTAGAATTCTGCCTACCACATTATTGAACATTGTATAAAGGAGCTTGACATCTCTCCTGACTTATGGGGATTTGTTGAAAGGTTTTGAGAAATAGAATAATGAGAGCATATTGTTTTCTCTATGAATCACTCTGGCAGCAATGTGGGTGATAGATTTTAGAGGACCTGCAGTTTGGTGGACAAGATATTAGACTAGGCAAAGATCTCAGTAAAAGATGATGGGTGAGTAGAATTGAATGGCGCCACTGCCCTGTTGTAATTCACACTAGAAACCTAGGCTTCATGTATGATTTATCTATCTGACTTACATTCCATAGCCAATCCATAAGCAAGTTGTATCAACTATAACTCCTTAATATCCATAGAAATGTAACTTCTCTCCACAGCTATCTTCTAGCCCACTCCACCATCATCTCTATTGTTCATTCTTCCTATTTTTAAAAATATGATTTAGATTTATATTACCATCTTTCCCAGGTACCTCAAAGCTTCTCATTGCTTTTAAAATTAATCAAAACTTGTTATCACAATATAATGAACAACATAATCTGATGCATAAAAACAGATCCAGAGACAGAGAAGCATTGATCAGATCATCAAACCTCAGAGGAAAGGTGGAGGACGGTGGGAATAAGGGGGAGAAATACCAAAGGACTTGTATGCATGCATATAAGCATAATCAATGGACACAAACCCTAGGAGGGTAAAGGCATGAGTGGGGGTTGAGGGTCACTGAGGATAAGGACACATATGTAATACCTTAATCAATAAAGAAAAAAAAAACTCGTTACCACAGCTTACTGGGCTCTTTTCTCTGCTTATCTTTCAGCTGTATTGTTAGGCTTTTAAACTATAATCCCACCATGCTTCAGCCTAAAGCTTTCCATTCTGTCTCAAATAGCTGGACTATTCATTACCCCAGGGCCTTTCCACCTGCTATTCCTCCAGCGTGGACTTCTCTTCCTCCATATATATTCCTTTCATATTATACAGGTCTCAGATTAAATGCAACTCTATTAGACAGGACAAGCAAGTCACTCTCAATCGCAATAGCTTATTTTATCATCTTCATAGGTATCCATATATGCACTTATCTTAATCAGTTTTTTTTCACTAAAAATAAATTTCAAGAGAACATCACCCTTTTCCCTCAGTCTCTCTAATGTACATATAAGTGGCAGATACATATCAAACTGTTTAACAGTATTTATTAAACCAGTATATGCATCCGAGGAAATTTTTAAATTATTTGGATCTGATGATTAACTGAATGTGACTGGCAATGGAAAGGAAACATAAAAGGCTCTTGGTTTTGTATTTGGGATTTCTGAGATGAAATTTGGGAGAGGGGAGAATTTGGACAGTAAAGGGCACATTCTGGACACAGAAAGATATCATGGACAAGAAGAAAAAAAATTTGAAGTTTTAAGAAGCAAACTGATCAGCATTATTTTATGATGGGTTGATCAGACTACAATGCAGCTATTCCATTTAATATGAAAACCCTGCTGTTATCTTGAGGGATAGGAAATCCATTGTCATCTTCAGGATCAAGTTGAAGACTGGACAAACTTCAAGTATCTCAAATACTACCCATTTAGTTACAAGATCACCGAGTGTGAATACTCTGGAGACCAAAGGTGTTCAGAACCTGGCTTTAGAAGAGATACACCTCTGCCTATGAGAACAAACACCTTTAGACCATTCTCTCTGGTTTAATAAAGGAGTGTCTCCAACCAGTGAGAGACTATGGAATGAGTTCCACTCTTGCTCGAGGTGGGTAGATATGTCATCTGAAATTTTCATGCCTGCCATGTTTTGCTCCAAACATTTTTCTTATCTTTTTGAAAGGCCATGTTTATTTAAAGGAAAATCTAATCTGTCTATTCCTGATGCTTTTCCATTTAGTCCTGCCAAATGTTTTGTTTTGTTTGTGTGTGTGTGTGTGTGTTGAATGTGTGTGTGTGTGTGTGTGTGTGTGTGTGTGTGTGTGTTTGTTAAGAATTACATGCTGATCAAGTGATGGTGCTGTTTGTCAAATGTGAAAGTCACACTTACCCAGTGAAAATATCCATATCCCAACTGAAAGCATGAATTCCCTTAGATGGGAACCATCCAGGGAGGCTGCCTGTGGTTATAAGCTTAAGAGAAAGAAGCAAAATAGGGTTGTTTCCTTTTGCTAGAGTCCAGCACTGAAAATGCTAGAGCCTTGGAGAATGATTAACCTTATGATGGGACTCTGTTTCGTTTCCTAGTTCACTGTCCATTTGGCAGTGAGTCCCTACAACTTTGTGCACTTGAACTGTTCTTCCTGTATGTGCACTACTGATCTACCGATTTCCTAGGGTGGTGAGAGACAAAGTGAAAAGGAGGAAGAGAGTGTATTAGTGGAGTCTTTGGATCAGATCATAGACTCTTCCCATACCCCAGTATTGAACCCACTCCCAGCCACTCAGAAGAATCCCGAGCTGGAGAGGAGAAGGCTGCCTGGGTCCTGTTTTAAACAGAAATAAGAAATGTGGATTTGGATGATGTTCTGTATTTTCTTCTTGACTTCTCACCAAGAACCCAAGAACCATTTCATTCCCAGAAAACAGTGACTGACTCTAGTGGCCTCCCCTGGACTTTAGCAGAGGTGGGAAGATAGCTGTACCCAGCCCTCCCTGTAGGGGCAGAGGGGGGTGTATTACAAAGTGTGTGGATGCTGGCTCTCCTTCCAGAGGATTCTTCCAGTGACATTCATCTCTGTGCACTGGGTACCCACACGGCTTTCCAGCGTTCACTCATTTCCCATACCCCAATATCAGAATGAATTCATAACATCATGCCCACTTATTGCTCTCCTTTCCTCCCTTCTCACTGCTTCCAAATGTTTATATCAATTGATTTGAGGATAATGGAGGCATTGATTAATGGGCCAGGGAAAAATTTTACAGACCATTTTGCTCAGTGTTACTGTGAGAGTTTCACATCTATTTACAGTTTATAAACACCTATTTAACATATAAATTAGAAAGAATTCAGTTTATCTTTTCAATATCTTCATACTTTCCTTGGACTCCCATATGTGCGCTGAGTAGGGAAGAAAGGCCTGAGCTTTGGCCAGTGCTAGGAATGAGAACTAAACCTAAGACTGACTTCCAGTGGGCATGCATCACATCCGGGAACATCATTAGCCCTGGCTTCAAAGAAAGTGGTGGACACCTACTGAACTGAACACAGGCACTCTCTGCAGACAGTCAGGGTCCTCTGGCCACCAGGTCTCAGCTCTGTTCACTAACAAGTATTCAGTTAACAACTATTGGAGATACGGGGTTGTGTTTGCTCAGTATACATTAGCTAGCACCCCAAAAAATTAACTGCATTTGTATGAGGTGAATTCCTTTCAATCCTCCTATTGACCAGTTAGATATGAGTCAACCTTATTGCTGTTCATATGTGTCTAGAAGCAATTCCCTATCTGCCTCGGCTCTTAGGCATCCATAAGTTTGTCATGACTCCGGATTCTTCTATGCTGTCCCCTCAGGAGGTGTCTATTCCACTGAGAATTAAAGAAACATTGCAACCTCTACTCTTGCCTAGAAAGGACTCCCTAGGTGTCCCCTGGTCTTGCTACAAATTGCCTCACTTCCACTGTATTCAAGGCTAGGCTATTTCCTTTAGTGAGAGTTTACTGAATGTTCAAAGTCTACATCTAAAGATGGGTTATTCAGAGCAACTAATGTTAAGGCTCATGGAGCCCAGAGGTTTAGCCCATCCACAGGATTCATCTCTATGTGTCAGAAACAGTTGCCCTCAATGCTTGGAATGCTCAGAGCACCTCTGCTGCCAAGTCTAGACCTGACTGCCAGGGAACTGAAAGTATAGGAGTTCTGCTTTCTCTGGTGTAATGCCTGCTTCTCCATCCCTCATTCCCTAATCCAAGATAGGCCTTGTGTCCAGCAACTGGCAGTGAGAACATAGCCATTCACTCTGGGAGAGAATGCTTCCACTTGCAGGTTATGATGTTATACTGTGACAACTAGCAGAACAGTAAAATCAAAATGTCATGGCTTCAAATTAGTGTGTTTATGTTCACAAATATAAAAGTGTATTCACGCATTCATTCAGTAAACCATAATTTATTGATCATATGATAACTACAACCTATCATTAGGCTTGGCATATAGTAGGTGCTATATTGGTACTAGCTTATTGAATAAATAGATGATCCTTGAATAAACAGGAAATGGTCACACCTAACTGCCCTCCTCTGTAGGCATGGTCCCACCCAACTGCCTTCCCCTGCTGGCCATCTTGTGGTGGCCATCTTGTGTCTACATGGGGATAGAATCTTTGACCACATAGAGGTAGTCATCTTGTGTGTTAGAGTGATGGTCAATCTGCATATTACTCTTTTATTAGATATGATAGAGGCTTGGTGTCTGGCTGGGGTCCAGCTGGTTTGCCCTAAAGGGTGTCTCAAATCAGGTTGGAGGTTCCCTTGGGACATGGGGTGGCCTGGGTGATGGTTTGCAGGCCAGACACGCCCCACAGTGACCTAAGTGGAGACCCTGGTATCTGGGATTTATTTATCATTTACAATTGAAAGTTTGTAGCCTGGAGCAGAGCCAAGCCTTCTGCTTGCTCTGTGGTGGCAGCCATTTAAACTTTGTTTCCTTAAGCAGAGGCCTGGCTGGCCAGGGTGTGTGGAAAGCTTGGCTTCCTCCATCGCCAGGGGCAACTCAAGCCTCCCTCCTGTTTTCTCTGTGGCTGTAGCCATCTTGGTTGCGTTAATTTTTGTACTTGCTCCTGTTTGGCTGGTGGGCATGGATGGTGGATGTAGTGGAGGCATGGTCAATTTGCATATTACTCTTTTATTAGATAGGATAATGCCTCCCTTATAGCCTTAATGTCAAGCATTTTAGTTAGGATGTGACATTAGGAGATTGGAAAGATCAGCATAATTACAGGTGAGATATGGAATTAATCTTGTGATTTCCTGACTCTTCTGTACCCATTCTGTCGCAGTGAGGACAAGTTTCCTGTCTCTGTTATTGTGCTATTCTGAAGTCTGTGTAGACATCCCTTTCTGAACAGGGGCTCACTTGGTTGGGCCTCTGACAACCTGTCTCATACTTTCTAGCTTTTTGCACTTCGGAAGCAGAATCTTTATATTTCAGATTCTGCTTGAAAATGAGTCTTGAATGCATTTATTCTCTGGAAATCTGACAGAGGGCATGCCTAAACTCCAGTGTTGCCTACCTCTATGCTCACCAATCAGAAGAAACCACTTTGATTGTTGACACTGAATAAGGCCGGCATTATCTGATAGTGCTGCTTTTTAGAAATTAAATTAAAATCTACATCAGAGGTTTATTAAAGATTACATGAGGAAAGGCACCTAAAAAATTTAATTTTACTAAAAAGATGTGCCATTTAATGACAAGGTTACACTGTGAGAAATACACCAGTGTGGATTTCACCATTATGTAAATATTAAAGAGTGCACTTAACACAAACCTAGATGTAAAGCTTACTATACACCTAGGCTGGATGGTATTGCCTATTGCTTCTAGGCTACAAGCCTATATAGCATGTCACTATATTGTATACTGTAGACAATTATAACACAATGTTAAGTATTTGTGCATCCAAGCATACCTAAACATAGGAAAGGTACAGAAAATTTTGGTATAAAAGATAAAATAATAATAATAATAATAATAATAATAATAATAGCCCTACCTTTTGGGTCAGTGGATAGGGCATCAGCCCGCAGATTCCTGGGTTTAATTCTGATCAAGAGCGCATGACTGAGTTGCAGACTCAATCTCCAGTAGGGGTGTACAGGAGGCAGCTGGTCAATGATTTTCTCTCATCATTGATGTTTCTATCTCTTTCTCTTCCTCTCCCTTTCTCTCTGAAATCAATAAAAACATATTTTACAAAACAAAAATCTTTTATAATAAAGATGGCATATGCAAATTTACCATCAGATCATAACAAGATGGCTGCATCCATAGTGGAGACCAAGTTCCTGTAACAAGCCTTAATGAGCAACCAGCAGAGATCTGAGGCTGTGTGACACTGAGCCAAGGCAGGGGACCTGAGGTTCCTCCCCCTGCCTGGTGGAGCTGATAGGAGATGCAGCCATTCAATGATGCCAGGTGGAGGACACTTCAGGCTGTGTCCCCCACCCTGGCATAAGGCCAGGGGACTTTAGGCTAGGCTCCCCACCCTGGCACCAAGCTGGGGGACCAGAGGCTGTGCCCCCCACCCAGCAGGGCTTAATGGGGGACCTCAGGACACACCCGCCATCCCAGCACTGGACCAGGGAACCTCAGTCTGCATCCCTTGCCTGGCACTAGGCCAGGAGACCTGAGGCTGCACCACACGCCTTGTTGGGACTTGATGGAGGTGGGGCCAGCCAGGTATGAATCTAGCCCAATGAGGGTGTAGCTGGCTGGGTCTGGGTCTTGCACAATTTCGAGGTGGGTGAGCAAGGACTTGAATCTCGTTCCTGTGGCACACCCCAGACTCTGATAGGAGGAAGATTTTATATACATTTTACTAATTTTCTTTCATCTCTGATTTCTATTATAGAGAAAGAGCAACTAGCAAGATTAAAATATTTCCTCTAATTAATTCCCTTTTAATGTGCACAAATTCTGTGCACCGTTTCACTAGTACATAAATAAAAGATGAAAAATATATTTGTATAGAGTATGTACCGCAAATGGAGCTTTGCAGGACTGTAGGTTGCTCTAGGTGAGTCAGTGATTGGTGAATGGATGTAATCTCTAGGACAGTACTGTCCACTATGGTAGTTCATCTTTATAAATACTATGCATGTAGGCTACACTAAATTTATGAAAATTATTTATTTCTTCAGTAATAAATTAATCTAAGCTTACTCTAACTTATTTTACTTTATAAACTTTTTCTGACTTTTTGACTCTTATAATAGCACTTAGCTCAAACACATTGTACAGCTGTCCAAAAATATTTATTTCTTTATATTTTTATTCTACATTATTATTTCTTTATATTTTTATTCTATATTTTTATTCTAGATAATGCATTTAGCTACAACATCACTAGGTGATAAGAATTTTTCAGGTCTATTATAATCTTATAGGACCACAGTCATATATGTGGTTTGTTGTTAACCAACACATCATTATACAGCATAGGGTTGTATAACTCTTGTAATTATGATGTCCTGTCATCACTCACTTTCATATTACATTCATTGCATTCCTTACTTCTTTTTACCTCCATTCAATGATGCAAATTAGCTGAATGCATAGGTTGATTGATAGATATAGTCCTAATTTTCTGCAAGTCCACCAGCACAAAAGGGCATTAAGAACTATACTCATGGTGATGCTGGTCATAAATTCATGCCTATACTACCTTCTAGGCAAATGTATCTTACCTTGTCTTATTTTAATATGAGAATCATTGAACCATAGGGTCTCCCACTGCTCTAGGAAGTGCTTGCCCATAAATTTAAATTTCTTGCTAGAATACATCAGGTATCAACATTTTAATATTTTATATAGTCCAATAATACCTTCAGGATACATGATTTGTTTACATAGCAAATGAGCTATTGGGAATTCTTTTCAGGAGAAGTTTTCATTCTTTGAATAATTCTAATGGATAGCTGTGTTTCTGAGAAAATCTTCCTGAGGTTTCTGTATTATTCATGGAAGAAATCATGCCTCCCAATTCATTGAACATGTAGATCTAGTCAAAGTAAACCAATGGTGAAAAGTCTTGAGATATTGGTTTAAAAACATAGTCTTGATGTGGACTTCTGCAATCAAGCTAGTTTTTTTAATATATATATTAAGTGGGTTTATCTAAGCTTTAATATTATAGTGAGATAGAATTAAAATTATAAAACAAAATTCCTTATCTGTATGTCTTCTGAAAAAATAAATACATAAATACATTTATGGGTTGTGCTCTGCATATATTAGGGCATTGGGGAAAACAGAGTTCTACTTTCCCAATGCCCTCACCACTCTGCATTACATAATTCTGGAATGACAGGCATATAGCTAGTCATATATACTTCAAAGCACTCAACCAAGTGACTTTTACAATACTGGAATAAAATCAGTTTAAGTTAATACATTAATAAATTAAATAAATAATAGCATAAAGTCTATTTTTGTTTCCTTTCCTAAGGCTGAGAAAAAAACAAAAAACAGGAAGCAAATGGAGAAAAGAAAAGTAAGAAGCATGAAAACAGTATCAGCAGGTAGAGAAGTATCTGTACCTCATCCCAGATGTGCTAGAAAGGAGCAGCCTTAGTAACACCATCTTCATCATCATAATAATCATTCTTTTTGATTAATAATTATCTTGTCTATAGAGTTACATCTTCCTATTTTCAACCTTTGCCCTGCCTAGGCATCTTCTATCCCTCAAGGTATAGAGAAATGCAAGAGTATCCTTTAATTATTTATCTTTTGACTCAGGCCCTTGCCAAGGATCCCCATTGGGCATACATAGTAAGATGAAATGGGGACAAAAGTAACTTCAAAGATTTCAGATAGGCCATTATTTGAAAGGGAACTTCAGCCCTACCTTGGAAAGCCTGTTTTGTGTTTTTTTTTGTTTTTGTTTTTGTTTGTGTATGTGTGTGTGTGTGTGTGTGTGTGTGTGTGTGGTTTTTTTGTTTGTTTGTTTTTTTCATGGCTGAAATGAGAGTTTTATTTTTATTTATTTATTTATTTTATTGTGTTACATGTATACATATCTCCCTATTGCCCCCCTCAGGCAAACTCCAACCCCCTAGTGTCTTGTGTCCATTGGTTTTGCTTATATGCATGCATACAATGGTTGATCTCTTATCTACCCCACCTCTCCTTAACCTTCCTGCTATAATTTGAGTCTGTTTGATGCTTTACTGCTTCTGTGTCTATCCTTTTGTTCATCGGTTTATAATGTTCTTTATTATCCACAAATGAACTGGAGAGCCTTATGCTAAGTGAAATAAGCCAGTCAATGAAGCCTGTTTTTTTTTTTTTCTGAGGCTAATTCGGTGCTCCTAACTGATCAAAGTAAAACCATCACCTAAAATAAAGCCACATCCAAACCCACATGTTTGCCCTAAATGCTACATGGATGAGTTTGGGTCTTCTCTCTTCCCATTCTTTCTCTCTGAGACTGCTTCTCATTTCTAAGAGAGCTGGTAAGTGGTTCTCTGTCCTAATTATCATCTCAAGAAGTTGTCTGGCTTATACTGAATCTCAATCTTTTCAAGAATGGTTGTTCTTTTTAAAATTTTTAAAATTGTTTCGATGTTAGAGATTAGAAGAAGAGAGAGGGAGGGGGAGAAAGAGAGAGAGAGAGAGAGAGAGAGAGAGAGAGAGAGAGAGAGAGAGAGAGAAATGTTGATAAGAGAAAGAAACATCAATCAGTTGCTTCCCTAACATTTTCTAACCAGTTATTGAACCTACCCCTTTTGGTATACTGGACAATGTTCCAACCAACTGAACCACACTGGCCAGGGTAGGAATGGTTGTTCTTTAAAAACTATTATAGATACTAGAAGTTTCATAGTAACTTTCCCTAATGAGGTTAAAATTTAAGAAGGAGACATAAAATTCATTTTTATACCTCAAGTGCTTACAAAAAAATTAAGAAGTTATAAGAAACTAGAGGGGGGCATCCCTCAGCCCAGCTTACACCCTCTCCCAGTCCAGAATCCCTCAGGGGATGTCCACTTGCTAGCTTAGGCCCGTTTCCTGCAGATGAGATTAAGCCATCCTTAGCACTGCTGCAGAGGTGGGAGAGGCTCCTGCCACTGCCACTGTGCTCGCCAGCCGTGACCTAGCTTCTGGTTGAGTGGCACTCCCCTTGAGGGAGCACACTGACCACCAGGGGGCAGCTCCTGCATTTACCATTTGCCCCCTGGTGGTCAGTATGTATCATAGTGATCAGTTGTTCTACTGTTTGGTCAATTTGCATATTAGCCTTTTATTATATAGGTGGAGATGAGATTCATGTAAAAAATCCAGTGTCTTAAAAGTTATTCAATTATTTCTTACTATGGGTTACATTCAAATAACAACTCATAGTTTACATTTTCTACCAGTATAGAAATACTGAATTTCACAAAACATTTACACTTCCAGTAAGTGACTAACAAAATATTTTCAATTCTATTCTATTTATGCAAACGTGAATTCTGACCACTAAAATGATTTCCCAACCCATTATTGAATCCTTACCCACATCTGAAAAACCTGGTCTCAAAAATTCAGACTATGTTTTGCAAACAATCTTAATAACTTTAGTGATTCATCCCAACCTGTGTGGAAATTAAAAACAGCCAACTGCACAGAGTCAAACCCAATTGATAAAAATAAGAATGAAAGCAAAGAAGTGAACATTTCCAGCAAGGCAAGTATCAAACAAAAACCACTTCCAAAGTACTCAAATGGGAACCATTTAGAGTTAGAACAAAGAGCTGCTCGTATCTCAGACAGACCCTGGAGGAGACAGCTGCATTATAGTTCCAGTCAACAAGTACTGATAAGGAAAACCCCTAGTCACCAAGAAAAGTTTTATTGAAGGCCCTCAAACATAATTCAGCCAATTATGGAACAACTAATTTAACAAAAGCATTGCCTTTAAATATTATATAAACTATTTTGAATTATTTTAAGGAAAACAATTATTATAAATATAAAAAAAAATGTGGTGGTGTTGAAAACATATTGTCTCAGGCCTGGAAGGCTTACAATTGGAAGAGGTTCCCCATTCATACACCAGCCCAGGAATAGAGCCTCCCAGCTATATGGTTTCATAGTCTGAAAATTGGACAAGTGGGATCTACTATTTTTATTATTTTTCTTATCACTCAGCACCTAACAAAAGCAAGTCTGTACTTCTGTTAGAGAGGCTAATGCTGGATCCATACCTCTTCATTCTCTGTGTAACCCTTTCTGGGGCACCTTTCCGTTTTGTCCTCTCCAGACCATCACCTACCTGCTCTCTGTGTCAGCACAGACAACAAGACGTCTACTCAGCCATCTCAGCAATTTGTGAAACATTATTATTATTATTATTATTATTATTATTATTATTATTTATTTATTTATTTTTTGTCTGACAAGTCAGTCTTTTCTTCAACTCTTGTATTCCTTTGTAGGACTTCTATTTTTCTTTAACCCAAGGTTAGATGTTCTCTCTTATCTTACATTCCATCTTTATTCTCCCACTTTATAGTCTTACTAGAGGCCTGGTGCACAAAATACGTGCACAGGGGGTGTTCCTCAGCCCAGTCTGCACTCTCTCTAATCTGGGATCCCTAGAGGGACATCCAACTGCCAGTTTTGGCCTGATCCCATCGTCCAGGACTGCTGGCTCCCAACTGCTCACCTGTTTGCCTTCCTGATTGCCCCTAACCACTTCTGCCTACCAGCCTGATCATCCCCTAACCACTCCCCTGCCAGCCTGAATGATGAATAACTGCTCCCTGACCAGCCTGTTTGCTCCTAATTGTCTTCCCCTGCAGGTCTGGTCACCCCTAACTGCCATCCCCTGCAGGCCTGGTCACCCCTAACTGCCATCCCCTGCAGGCCTGGGTCCTCCCACTCCAACTGCCCTTCCCTGCAGTTGGCCCAGACATCCCCAACTTCTCTCCTCTGCTGGTCTAGTCACCTCCAACTGCCCTTCCCTGCAGCCTTAATTGCCCACAACTGCCCCGCTTGTGGGACTGATCTTTCCCAACTGCTCTCCCCTGCTGGCCATCTTGTGGTGGCCACCTTGTGTCCACATGGGGGCAGGATCTTTGACCACATGGGGACATCTTGTGTGTTGGAGTGATGGTCAAGATGCATATTACTCTTTTATTAGATAGGATAAGAGGCCTGGTGCATGGGTGGGGGCCAGCTGGTTTTCCCTGAAGGGTGTCCCAGATCAGGGTGGGGATTCCCTTGGGGCATGGAGCAACCTGGGCAAGAGGCCTGTGGTGGTTATCAGTAATGCCACACCTCCCAGTGACCCAAGCAGAGGCCCTGGTATCTGGGATTTATTTATCTTCTACAATTGAAACTTTGTAGCCTGGAGTGGAGGCCTGGGGCTACCAGCGTGTGTGTAAAGCTTAGCTTCCTCCATGCTGGAGAAATCCAAGCCTCCCTCCTGCTTGTTCCATGGCCATAGTCATCTTGGTTGGGGTTAATTTGCATACTCACTTCTGATTTGCTGGTGGGTGTGGCCTGGGGACGTGGATTGTGGCTGTAGCAAATGATTAATTTGCATATTACTCTTTTATTAGATAGTATTAATTCTGTACACAGAAACTAGAGAGGGAGAGGAGAGAAAAGGTAGGGAATGGAAACAAACTCAGCTTTTCTTTTGATATAACATTAGAATTCCTTGAATATACTTTATATACTATTTAATTACACAGTTGTGCAGATAATATAGAAAATTAAATGTTTAATTTATCTCTTTCATTTACCCAATTTTTAAAAAATCTATTTCATTAATTTTTTACAGAGAGACAGGGAGAGGGATAGAGAGTTCGAAAGATCAATGAGAGAGAAACATTGATCAGCTGCCTCCTGCACACTCCCTACTGGGTATGTGCTCACAACCAAGATACATGCCCTTGACCAAAATCGAACCTGGGACCTTGAGTCTGCAATCTGACACTCTAGCCAAACCAATTAGGGCTCATTTACCCAATTTTTATAATACCTTGATTTTTTTTCATCTTCAGAAAACACACACACACACACACACACACACACACACACATACTACTATCATTACTTACTCTTGGATTTAAACATGTTTTATTAGTTTCAATCTATTGAAATTGTTATCTCTCTTGAAGTTTGAATTGTACCATTTTTGGCCTGTGAGTGTATATAAAAGTTGTTTCTTGAGTCTTTGATTATAACTGTAGAAGCCTTTCATGTGTTTTTTTATTTGTTTGTTTTTTGTTTCGTTTTGTTTTGTCTTTTTCCTATCTGCAAAAAAAGATATTTTAGATGAGAGATTCAGTCATTTATCTATGAGATCCTGATTTCTTTCAATGAAGATAGTATTTCAAGACCTCAATAAGAATTTCAAAAATATTTATTACTGGACTATAAATACTTCATCAAGTAATACTGGTATTTTCCCCTTATATTACATTTTATATCTTTTTATTTCATGCTAATGACTTTATAATCATTTTGTTTGTCTGAAGCTTGATGTCTAGTAAAGATCAATGTAACAATATTCTCTGAGTTTATGCATGGTTATAATAGTGTATATGTCAGGTTTACTAGATATAAAATCTTTGACTCACATTTTCTTCCCTTAATGGTCTTAAATATGTTACTACATTTTTTATTTGGCATAAAACATTGCTATAAAAAATCTAATAGTTACCTAATTTTATTTCCCTTATAATTCATATGCCCTTTTTTGCCTTGATGTCCAAATAATGTTCCTTTATCTTTAAATACTGATATTGTAAGTAGAATAGATCATGCTGCTAGTAATTTGGGAACAATATTATCAAGTTCATGTTATTTTCTCTCAATATTCAAAATATTTTATTGATTTAAGAGTGAGGAAAGGTATAGAGATAGAAACATCAATGGGAAACATAGATCAGCTGCTTCCTGCACACCCCCTACTAGAGATCAAGCATGTGCCCTGCCCTGACCTGGAATTGAATCATGACCTCTTAGTTCATGGGCTTATGTTCAACCACTGAGTCACATCGGCTGGGCTGATTACTTTTAAAACTTATACTGGTAAGAACCAGACTGATTTTGGCCTTATCTCAGAATCCTTACACTTAGCTACCATTTTAAAAATGTACAACTCTTTTCATTTTCAGCTGCTGTTCTCATATCGGCCTGCCGTTCTTTAAAACGTGTCTTTTAGCTTTGGGGGTTCTTTTGTTCTCATGTTGATCATACGCCCCATCACTTCATTTTACTTTTTTCATCACAGACGCTGGTACTATGCAGATCTCATAACTGTTGGTGGTTTGCCCTACAGACTCATAACTTGGAGTATATAATAAAACCTGTTGCCCAGCCTTCATATAAATTTTCTTCATGACTTTTTGTTTTTACTGGCTTGTTGCCCTGTTCTTAGGTGAGATTATGGAAAATCCAGACACTATACTACTCTTGTTAATGCTAACATCCCAGAATTATCTGGTTTGTTATGCTTTATGCTGAGCTACTCTTTTTTTTTTTTTTGATAAACTATTTGTGGAAATTCTTTGAAGCCTATAATAAATGTACATTAGTGATGCTCTCTGTATTAAATCATTAAAATTAAACTCATGGGCTTCCGATTCCAGACAAAATGGACTAAGCACATTCCACCCTATCCCTCCCATTAATTAAAATTACAACACAAGAAAAAATATATAAAGCATTGATCAAAAGACTATAAAAGGTAGAGAAAATAAGGCAGTTCATCTAGGGAAATCAAGACTCAAAGAGCAATGCAGTGGAGTTTCATGAAATGTATTTTTCCTTTTTTATTTTTTCTTTCCTTCTATGTTTTCTTTATATCAGAGGTCAGCAAATATTTATTATTAAAGGTCAGATAGTAAATATCTCCTATTTTCCTGCCATGTGGTTTTTGTCAAAATGGCTCAATTCTGTCTTTGTAGCAAGAAAAAAAAAGAAAGAAAGAAAGAAAAAAGGAAAAAGAGAGAGAGAAAAAATGCAACTGTGTTCCAATAAAAGTTTATTTACAAAACCAGATAGTGTGTCAACTATCCAACTTCTCAAATTGCTTCTGTGTTATGCTCAACATGAATGAGATAAATTAGAAGTATGTTGCTAGTTAATTCAGGTTTCCATACCCAAATCTCCATTTGTGTTTGTGGGTATATATATGTAAAAATATAAACTGTTCCTACTACTATTTAGTCAAGGAATATCCTGAATTTATTTAAAAATAATTGTATCACCCTGTTTTTTTTTAAATAAAAATGTTAAGTCCTCTGCTGAGTAAAAACAAAATCTACATCATAATATGATATCTTTCACATTCTTAAATATATTTAATAAGTAGAGTTAGATAAATTTGGAGTAAAAGGTAAAGATAAAGTTTATTTCACATAAGTAAGGAAGAAATGGTATAGTCATCTTATTGGCCCTGAACAATCTCTGAAAGTAGGAATACTAGAGATCTCATTGCTACATAAGTAAGAAAAGAAACTTAAGCAAAATTACCTACCTACTTTTATTTCTCAGTGAAATGCAATATAGACTCTTCCCTCTATTTCACCAATGAGATCTTCAGTAAATTCCTGAACATTAACTTTATTTATAAAATGACAATTTATGTTGGAAAGAAGTATACATTCTCCTAAAAAAGTAGAAAATGTGTTTGTTTCTATAACCCCAAACCAACATTGAACCTATATTTAAAGTCATAGGTTTGTAGGACTCAAGGAGCCCTACATATCTTTTGAGCCTGCCTTTTCTATTATCTAATAATTTCCATTATCATTTCTAATATGTCTATTATCCTAATGTTTCTAATAAGCAACATTTAAGCCAACATCTCCAGCTTGCCCCAAACATATATTATATGCTTTACTTTAGGTGACTATTTAAAGTGATTCACCTGGAACTTCCCTGAGTTCTCATCAGAATTGCCACTTCCATGAAATCTCTCAGATGGGGGCAAATCTGGATGGTTGATCACCTTAGAACACCTGCCATGGTTCCATATCAGCACTGGAGAGTTTTAGTAGGTAGTTGTGGGCTTAATTGAAGCTAAAGTAATGTCAAGGAGTCTATGCTGCTACAGGTCTGGGGTCAGCTCAGGTTGAGGGAGGGAAGGGATCACTTAAAACTGGGAGGGCACATAAAACCACACCCCGGATTATAGGCAGAAAGTTTGCTGGCACACTTGCCGTTTCATCCAGTTTTCTGGATCTGCTCTGAATCCTGTCTTAAGAGCAGCCTCCTCTCATCTCCAGAAAACCTGAACTTAAGTGACAGGACATAAATAGCTGGAGAGAAAAATCCAGTTCAATATAGGACAGAGAAAAGCCGACCCCTCACCCTTAAATCCTCAAACTGGAGGAGTTAAGAGCATTACCTCACCAATGCCTGCTCCCATTGGCTGATGGTACCTGAAGGACCAAAATATCTGCTTCTTGAATTAACTCTTTCCTTCCTTTGCCAAGCATCAGAAACCCAGGTATCATACAGAGATCAGAACAAAGACCCTGGGCAAGGACACCTTTCAGAGGAACACATCCTGCTGGGTCACTGCTTCAACATGCATGTCAGCGTGAGCAGGTCCATAAGCAGGACACAATGAGCCCAGGTGAGTACTCTCCTCCTAAGATGCTGGCTTGCCTGAGAGTTGAAAGAGATCTTCGGCGAACTAAATGTGTTTGCTTTCCTCTCCCACTAGTGCTATCGGGAAAGATTCTCATTCTAATAAGTTTTGACAAGAGCTGGCAAGGGAAGCAGGTGCCAATGAATCCAACTAGTCGGAGGCATTAGAGACATCATGGGCACCAGAGGATAGAGGTGTTGCCATGGGAACCAAGTGAAAGGTATTTGGTGATGCTGGTTAGAAGGTTTGTTTTCTTGTCTAAGACAGAGCTGAGCAGTTGCAAGTCATGCTCTCTGTTTTCTACTTTAGCATCAATGGGTAAATCCTCCTGCTGTCCCTTACCCCTATCCCCAGCCTCAAACATAATTTGAGGAATTTAATTTCTCTGCTAACATGAATATTGCTTAAATATGTGGCACTCCAAAAATCCTTTGAAAAGATATTTGCAGCAAATAAGGACAGTTCTAATCACAGAACTTTTTATGTCAAAGAAAAAATTATTGCTTCAGGGTCATAGTAGTGTTTTTGTTTGTTTGTGGGGACCTCCTCCAAGCAGGATTTGAAGACATCATTTTGAGCTGCAAAACCCTCAGCCTAGCTCACATAAACATCTTTCCATTGCGAGTTCTTTGGTGTTCATGCTTCTAGTTTTTAGAATTCATAACCTGGAAATGACTTTGAAACACAGATCTCACTCTGGATTTTGCAGCTCTTTAGAAGTCTTTTAAAGACCTAAGAAAATGGGAAGGAAAATAGCAAGAGTTTAAACATTGTAATTATCCAGAAACAAGTATTAAAAGTGGGGCTACCATAGGTTTGGTAGTCTTCTAAAGGCTGTGAAAGAGCAGAGGCAGGTCAAATTTAGAACTTTGGTGACCTACCTGACTGAGGTAGTAATGGCATCCTTTCTCTAGACCAGATAGTGGAGGATCTGAGCTACAGGAAAACTGGATGAGAAAGTCACATGGGTTAGGTTCTAATATCCTGATAGGGGTTGAAAACCTCTGGTCTTTCAAGCAAGAGTCTAAGAGGATAATGAGCACATACTGTAAGTTCAGCCATGAGAATGCATACTAAGTGGAAACAGAATACCAAATATGTAATACTGGTGCCACCAGACTAACAAAACAGTAGCCTAGGTGCTGAAATTAGAATCAAAGCACAAGATTAGCTGCTGGAATCAGAACCAAGACCGGGTGCCAGTATCCATGCATAATATTAAAATGAGATGCATAACCTGTGTGTTGGGATGCTGTATCACAGGGGCACTGACCTAGTGTTCTTTGAACTGACCCCCAATGAGGCACAGTGTTGTCTCTACAGTTATAGGTTACAGTTAATGATGAAAGTTATGAAAATTATTAGAGATACAAGAGAAGTAAGTCCCACCTCAGGGATACGTCAAATTCCTTGCATTCAAATAATTTATAGCTCCATTGTGAAAAATAAGACTTCCATACACACAGGTTTCAGTAAAGCACTCATAAATGCCAACCAGATTGACAGGTCCACAGTGCAGTAAGGGAAACAAAAGAAAGAGGTCAGCATGGACCAGAATAAGTCACTGGAAAAGCTGCCTTGTAGCTATTCATTTACTCATGTATTTAATAAATATTTGTTGAGCGCCTACTGTAGATACCCTTAGATCCAAGGAATAGATGTGGGAATAAAACAGTCATGTTTATTTCCCTAAAGGAGATTACAGTCTAGTGTCATAAGTATTTAGTATGTGTATATGAGTGTGTGTGTGTGTGTGTGTGTATGTTTTCATTGAAAGGTAAGTTTGATTATGGAGGGAAAATGAACACCTACATGTGGCAGGCAAAATAATTTGAACATAGAGGAAATTTCACACAAAAGCAGATATTATTTTTGCGAGTACTGATGAAGTGATTTTACAAAGAACTTTCTTGGGGATCACTAATTGAAAACAAGTACTCCAGACCAAGAAATGACTAATAATTTTCACCACCTATTTCCAAGTTGGGTGCATAGGCTGTATCTGGTGTATAATCCCTCAGCCTCTTCTACATACTATATCTGTGGAGTGAAAAGCTAAGACCAGTGATAAATCAACTTCACAAATGAATTTATCTTTCTTATCTTAATTCCTAAATGGATTTTTTAAAAGTTAAATGCAGCTGAGAATCTCTCTTTATGTTTATGTTCTTATGTGGGATATATGGGATCAAGAAGTTATTGATTAGTAGAGGCTCAGTTCACGAAATTCTTGCACTTGGGGGCAGTCCCTCAGCCCAACCTGTATTCTCTTGCAGTCTGGGAGCCCACAAGGATGTCCAACTGCCGGCTTAGGCAGTTGGACATCCTTAGTGCTGCAGCTGAAGTGGGAGAGGCTTCTGCTACTGCTGCTGTGCTCACCAGCTGTGAGCCAAGCTTCTCAGTGAGCAGCGCTCCCTCTGTGGGAACACGCTGACCACCAGGGGGCAGCTCCTGTATTGAGCGTCTGCCCCTGGTGGTTAGTGCTCATCATAGCAACTGGTCATTCCACTGCCAGGCCAAAACCGGCTCTCTGACATCCCCCAAGGGGTCCCAGATGGTGAGAAGGCACAGCTCAGGCCAATGGGCCTCATCAGTGCACAATTGGGGCAGGGGAAGGACACAGGAGGTTGGCCAGCCAGGGAGGGACTGTGGGAAGGCTCCAGGGTGTGTCCAGCCCATCTTTCTTAGTCCTGATTGGGTGGACCCCAGAAGCAAGCTAACTTACCAATATGAGCCTCTGCCCCCTGGTGGTCAGTGAACCTCATAGGAGTGATTGAGCAGTCTTAGCATATTGTTAGCATACAGGCAGTCCTTGGGTTACATTGAACTCGACATACTTCTTTTCATGGTCACTTCAACATATCCCATCCTATATAATAAAAAGCTAATATGCAAATCGAATTGTGGAATGACTGGTCACTATGACATGCACTGACCACCAGGGCACAAACACTCAATGCTGGAGCTGCACCCTGTTGGTCAGTGCACTCCCACAGAGGGAGCACTGCTCAGCCAAAAGCTGGACTCCCAGCTAGCGAGCACAGCAGTGGTGGCCATTGGTGGGAGCCACTCCTGCCTCTGCAGCAGTGTTGAGGATGTCCAACTGATGGCTCCTAGACTGTGAGAGGGTGCAGTCTGGGCTGAGGGACCCCCTCCCTCCCTGAGTGCACAAATTTTGTGCACTGGGACTCTATTTATTAAAAAAAAAGTTCCATCCTTTCAATATCTGTACATATGTGCTTTATGTTTTTTTATTATTTATTTACCACAAGGAAAGGTCAGGAATTGTTATCTTTCTTTTAAATTTTTTTTTACTGTTTCACTTTATTACTGCTGTGTATGTGTTCCATGTGAGTGAGGTAGGTGCTTATGTAGGTGGGTTCTGACTTATGGCAAAAATTGCATTATGTCGCACCATAGGAATGGATTTCTGACGTAACTTGAGGACCTACTGTATTATGCTTTGATTGGTTGAATAACCGGACTGGATGACTAGACACCTAGCTGATTAGGCTTTTATTATATAGGAGTGGCAAATAAAGGCCCAAATTATAAGAACTTTACTTGTCACAATGTAGCCAAGAAAAAGCTTTGAACATAAGCCCTCCAATAAAAAAAAATGGTTGGAATAGTTAAATAGACATTTAAATAGAAGATATAGACATGACAAATAAGTATATCATTAGGCATATCAAATGCATATTGAATGCATGATAAGGGTAACATTTCATACTCATTAGGATGGTTAGTAAAAATAAAAAACAAAAACAGACAATATAAGTATTAGAAAAGATATGAAGAACCCCATACTTTACTAGTTGGGAAGTAAAATGGTACAGCCTTTATGGAAAACAACTGGGTGGCTCCTGAAAATATTAAAAGTAGGTTTCCATACAATTCAGCAGTCCTCATCTTAGATATTTACCCAGAGAAATGAAATATTTCTAATTCAATATTTACATGTGAATTTTCACAGCAGCATTATTCATAAAAGCCAAAGTAAACAATTCAAATGTCCATCAACTGAAGAATGGAAAAAAAAATGTGGTATGTGTAGCCATACAATAGAATACTATCCTAGGTATTAAAAGCCCAATATGCTAACTGTCCAGTCAACAATTAAAGAGTAACATGCTTATGATATGCTAAGACCTCTCAACTGCTTGCTATGACACGCACTGACTACCAGGGGGCAGTTAGTCAACTGGCCAACCATTCACTATGAGGTACACTCACCACCAGGGGGCAGATGCTTGGACTGGTAGGTTAGCTTGCTACATTCTGGCCGATTGGGAATGAGCAAGACATGTTGGACATACCCTGGCCAACTTCCCGTGTCCCTCTTCGGCCCGATCATGCACTGGTGAGGGTCCCTTGGCCTGGCCTGCACCCTTTCACAATCCTGGACTCCTGAGGGGATGTTGGAGAACTGGTTTAGGCCTGGTCCTGCTCAACACAGGATCTGCCCTTTGCTGGTCAGGGCACTTCCACGGGGGAGTGCCGTTCAAGCCAGAAGCTGGGCTCACAGCTGGTGAGCCTCTCCCACCTCCGCAGCAGCGCTAACTGTTGGACATCTTCCAAGGGCTCCCAGACTGCAAGAGGACACAGGCTGGGCTGAGGGACACCCTCCCTCTCCAAGTGCATAAATTTCATGCACTGGGTCTCTAGTTTTGCAATAAAATGAAATAAACTGCTGATACATGCCACGACAGAGGTGACCCTCAAAAAATACAGAGGTGAGCAGAAGTAGGTTGACAATTGTGAGTAAACACAGAACCATTTATTCTTACATTATTATTTAGTCATTATTATATTATTTTCCATATGAACAGCTGTAAATCTGTTTTGCACTATCCTGTATTTTCCTATGCTAAATAATCCAGACAAAAATATTGCATACTATATAATTCAATTTACATAAAGTGTCTGGATTAGACAAATCTGGAAAAATGGAAAGTGATTTCATTGTATCTGGGTATGGTAGTGGAAATAAAAATTAATTGTAAATGGCACAAGAAATATTTTTGGATAATGTGGATGTTCTAAAACTGGATTGTGGTAATGGCTGCACAACTCTGTAAATTTATCGAAAATTATTACATTGTAAACTGAAAATTGATGCATTGTATGATATGCAAATAATAGCTCAATAAACATATTAAAAAAAAGTAACAGGATATTTACTAATCACATATCTGCTAGAGTATTTGTTTCCAGACTATATAATAACTCTCAAACTTATAAAATAAGGAAACAAACTACATGATTAATAATGGGCCAAAGACATGGGAAGACAATTCCCAAGAAAAGATATACAAATAAAAAATAAACACATAAAAACACATTATTATTATTAATTAGAGAAATACAAATTAAAGCCATGAAGAGATACCATTACACATTTAATAGAAAGACTGAAACAAAATTTACTAGGGCTCGTTCTTGTGTCTGTGGTGAACTGAGGCACTCAACCTCCAACTCTTTCCTGTCAGAGGATCACTGTGTTAGAGGGGCTTAAGGAAGGGTAAACTGAGACTTTTTTCTGTCCTCTTCAATGCTCCTTCCTTGTTTCTGTGCTCAGTTCAGGTACTGTCTTCTCTCACCTGAATTCTAAAACTCGTGTGAAGGTAAGTTTGCCTGTGGTCATTGTCAAATTGATGTTTCAGTGTGGAAAAAAAGAGATGAAACTTCCAATTCAGCCTTCTAACCAATGTCACTCCTAGGTTGGCTTCTGTTCCTTACCTTTTCCCATGAGAGTTGAGATTTTCATGATTCCACTTATGCCAACTAGTTTTGGATTGTATCCTGGGCATCTTGGATATTACATTAAGAGACCTTCATTCCCATTAAATCCTTTAGGGAAATGTTGATGTTTTTGTTTGGGGGCTAACTTTATATCACCTCCCAAGAGTTATTGAAGGCTCCTGGGTTGAGATGGGGTTGATTTTCCAGTATTTCTGGGTTCTAAGCACAGTGATCATGACCTTCCAAAGTCACAGAAAAGTCCTTAGGCAGAGACATCAGATGAACAACTAAAATTGGATAATATATATTGAAATGGCAGAGTCATTGAATATGACGGGTTCCAACAAAGTCTGCCATAGTATGCCTATACTAGAGGCCCGATGCATGAAATTTGTGCAAGGGCCAAGCCCCGGCTTTCTCCAGAAGGACATCCAGAAGGATGACAAGAAGGTCGTTCACTGTCTGGTCTAATTAGTATATTATGCTTTTATTATTGTAGATTTCAAGACATAAATTTATTTTAAACCATATGAAGCAATGATATATGAAACATTATTTTAAACTTTAAATTGTTTTAAAAGATGATGATTTTACTCCAAGTCCTGAGTATTTCTGTTTTTGTTTTAAAAATTCACTAAACTGAATAACTACCTGGTGTATTTAGTATGCAAAGAATTTATATTCTGAATAAAATAAAACATTTAATAATACTATACCAAAACTGCTTGTTGTTTGCTACTTGAAAATAGTATAGTATAGCAGAAAACTAGAATACCAAAGATTGATAATGAACTCTTTACATGATCTATGAAAACGAATTTCTTCCTTATAAATTGTCCTATTTCTTGCTTAATTGCATCTTCTAGAAACTTCAGACCAATATAGAAAAAAACACACAGTATTAAACAGTGTCTTTCAATATTCCAAATTTTTAGGAGAATTTCTTTGTATTTTGATATTAAGAGTGACATTTGCTGTGGATTTTAGAGTGACCATTGCCTAATAAAATAAGTTTTTTTCTTGCCCTAGTTCACTTAATTTTTTAGGAATTAGTGTTAAATTTTATTGAATGCCTTTTCTCCTTCTATTAAGATAAAGTGATGCAGCATATTTTTTTTCACTTTTAACCTGTTAATACAATGAGTTATTTTAATATAAATTCCATTGGTCAATCATAATATTTCTAGAATAAACAGTCATAAATTGTTTTTACATTTCTGGATATAGTTTGTAAATATTTAAGAATTTGAAATTACTCAGATTTTATTTTGTGTTCTGATTTTGTTTGGATGTGTTATCAAGGTTATACTAAGTAGAAAATGGAGTTGGCAATGGTCCATATCTTTTTATCATTTTTAAAAAAATGTGTATATAACAGGGAATATTCTTAGAGGAATAGAAAAATGTACAAGAAAAACCATCTGGATGTAGTGTTTTTGATAACATAATATGCAGTCTGAATATAAAGCCTTTGACAATTTCAGGCTTTTTATACTTTAAGAATCAGCTTTAATAATTTATGCTCTTCTGGGAAAATTAACTATTTAATCTAAGTTTTCAATTTATTGTTACAAATTTAATTATAATATTGAAATATGATTTTTGGATCTTTAGCAGATTTACATTAATGTTTTCGTTTAATTCCTAAAATTGTTTATTTGTGCTCTTCCTTTGGAAATGCTTGAATGTTGCCAGTGATCTATTGATTTTGTTGACCCTTTATATGTTATGATTTTTTTATATTTTATTATTTTCTATTCTCATCTTAGTTTTCACTCTCTTCTTTCTTTGAGTTTATTACTGTTTCCAATTCTATAGTTAAATGCATCCACCATTAATTTTAGATATTCTTCTTTAATCTATAAATATTTACTGTTACCTCTATAGATGAATCTAAAAGTTTTACAATATATTATTGTTTTGTCACTTCAGTTAGATTATTTTCTTACTTGGCAATTATACATCTCATAAAGGTTTAATATCCAAAATATGTAAAGAACGTATACAAATTAACAAAAGGAAGACAATCATTCCAATTTAAAAATGGGCAAAGGACCTAAATAGACACTTCTCCAAAGAGGACATACAGATGGCCAAGAGACATAGAAAAATGCTCAAAATCACTGATTATCAGAGAGATGCAAATTAAAATGACAATGAGGTATCACCTGTCACAATGGCTATCTGTTAGAATGGATGTTGTCAACAAATCAAGAAACAAGTGTAGGTGAAGATGTGGAGAAAAGGGAACCCTAGTATATTATTGGTGGGAATGCAGACTGGTACAGCCATTATGTAAAATAGTATGAAGTTTCCAATAAAATTAAATATGGAACTCCCATCTGACCAAGTGATCCTACTTCTAGGAATATATCCTAAGAGATCCAAAACACCAATCAGAAAGAATGTATTTACCCCTATATTCATAGCAGCACAACTTACAATAACTAAGATCTGGAAACAGCCTAAGTCCCCATCAGTAGATGAGTGGATAAATAAGATGTGGTACATGTACATCAGGGAATATTATATAACAGTAAAAAGAAAGATATTTTACCCTTTGAGACAGCATGGAGAGAGAAGTGAAATAGCCAATCAGAAAAAGACAAATATCACATGATCTAACTCTTATGTGTAATCTAATGAACAAAGTAAACTGATGAACAAAATAGATCCAGAAACATAGAAGCATGGAACAGACTATGGAACCTCAGAGGGAAGGCAGGGGAGGGTGAGTGGGGGGCAGTACTTATATGCATATATGCATAACCCATGGACACAGACAATGGGGCGGTGAAGCCTTAGGGGTGGAGACAGGCTAGAAGAGGTCAATGGAGGAAGAAGAGGACACATGTAATACTTTCAATAATAAATATTTTTAAAATATATTATTTTTTAACTTACGGTTTAGTTAAAGCGGTGCTTTAATTTCTAAATGCATAGAATTTTTAGCTCTTCATTTTATTATTGATTCTCAATTTTAATTCATCATGACCCAGAAAATATAGTTTTTGTGTTAGTGATTATTAGGCATTTGTTGTGAAGTCTATCTCTATTCCTGTTTTTGTAAATGTTCTATACACTCTTGAAATATGAATCATGTATAAGTACATGTATAATAGTTAAGTACATAGATATGCTTGCATATATGTGTCATATACAGTGTCTCAAAAATGTATATACAATTTCAGAGCTTACAGGTCAATTTTGAAAATAAAATTTTTTAAATAAATACTGCCTTTATAATTATTCAAAGTGTGTGTATATAATTTTGGGGATAATATATATATATATATATATATATATATACCATATTTTTATGATAGATAGATGATAGATATAAAGATAGATTGTTTAATCTGGTATCTATTGCATCATTATTTAATTTAATTATTCTATATTCTTAATTTTTTTTCCTGATTGTTTTAGTTTCTGATTGTTATATGTTAAACTCAATGTAGTCATGGTTTGGCAATGTTTTCTTTAAATTTTTTCAATTCTTTGCTTTGTTTGCATTATATAGTTTGAATTTTATTTTTAAGCTCCTGATAAATCATTTTTCTTTTATTTTCATGTAATGATAGTCAATATGCTTTTGCCTGAGAATTTCTACCATGCTCTTTCTGTCTTTATCTCTCTCTGCTACATTCTGAGTAATTTTGGTTCCAATTTTCAGTTTATAAAATCTCTCTATATTAAATCTGAATTTTAAATTGTCTACTGAGTTTTTAATTTGATCTGTAGATGATATTGCACTGTTTCATGTCTCAGTGTTGCAGATAAAAAGTTCAATGCTAGTCTAATTTATTTTTTCTTTGTAGATAACATGTTCTTTTGCCTGTGAGCTTTTAAGATCTTTCTTTTTATCATTAAAACGGTTGAAGAGCCGAAGCCGGTTTTGCTCAGTGGATAGAGCGTCAGCCTGTGGACTGAAAGGTCCCAGGTTTGATTCTGGTCAAGGGCATGTATCTTGGTTGAGGGCACATCCCTCTGGGGGGTGTGCAGGAGGAAGCTGATCAATGTTTCTAACTCTCTATCCCTCTCCCTTCCTCTCTGTAAAAAAATCAATAAAAATATATATTAAAAAAATGGTTGAAGAATTTTATAAAACTTGCCTGAGTGTTTCTTGTTATTTTTTTTGTTCCTTTCTTTTTTTATTACTTTACACTGAAACTTTGTGAGCCTATTCAAGGTTTAAAAGTTCTTCAGCTCAGGAAAATTGAATTCTATTGTTTCTTTAATTATTGATACTTCCCTCATACTCATTGTATCTCTCTTTGAAACTCCTACTATTTGAATAATATGCCTCATGTTCCTTTATCTGTTTTCATATAATAATTGTCTCTACTTTTTTATGTTTTATTGTATTCCTTATAATTGTCCAGGTCATTAATTTAGGTCTTAATAATGATCATTATTTTTCATTCAAGTAACAAACTATGTATCTAAAACTCGTATTTTAGCTCTAGAAACATGTTTGTGTTGCACCTGGAATCGTGGTGAAGCCCCTTTTTTAATTCACATTTTATTTTCCTCATATAACAATTTTATTACCTTAGGTATTGGTTCTGGATTTCTTTCTTACCTTGTATTTCCTTTGAGGTGAGATGAAGGTATTTTATTTTGTTTGCATATTGAGACTCATATCTGGTTTTTGTCAGTGCCTAACTCTCTTGAATCCTGCAAATCCTGAAAAGCACATGCATCATTATCACCCTAGACAGAAATCTGCTCTCCTCCTGTTGCTACACCGGGAGGGGGCCTCTGCTTTCAGATCTCTGTCCTCTCAGGCCTGAGAGACTTCATCCCCTCAAGCAAAGAGATTCCTCCTGGAGCCCTGTGCACCAGGCCCAGAGATCTCTGGTGACCTATTTTTTTTTTTAATATGCTGCTATCAAACCTTTGTTACAGGTATTCTCCACATAATGGAAAGCCTTGCATCAGTTCTCTCATTTGGGAAACAGTCTTACTTAATTCCAGGTATCCAAAGTTTCCAGAGTCTCATGTCTCTGAACAAAGATTGGAGCTTAGAGATGAAGGAAATTGTGATGAAGGCAGCTTTCATCAGAGTCCTCAGATTTCAAGTCATTGAGAAGACCCTCTTTCAATTCTCTACTCCCTTTCTCTCTCTCTTAAAAGAGGTCTCTGAACACTGTTATGCATATCCCTGGCTACATATGTACAAGATTTCTCTAGAGTAGAAACTAGGAATGAAATGAATGTGTAACAGATTATATGTATCTTTAATTTTGCATGGTATTTATGAATAAAGTTATATTAACATAATCACATTGACATCACTTTTTAATTACACTCTAGTAGCTGTGTTTGGCCCTCAGTTTGGAGCTATAACATGAGGCAAAACCTGAAAAACTGGTAAAATTGTGAAAAATGAGACTGTAAATGCTAAGGATATTGAGAGATTTTTTCTTGTTGGCTATCAGGGTATGCTCAGCTAGTTATTTCTACAAAGTGGGGACAGCAAGCATAAGATTTCAAGGGTACCAGTGAGTAGTTTCTGAGTAAGTGTATGCTGTGAAAGAAGAACTTTTTAGAATTTAGTTTATAAAGATAAATAAATATTAAATGGTATTTTTGAGGAGCAAAAGAGGTTAAGATATTTTTTTAAATTAGTGGTGTAAAGATTTGCATAACTTAGGACAGGGAGGAATGGAGAGACAATCATAAGAATTAACTAAGTGAAGTTGCAAAAAAGCTCCAAGATCTTAGAAACAAAAATACAGGTAAAAGGGAAAGTAGCAGAACAATGAGTGGGACATATTTTCTTCTAAAAGAAGAGAGGAAGAACAAAAAAGGGGTAGAAAAGTGCTGAGATGTTGAGTGGAAGAAGGAGCTCATATCTGATAGCATCACAAGTTAGTGGAAGAAAGAGCTGTGCGCTCATGTCTCAGGGTCATTAGGTCAATACCATCACAGAAAAGCTCTTGCTGATAAACTTGTATAATATTGGAATTAAGAATCTTTTAAAGGTTTTCCTCTATTGATCTCATTTATTTTAATAGTCTATTATCTGATCCAAGTCAGGATCCACTTCTACTGTGGTAAGTTTTGCTCTTAGAGCTTAGTTCATATGAAATGAAGATTTGGAGGTTTAAAATTATGATTTATGTTTAGGTTATTAGTTACTGTGGTATGTCCTTGGGCAAAATACTTAACCTCTCTGACACTTGATTTTCTTTACCTTACTTATATAGTGATAATAACATCTCACTAAAATGACTGAAGTTGATTAAAGAAATAATATGAAAGCATTGTACAATTGTTATAGCACTAAACATATATGAATCACTTTTTTGTTGTTGTTATTGCTACAGACTATTGCCAAACCCCCTTTTCAGCTTTTTTATGGGATCTTGCAATGCTATCCAGTTGTTTCACTCATGCAAATACATGAAGAGGATGATATAAAAGGTTCAGCAATTCAAGTGAAGCTATTTGATTGCCGGAGGGAAGGAGGTCAGGAGGAGGTAGAAGAGGGTAAAGTTGGGATAAATGGTGACATGAAAGGAGACTTGAGTTGGGATGGTAAGCAGCCAATACAATATTGAGATAATGTAGTGTATAATTTTATATCTGAATCCTATATAATTTTATTAACCAACTATAAGTTGGTTAATAAAATTAACCAACTTTGTGGGAGGCGACCGGGCTGCAGCAGCCACTGCCAGTCACCACAGCCACCAAGGTGTTTTCATCAGCAGCCCAATACCATGAAAAAAAGACAACTTTCTTAAGGCATTTTCAAAATGTGTCTTAGAATATGACCTACCTTCTTTCTTTCTTTCTTTCTTTCTTTCTTTCTTTCTTTCTTTCTTTCTTTCTTTCTTTCTTTCTTTCTTTTTTCAATCCTCACCTGAGGATATGTTTCCATTGACTTTTAGTGAATGTGGAAGAGAAAGGGAAAGACAGAGAGAAACATCAAAGTGAGAGGAACGCTTTGATTGGTTACATCCTGAATGAGCCCTGTCCTGGACCCCAGCCAGGGAGGAGTCTGCAAAGTAGGTACATGCCCTTGATCAGAATTGAACCCAGACCTTACTGTTGGCAGGCCGAGGCATTATCCACTGAACCAAACCAGCTAGGGCAGGATATGACATATCTTAGCCCTCTAGCAGTGGACCTTCTTTTTTATCTCCAGGAGTGTGGTGGAAAAACCCTAGATCCCCTTTTTGGATTCTTATTACCCAAGTTACTAAGAATATTACCAGTCACAAACAGGAAGCTTAGCCAAATCAGAAAAGGTGTTTCCTCTGAAGTTCACACTAATCGCTGGCTGGGCCCTGCCCAGGCCTAAAGCCTCTGGCTGACACTTTAGGCCTGGGCAGGGGCCCTCCAGCTCCCTCTGATTGCTGGCTCCGCCCCTGCTCAGGCCTAAAGCTTCTGGCTGACACTTTAGGCCTGGGCAGGAGACCCCCAGTTCCTTCTGTTCACCTGCTCCACCTCTGCCTCCCCTGCTCTAATCTTCCCAGGCTGCTCAGGGCCCACGCAGGGCCTACCTCAGAATGACCTGGGTGCCAGGATGTTCCCAGGACCCAGGTGCTGAGTATCTACATATGCAAATTAATTCTTGGGTTAATTTGCATCTCACTCTGATTGGCTATAGGAGTACTGGAGGTATGGTTAATTTACATATTTGTCTATTATTAGCTAAGATGTCAGCCCAATAAATTCAATAAAAAACAATAAATTTTTAAAAATAAATAAAATTCTAACGAGAAGTTATTTGACTTGCTAATAGACAGACTGACTTGAGAGCAATAGCAAGGATGGAGCAGAAAGTGTGAAAGCCATCCAAGGTGGTGCTCTTCAAAATAAGCAGGTCTTTAAAATCCCCTGCAATATGACATTACCAAGTGATACAAGTAGCATTCTAAATGAACCTGGTTTTTATTGGAGATAAATAATACATGCAGATATATATATATATATCGCTAATGTGCAAAGTGTCCCCCTTGAGAGTTCGACTGGGAGACTGAGTTTGATCGCTTGCTATGACATACAATGAACACTAGGTGGAGGCATGGAATGAAGAAAGGACCAGTCAACAGCCAGCAGCCCCAGTTGGCAGCCTGGATCCAGTGCCGTAACCTGGGAAAGAAGGCCCTGGCCGACAGCCAGAAGGCCCCCTGAGCCTTGACCACCAGCCTGGCCTAGGGACCTACCCTTGCAGGAATTCCATGCACCAGGCCTCTAGTCTACACTAATAACAGCCTAGGTGGTGTCACACCCTCACATCATCACAAGATGGCCATCACAAGATAGCTGTCACATGATGGCTGCGTGCACCTTGCAGGAGGGGCCTGGAAGCCACTCAGTGCAATAAGACCTAGGGGTCCCGTGGTGCGGGGCAGCATGGAGGAGACTGGTCCTGGAATCTCCACTGCTCATGTGGAAGAGGTGGGTCCTGGTGGAGGAGGCAGTTCATGACAGGAGAGGGCTGTTGTGGTTGATCAGATCAGCAGGGGAAGGCAGTTGGGAGCAATCAGGTAGGCAGGTAGGCAAGCCATTAGGAGCCAGCTGTCCTGGAGTGTGAGAGGGATGTCTGACTGCTGGGATCAGAGGGATCAGGCCTAAATGGGTAGCCGGATATCTCCTGAGGGGTCCCAGATTGGAGAGGGTTCAGGCCAGGCTGAGGGACACCAGCCCCCATGCACAAATTTCATGCACTGGGCCTCTAGTATCTATATAAAAATTCAAGGTCAACATAACCACACAAAGTGGCATAGAAACCTCAGGGAGGAAGGTATCATTGTGGGCTGGATTTTAGATCAGTTGTAAAGCAGTGGTTCTCATTTTATTTAGATCATAGTCCAGTTTCTCAACCTAAATAAACTGTACTTGGTTGAAGTACAGGATGAGAATTCAGAAGTCAGGGCTTCTCACCCTCCATACCCAGCAATTCTGAGAGATTCAGAAGGATTAGATAAGAGTAAAGGAAAAGGAGGAGAGAGCTGATGGAGTTTGGGCATTTGAAAAAATATAGATAACAGGGGATGTTAAGAGCAGTGAGGTAATAGAGTACATGTTGGGAATAGTTGGGGGATATAACTAAAGATATATGGAAGTGCTAAATTATGGAGAGTTTTAAGTTTATGTGCATGTTTTTTTTTAATTTTCAAGACAGACTAATTTTTAGGGCAGTTTTTGGTAAATAAAAACAATGAAATCAAATGGATCTTTGATGAATCATGTCTTTGGTACGAAACCTTCCAAATTGGGAATCTGTGAAAAATAGGGCAATGCATTATCTTGGTTCATTCTACAGAATGCATGATACTACATCTTCTTCTGTCCTTAATTCTTTTGCTGTGCTTTACCACATATTTCTGAGGAAATGAGTTCATATGAATAATCAGTCCATGTGTAATGCATATTCTCTCTTCTCCCCACACACAGGCCTGGGGAGATTTTCAAGATTCAGAGATATAAAAATTAACTCTTGTTTCAAAGATTTGGAGACCCCTTCTCTAAGCAATTAAGAGTTATTAGGATTTCTTGAATAGAGGAATAATAATGGAACAGGAACTTAATCAAACCTCCTTGAAGGGACAGGGAAGGAATTCTGTATTCTATTTGTGTAGGAATTTGTGTATGGCTACACATGTTGTTACAAAGGAAGCCCAACAGTGGGTTTTCTGCATGGAGTTTCATTTCCCAGATTAGCAAGATAATTCACGTCAAGTTAATAGAAGTAAAATGGATAATTTGAAAAGTTTTATTGCTTTTCAAATGGGAAAATATAAGATAATAATGTCAGATCATCACAGGATTTCATAGGGTTGTGGAGGAGCTGACATGTCTTAAAAGATCTATTCTCCTTAATCGTAGCTGGAGTATGGTGAAAATCTAGCTCACAGTGAACCAAGGGTATGTGACTCTACAAACTCACATACACACGCACACATACATATCTGCTGAAACACAATCTCACTCAGATCACTACATACAAGGCTGGTGATTTGGAGATTCCTGAGAAATAGCACATTTGCCCCAATATGATAGAAGAATAGAACTATACCAGCCCACTTTGGAAAGTAAGTGAACTTTACCTAAAAGGATATAAAGTTTCAGCCGAATAAACATTATACACCTATACAAAAAGATAAAGGGAAATTAAACTAAGAGCTAATTATTTCACAGCCCTGTGATTTAAAAAGAAAATTCTGAAATTCTCTATATAGAACCCCCAATGGGTTTCCCTATTGGAATAAAACAAATGGTAATAGCCTGCATTATTTTTGTCCTTGGAAGATGGGAGTAAGGAAAACCTTAATGAGTTTTAATTGTGGGCGATGATGGTGAAAGGTGAGTAACAGAGACCCTGCTTGTGAAGCTGCTCCTCAGGCTAGAAAACCTATGTGGGAGAGCTAAAATCGAAGAGACTATTTTTGTTTATTCTTGACAGTTAATTAGTAAAGGAAGTAAATCTTGTTTTGAAGATACATAAGCAAACTTTTTCTACAGTTTGTGGGGAGAAGGGGGAGGAGAATCATACCAGCAAAGGTGAATAGAGACTCATCAGTATCTTTCTCTTTCAAATTCTAGAAGAAGAGGTCAAAATCTTCCAATGTTTCTTTGAAATGTCAAACCTCAAGTTTAATAATACTGGCCTCCTGGAAGCAGCTCTGCATACAGAAAGAGGCTAGAAAGCTGCCAGTCAGGTTTACTTCTGTCTGACCAAAATGAACATGCACAAGGGCAGGCAAAGCTTCTTTGTTGGGAGTGGAGGATGGAATTTAAAATATCTTTACTTTAACTGAAGAGGGACAGTCATGTGAATTAGTGATTAGTAAATTATTGAACAATCTTTTCAAAATTTCATTCCAGAATGTCTACACATTCTAAGGGTTATATGGGTACTACAAGACACACTCTTTATGAAGCAAGTTCATGGACTTAGTAGGAGAATAGTTTCAAAGATTGTGTTTTATTACTTTACTAGAGGCCCAGAGCATGAAATTAATGCATGGGGATCTGTGTCCCTCAGCTCAGGCAGTACCCTCTCCAATCTGGGACCCTTAGAGGGATGTCTGACTGCCCATTTAGGCCTGATCGTATTGGACATCAGACATCCCTCTCACAATCTAGGACTGCTGGTTCCCAACTGCTCGCCTGCCTGCCTTCCTGATTGCCCTTAACTGCTTCAGCCTGCAAGCCTGATGATCCCCTAACCACTCCCCTGCCAGCCTGATTGATGCCTAACTGCTCCCCTGCCAGCCTGTTTGCCCATAACTGCCCTCCCCTGGTGGCCTGGTCCCTCCCTCTCAACTGCCCTCCCCTGCTGGCCATCTTGTGGTGGCCATCTTATATCTACATGGGGGCAGCATCTTTGATCACATGGGGGCAGCCATCTTGTGTGTTGGAATGATGGTCAATTTGTATATTACTCTTTTATTAGATAGGATAGTAAATATCGGGCACGAGCATACCTAACAAGTGACTATCATTTGGAGACCTAGTTTATAAATGCATAGGTAGCAGTTATTTTTCTGGAAATGTATCAATTGATTATTTGTTTATTAGAGCAACTCATAAGCTTCTCTATACACAGAAGCACTTTCCAAATCTTCATATAGGCTGAATTATTCTCATGTTGAAATCCTAACTCCCAGTCATTTAGAATGTGACTGTAGCCCTAGCTAGTTTGGTTCAGTGGATAGAACATTGGCCTGCAGATTGAAGGGTCCCAGGATCAATTCTAGTCACATATCCCAGTGGCATTTTGGGCTCAATCACCAGTAGGGGGTGTGCTGGAGGCATCCGATCAATAATTCTCTCTCATCATTGATGTTTCTATCTCTCCCTCTCCCTTCTTCTCTGAAATCAAAAATATGTGTAAAAAAAAAAAGAATGTGGATATATTTGGAGATAGGGTTTTTAAAGAGGTAATTAGGTTAAAAGGAGGTCATTAATATTGGCCCTACTTTTTGACTAATCCAATATTCGTCACAGATATATCCAGAGGGAGACCCCATGTGAAGGCATGTGAAGAAGATAGCCTTCTACAAGCCAAGGAGAGAGATCTCAAAAGAATTCAACCTTGCTGACTCCTGGATCTTATATTTCTAGCCCTCAGAATTGGGGCAAAATACATTTGTGTTGTTCAAATGGCCCAGTCTCTGATATTTTTGTAATGGCAGCCTGTTATGAATTGAATGTCTATGCCCCCCATAATTCATCTATTGAAGCCCCAATCCCGAGTATGCCTCTATTTGGTGATGGGTTCTCTAAGGAAATAATTAAAGTTAAATGAGGTCATAAGGTTAGAGCCCTGATCTGATAGTATTGATATCCTTAAAAAATAAAGGCACTAAAGAGCTCTCTTTTGCTTTCTCTCTCTGAGTATCCACAAAGTAGAGGTCTTATCAGCAAACAGCAAGATGTCAGCCACCCATAAGTCAACAGAAGAGTCCTCAGAATGAAACCTACCTTGCCATTACCTTGATCTAAGATTTCCCAGACTTCAGAAATGTGAGAAATAAATTTCTGTTAAGTTATTCACTCCATGGTGTTTTATAATGTCAGCCTGAGCATACTGATACTCAGCCCTACTAAACTAATACACATCATATGTTAAAAATGTATGCCTCTGTCTTAGGTTTTAGACCTCCCTCAAAGGAATGGAAATTATATAAACATATTAATGAGATTTTTATAGTAAAAGGATATTAAAACAAATAATTAATCACTGATAACTATGTTTTAAAGTCACATATCTCCTATGACAATGGGTTCCAAAATGTTTTCCCATAATGTTCTTACACTCAGTGCTTTAATTTACTGTTAAAATTATTTTATGAATTTTAATAATCTAAATTATTTTACGTATATTTAAATTTATTTTATATTTATAATGGCTATTGATATCAACCCATTTTTATGTACTTTTAAAGCACTTGTATAAGATAGTTATTTTATTTACATCTCTCAGAAGCCTGGGAAACAGATGCAGACACAGCAACTGCATTGTACTCAAGGGAACCTATATTTGGGGAGGATGAGTAAGTTGCCCAAGTTCTTTAAGGTAGGAAGGATTTATACCCACTGGCAAAGGAGTTACATTGAAGGGAGATGAGAGACTTGATAGAGATTAAGAGTTTAGTCATGCCAATTAGGTTTAGAATCTTTTCAGGATGAACTTGTTCTGTTTTTTGCTTGTACAATTATAACATTAAAAATTAGTTACCACCCTGACTGATTTGGCTCAGTGGTTGGAACGTCAGCCTGTGAATTGAAGGGTCCAGGTTTGATTCCCAGTCAAGGGCATATATCTGGGTTACAGGCCTGATCCCGGCCTGGGTCAGGGCATGGTCAGGAGGCAACTTATCAATGTGTCTCTCTCATATCAATGTTTCTTTCTCTTTCCCTCCCTCCCTTTCATTCTCTCTAAAAAATCAATGGGAAAAATATATCTTTGGGTAAAGATTAACAACAACAATAAAAAATAGTTATCTAAAACAACAATATAGTTAGAAAAGTGAGTATTAAAACAAGGAGTGGAATCCAAACCAATATACATTCAACAGCTCAAGCTGAGTCCCTTTTGCTCTCTCCAAAATGGTACAGGAAACATTTTTAAACTGACTCTGAATAAGGAAGAATCTTCATTCCAACCCCTCCCTAAGGAAGACCATTCCACAGGCACATCGTCATCTTCAAGAAAACAGCTAACTCCTGGTTCAACCGCTGGTACAAATATTGCCTGAGTGGGCTATAATATGATGACTACTAGAATAACTAGATTACTCTGACTGTCCACTTTCTGGAAGATTGCAGATATCTCTATGTTCTATAACATTGTGCTTCCACACAAACTTTCTAAATTCTAAGAAATTCACACTTTTAATAAGCCATAGTATTAAGGACAATCTTTATTTTCAGGGTTATCACTCTATTAGTTATAAAGACAAGTTTAACATTCTGTGAGGGATCATTTGCAGTCCAACCAACATTCACTACATACCTAAGAAAGGAATACATATTTATTAGACTTAACTTCCGGCCTTTGATGAACTTTGATGAACTCAATAGTACCCCACGTGAGTAGGACAGAGAAGAGTAGGCAATTATTTTTATGTAGGATAATAGCACCTGAGAACTGTAACTGTGCTATGGGTCAGAGGATTTGCAATGGTTTCCCACTTCGAGCTGAAAATTAAAATCAGCAGGGGAGGGGGACTTTGAGAGTCCAGAATTCTGTACAAAAAAAAAAAAAAAATGGTACTTTAGACTCAGATGTCATACCATCCAAGTGGTACCATAAATGAGGAGAATGCTTTTAGAAAACAAACTGCAAAAATAAAAATAAATCAGAATAAAAGTCTCAAGATAAAAGAGAACAAAAATCTCAAGGTAAGAATTAATCTCAAGGAATCCTATCTAATTAAGGGTAATATGCAAATTGACCACAACTCTACTACACCCACAAGCCATGCCCACCAGCCAATCAGGAGCAAGCATGCAAATTAACCCAACCAAGATGGCTGCAGCATGGAGCGAGGAGGCTTGGGTTTCCTCCTAGACACATAGTAATGGAGGAAGCCAAGCTTTACACATACCATGATGGGCCCAGGCCTCCATTCAAGGCTACAAAGTTTCAATGATAGAAGATAAATAATTCCAGATAACAGGGCTTCCAATTGGGTTGCTGGGGTGTGTGACTGGCCTACAAACCACCACAGGCCCTCTCCCAGGCCACCCCTGCCCCAAGGGAACTCCCACCCTGATCCGGGACACCCTTCAGGGCAAACCAGCTGGTCCCCACCTGTGCACCAAGCCTCTATCCTAATAAAAGAGTAATATGCAAATTGACCATCACTCCAACACACAAGATTGCTGCCCTCATGTGGTCAAAGATGGCTGCCCCTATGTGGACACAAGATGGCCACCACAAGATGGCCAGCAGGGGAGAGCAGTTGGGAGGGACCAGGTCTGCAAGGGAGGGCAGTTAGGGTCAATCAGGCGGGCAGGGCAGTGGTTAGGAGGTGATCATGCTTGTGAACAGAAGTGGTTCGGGGCAACCAGGAGGGCAGGCAGGTGAGCAGTTGGGAGCCAGCAGTCCTGGATTGTAAGAGAAGTATGTCTGACTGCCCGTCTAGGCCAGATCCCACCATGATCGGGCCTAAACGGGCAGTTGGGCATCCCTCAAGGGGTCCCAGATTGGAGAGGGTGCAGGCTGGGCTAAGGGACACACACCCCTGTGCACGAATTTCATCCACCAGGCCTCTAATGTATAATAAATCTAAGTGAATATCAATAATATTAAAGGCAGTTATAATAGAAGTTTTAAGTAAAGACTGCTAAAACAACTCAAGAATAGTATGAAACTAAACATTCTAAACCATAAAATAATTCATTTTTAAGAGAGCTGTGAAAAAGCAGTGCATTTTCAATTTCTCCTTCATAGTGATGGTGAATAAAGGTGCAAAAAGATGAAAATGGGGATTCCAAGATCCAACCACACATCTAATGCAACCAACTTCTTGAAGAGGGATCCCAGAATTTGTGCTTTTGTTGAGCTTGCCTGGTGATTCTTATGAGACTAATTGGCAGGCATTTTTTGGGAATCACTGAGTTAGAGGACTATTTCTAAGTTAGAAATAAGTGCACATACTGCATGTCAGTATTCAGATGCCTATTTCTCACATTTCCTACAGCAACTCTAGATACCTGGATGCAAAGACACTTCCTCAGCCATCCTTCCAATTCCATTGGGTGGCAATTCATATAACAATAAAGAAGAGTTCTGATAGATTGATTATGTTGTTATGTACTTGGACTCTATATTTCTTGAAAATATAGGAATTATATTAGATGAGATATAATATCCTTTACAGATTCAAACTCAAATTAATTTTAAAAATGATATCCAAAGAAATTGCATAATTCTATTCAGGAAATAATCAGAAACCCATTCTCTGCTCAATGTGATATTGGATGATATTATTCCTCCAAGTTCTTCCTATTCCTATAATGCTTTGTTTGCCCTAGACACATAATAAGAATTTTTAGATAAGGCAGTCAGTGAAAACAAAGTCATCTGTGTATATATTGGGAAATACAAAATGAAGTGAAATCAGAAATAAAATAATTTAGTGCTACTATAGGCTGGTAACCCTTAACGAAGAGGGCAAATCTTAAATTTGTGTGTCTAGAATAAATGAATCCAAACAGATTTCTCAGAAGACTTGCTGAAAACAAAATATAAAGGTAGCACTGAAAAGGGAACAGAGGGCAAAATGGAAAAAAAAAAAAAGTGGAGGTGAAGTTTTAGGATAATGTTGTAGTCATGAAGTCATCAAATTTCAGGTTTGGCAGGAGCCCCAAAGGTCATTCCTGCCAATCACACATTTAATACTTAAAACACTAAATTTGCTCCCCTCCAGTGAGATGACTCAGTACTCTGAAGACTATTTTTTCCCTTCCTGTAAAGTTCTAACTATAAAATGTTTCCTTTTATAGAACTTTATCTTATCTCCTTGACGCTTCCTCTCTTGGCATCTATTTATCACATGGACCTACAATAGCATAAATCTTATCTCTTTTCTACCTGTCAGACTTTATATATTTTAAATTCACTGTAACACACAGACAAACACACTTACACCTCAACAGAATTATTTATTTATCTATAGAAGAGATCCCTAATTTTTCTATGATATTCTTCAAATGATGTGGTTCTAACCCAGTGATTTTCCTCCTTTGAACCTCCTGTAGGAAGGAGTTCAGATCTGAATAATCATATTTGCTTAACAAGTTTAAAATGGGGTTAGATTAACATTATCTTTGTTTCTAATGTTTTACATGGATGATTATTCCCTAACACCAATGGAGATCTTTTGGTAGACTCATTGGGGCAATTGTACTGAATAATCAAAGTAAACATAATTTAACTCCTTATTTTTACAGCTAAGATTTAAATTCTCATACAACAATGTTTTGTATAATAATATAAGCCTTTCAGAAAAATACTTATTATAGACCCTTTATCAGACAACTAAAATCTTTCTTCAATGTTTATGGCAACCCAACATTTTTATAATTCTATAACTCATTACTTATCCAAGTATTGAGCTGTGTAACTATTAACATTTTTTCTTATTAATCACAATAACAGACCTTTCCAATGTTGTACTGTATGTTATATAGTAGGTATGTCATAGCTACCTAATTTAACCCATGCAACACACTAGCGCAGAGAAAAGTTAGGTCTTGCATTTTTTTTCCTTGCTAAACTTTTGTTGGTTTCCATGGTTATGAACTGTTCTAATATTTATACTTACAAATCATCTCTTTATATTCCTTTAAAAACTTGCTGAAGTTTGATGCAAAATTCATGAGTATTAGAGAAACTACCCCCTCCACTCTTCACAAAACAACATATCATTTGAGTGTTCAGCCCTCCATTACATCTCTTATTCTCCATACTTTTTCAAAGAGCCTTGACCACCTCATTTGAAACTTTTTCTCAACATTTCTAAAATATAACTAATCTCAGTCTCCAATCTTGAATTTATGTAGGGCAGCAAGATGTTCTACAAAATGTTCTCAGCAGCTATGTAGACCTTGTTAATATTTATTCTATCTTTCCATGTAAAAAAGAATTCTCTTTAACAGAAAAGGAAAAATCAAATAGAAATTGGTAAATTCTACTTTGTCTACAACTTCCATCCATATTTCATGATAAGATTTCATTTGTGACACCCACTGCCACTACTTGAACTTCTTTCTCTAATTAGATTTCACAGAGTTTGGTGTATCTTAGTTTTCTGGAAAAATCATCTCTAGAACTGGTGGAATAACCACAGAATTGCTTTTCAGAATAGATTTACAGAGAGATTAGCTCAGGTCAGCATCTAATTCATCACTCAATCTCATCCAACAGAATGACTTCAGTGGCTTACTGGATCCCTGGGTCTTTATTGTTATTTTTAGTGCCAACACATGCCTCAAAAAAACCAAAGGATCCGGGTTTTCCCCTTTTCCCAATGTCTATTTGGTAAAGGTTATTTGAGAAAATTAGGATGAAGAATAAAATATAACCCCTTTGAATGTACTATAGAATCTTTACTCTAAGATACTTAAGTTTATTTTAATCTGAGAAGTGCTAGATCTGTGACTTGATTCAGGACTGAACATTGGATAAGGGCCCATTTTCTCTATCATATGGATTAATGAAGGATTCTGCTCACCAGACATAGAAGTTTTTGTTATTACGAATGTCTTAGGTAGGTCTGGCTGCTATAAAAAAATATTTTATATACTGGGCACAAACCACAAACATTTATTGTTCACTATTCTGGAAGCTGGAAGTCCCAGATCATGGTGCTGGCAGATTTGGTGCATGGTGAGAGCCTGCTTCCTGATTCATAGATTATGTATGGTCTTCTGCTGTCTCCTCACATGGTGGAGAGAGAGGAACAAGCTCCTTTATATCTCTTATAAAAGCATTAATCTTATTCATGAAGGATGCACCCTCATGACCTCATTTAATCCTAATGACCTCCCAAAGGCTACACCTCCTGATATTGTCACATTTGAGGGTAGAGTTTCCACATAAGAATTTTTGTAGGACACAAACATTCAGTCCATAACACAAATCAAGTAGATATTCATGGCCAACCCATTTATTTTGCCTTTGGGAATTCTATCAATTAGGCAGAAAAGATCAAGCCATTTTGATAACTTCTGACTAGTGACTTTTTTATTAACCCTGCACACCTGATGCTGTCACTCTCAGCCACTCAGGCATCACTGAGATCCACTGAACTCACTGAGTTCACATCAATGACTCTCTCTCTCACATTCATCCCCTGTCGACAACTGCTGGTTCACCACTTTATTTAGGTTTCAGACTACCTGAATCTTAACATGTTGGTAAGCTTTTAAAATACATGATTTGGTAGTTTTTGTTATTGTTATTTTTTGTTTGTTTTAAATATAGTTTTATTATTGATTTCAGAGATGAAGGGAGAGGGAGAGAGAGATGGAAACATCAAACATCAGTGATGAGAGAAAATTCATCCATCAACTGAGGATCAAGTCCACAACCCGGGCATGTGCCCTGACAAAGAATCAAAATAAGACCTCCTCATTCATGGTTTGACATTCAACCACTGAGCCACTGGGCTGATTTGGTAGTTTTAATTCAATTTTTCTAATTGCTGTCATGAGACTATCACACTTTGCAACTTTCTACATCCTAAGTGGAGCAAGAAGATGCCTGTCTTTCCTTTTAAATTATTGTTTCTGTTCAAAAATGTATCTCATCTCCTTCTCACCTTTTAATGTAACAGATTCTGCGACATGAACACTTGACTTGCCTGCACTATTTATTTATCAGTTAGTATTTACCACCCCACACAGGTGTATTTTATCTTTCTATTTGTGAGTTTACCACTGATGTAGACTACATATTATTTGATAACAGAAAACATTTATACTTTCAGTAGCCCTCTCCAAGCCCACTTTAAACAGAAGTAGGCCTACAGATAGCTCATGGAAACTACTTTTAAATGAATATAAATTTTTGAACAAAGTTCATCAGAGTATGTAGGTACTGGAGCTAGGATTTCTCTTTATCTTCACTACCATCATGCTCTCTCACAACATTAGATTTTAAAGGTCACAGGATAATGTTATTTGTATCCTGTCCCGTGTTCTGACTGAGGAGTTTGGGCTGTGGTTGGAAACAAAGGGTCAGTCTAACTCCATGCTATCACCTTATGGCACAGATTGGGCCTGAAGTCAGCTTTTCCCCACTTCTGTGGGCATGTTGTATCTATAAGTTAAAGATAACACTGTTAGTACTGCCATCAGCGGTCTCCACTGAAAAAAATAAAGTTCAGATAATGCTAAGGAATTGACACCATGGTTTGTGAAATTCACTAAGCCAGCACTCTAACCAAAGGAATGAAGTTCCTCAAATAGATCACCAGAATGCCACCAAGGTGTCAACTCAGAGAGCACAGCAGCATGCTTAAAAGTTGGAGGCCACTTTTTAAGCCTTCCAATTGAACAATACTTTTAGCTTTAAAATATTAAATCCAGGTAACTCAAAATGAAAAAGTTCTCTACATTTATCATTTGACTCTTCATAAATTTTGTGTGTGTGAAGGAGGGGAAAAAGGCAGGAAGAGAGAGAGAAAACCTGGGGCAAGGGAACAGCAGATAACTACCTTGTTTTTATTTGTTCCTCAAATTATGGCCTCAATTAATACATCTCAAATTGCCTTAAGACAGTACTAGAGAACGTGAAGGCAAAAGTGACACATGCTAGCTTGTATCTCCATTGTGTGACAGAAGTCTTGCAAAGTTGAAAAGCTGCTAATTTAGTAGTCAACAGTGTCAAATAAAATTTCTAAACTGTATGTCTATAAAAGAACATTTTAGCAACAAGGCGTAGCAAATATGCTTCAAAACAGTGCAGTCAGCAAATCTGTTTCAGGTTTTGAAATATCTAGCAATGACATTTATTAGAAAGAAACTATAATATATCAGATATAAAAAGCTGTCTCTTCATCAGCATTGCTTTATTATAGGCACTAATTTTGTGCAAAATCCTTCAGATTCTTTGCAAAACACCTGCTGAACTTAAAGAAATATGGTGAGTGCTTGCATAGAGCCAGATGCAGCTTAATCACATAATACCGAATTTGACATTGTGGTGCTTAACAATAAACAAAGATACTAGTACAGAAGGCTTAAATCTTCCTCAAATTTGTATAAAGTTTTCAATGAATATAGAGTTTGTGCTGATTTTTTCTTCATCAAGTTGGAGGATATAAACAAATACCAATTATAAGAATCCTCTTAAGACTGAATATTTTTAAATTAAATTAAATCACAACAAAGACTATAGTAGAAAATGGTACTCCCTTTTCTCCCCTCCCCACCTATTTCAATTTTCCTGGCTGGCTGCTTTCTGGCTACTTCTCTCTTTGTAATATCCATCCATGCATCCATCCATTCATCCATTCATCATACCCTTGTTTATTCTATCAGATTACTTGAAAATTTCATGTTATGGATGAATCTGCTTCAAGGTCAGATATGATGGCATTATGGCCCAGTAAAAGATGGAAATAGAATGAGAAAGAGCATTTTCTCATTCTCTCTTCTGCTGCACACGATTAGTTTTATATGTTGATTGATTTTTGGTGGTAGGATAAGTCGATATCAATGAATTTCACTTACCCAGTGTTGACCAGATTAAGATCCAAAATTACTTACCCATATCACTTTTTCTCTCTTCTCTTTGCAATCTTCTAATTCACATGTTCAGAAGACATTTTATTTGTACATATATGAGAGAGTCTCTAAATGTGCCTACATGTATTCACATTCCCTAGTGAATTAACTATTCTTTCTTCATTGATTCTTATTTGCATTGTAATGTTAAATAATGGTACTTTAATTTTACTTCTTCAGATAAGCTGTGTGCTTGAGAAAACCATAAAACAATGAAACCTCATGAATATTTATATCAATGACTACACAGCATTATAGTCATAATCTCTGGAACTAGTTCTCACCAGTTCAGAATTAATTATCAAGTTCAGTTTTAATTGCATTCCTCTAAATTACCACCCCTCCCCCTGAAAAAAAAGACTATAATGAATTATCTGGTAAGTACTTTACTGGGACTAATGCATCTAGGAGAGCTTCCTAAAATCCCATCCTTAATGTCTAATAACCAAACGAAGGCATATGATCCCAAACCAGCATTCTAATCCTTGTTATCCCATGTATTAGACATTTGTGGCTGCTTCTTGGGGTTTAATATATTTTATTTTCATTCAATATTCAGTAAGAATTTAATTGAGTTTGGGGAACTTTTTATTAAAAATAAAACCCTAAACACTCATTGCTTTGCTTTCTTATACTCATGAGTCTGAAAGGGCATACAGAGAGGAATATTTGATGGGGTGACTGCTGAAGAACAGTTGTCTTTTATTAAAAAATGTAAAAAACATGTTTAGCACCATGATTTAAAGGTTTAGGGAGTAGAAGAATAGATACACTTTATTTGAAGTAAATCAGAGCCATCTAAATCTTTCTAATCAGAATGTTAAATTAGAGTGAAAAATAGAAAAGAATAACAATAATAATATTCTTAGAATAAGATATAAAAACTTGAAATAATATAAGATTTTAAATATGAAAGACATTAAAGTTTGGTTGAGTATAATTTTCAGATACATGTTTATGTTATAGGATAATATATATTCTCTTATGCCTGAAAACAGTTTTACTTTTATTTATTTGTTCCTGTTAATATATTTTTATTGATTTCAGAGAGAAAGGCAGAGGGAGAGAGAAGTAGAAATGTCAATATGAAAGATAGGATACTGCACATATCCTACTGGGGATCGAGCCCCCAATCCAGGCATGTGCCCTTAACCAGATTTGAACCTGGGATCCTTTAGTTTACAGGCCAACACTTTATCTACTGAGCCAAACCAGCTAGAGTTTAACTGTATTTTTAAATGAAAACATCTGATGGCCAGCATTGCATTTGTCTGTGATGGATAGACAACAGATGAAGTTAAACAAATGATAACCTCATGTTTATTCCTAGAACTTCCTCTCATACTCAGTGATCATAATCTACTTGTAGTTGAGAGGGCAGAAGGAAATAGGGAAGATGAGAAATATCATTTCAATTGGAAACCTTAATTTCCAGATAGATATTTTTCAAAGCAACAAGGCTCCATGGATTCACCCACTATAGTTTCTAATTCAGCTGAAGGTTGAGTCAATTTTAATGAAGATTATTCATAATCTCACAAATAGAAGATTTGTTCTCACCATAGACCTTAGCAACTTCAGCATACAATATGTTTTTTCTTTCTTTAAGAACTTTAGCCTTTTCACTTAAAGGAGGCACTTTATGGCTTTGCTTGGCATATCTGAAATGCCAACATCAATACTTTTGCACTTTGGGGCCATTCTTAACTAAAATAAGGGTGATTTGAACACAAACACTGAGATATTGAAACAGGCAATCTGATAACTGAAAAGGCTACTGCGTGACTAACAGGCAATAGTATATAAGATATGGATACGCTGGACAAATAAGTGTTTCACATCCCAAGTGGGTTGGAACAGGACAGCATAAGATTTCATCAAATAAAATCATAGAAAAAAACCTCAATGAATACAAAACCTTAGAATGCAAGAAAGCACAAATATATTCTATATATTCATAGGAAAGAAGTACCACAGTTTTGAGGGTTAAATTCTAGGGACTAAGCCTTTTCACAGGAATGAAGAATACGTATTGGTTTTTTTGGGGGGCCTACAACAATGCCTAACACATAGAAGGAATGAATATTTATTTGGTGAAATAAAATGTTGGCAGTTCTAAATCAGAAGATAGAAATACATCTGTCTAGAAATAAGACAGAAGATACTGTCATACAAATGCATTTAATTGCATCTGTCTTTTATTCTAGTTGTGTTCCTAAAATGTTCATTATGTTTCTACATAGTAAGAAGAACTTAATGAGGACACATGTCATCCCTTGGTTGAAGCAGTTCCGCTCACGGTTTCTTAGCGGGAACTGCCCATCTTGGACAGCCCAAGAATTCATGTGGATGGCTATATCAACAGGACAGGCTTTTCCTTTGACATTATTTATGTGGCAGCAATTTGGAATCACAGATTAGATCTTTTAAGAAAATCTCTTTCCTGCTCTCAGGCCAACAAATGGTGACACTGGTCTATTTGATCAATGGAACTCCATTTGAAGTCAGTTTAAGTAGAGTGAGCTTCAAAAATGGCAGAGAATCAGATGAACATTTTTTATTTGGCCTCTTTTTCTAAAGGGAGAAAATATCCCAATTGCCTGATTTTCATCATCGGCTGCTTGAATCCTATCGCTGCCCAAATCTGGCACAGGAAGTAGCATCTCAACTAAATGATCTGCTTCTTTTAAAATAAAGTTTTAGAGCATACTGCCTGTTTACTGAATTTTAAGTGAAAATTCTTCACATAAGTACAAACACTTAAGTGTGTCTCCCCCCAGAATGTTAATAGGCTATCTAATCTAAAAATTGGTATGCCTTTTATTTATTTATACAAATTTGCATTTAGGAAGTAGTACTCAGTACTTTTGTGCACAATTCTGTGTTTTAACACATTATAGATTCTTATAATAATCAATACAAACAGTACACAGAAGAGTTCCAACATTATAGAGAACCTCCTCTTGCAGACCTCTTGTAATCACCCCCAACACATACTACTCGCATTTACCACACATGCACACACACACACACACACACACACCACACACTCCTTCATGATCCTAACAAAGTGATACAGCCACTCTGGAAACAATCTGGAAGTTTCTCATATTTTAATTTGACTCATAAATTATTATCATATTTACAGAATTGTCTAGGATGAAAATGTGACTTTAACACATAGGTTATTGATTTACCATAGAGTCCACCACAGAAAGAGCCACAAAAGTAGAAAAAGTTAACATTTTTCATGCTGATGAAGACTGGAGTCTATAAAAAAAAAAAATCCCGCAGGTTATCCACTGCTGACACATACCTATGAGAAAATGAATGATGAAAAAACTAAAGCTCAAAAGTCCGTGAAATCATCTTCTTTATATATTCTCTTATAGGGGCTATCTCTCATAACCTGGTGTCTTTAGCTTGAGTTCAATCCACATGTCACCTTATGTGGATATATGTTTCCCCCAGCTCTGTGTAATGCTCTTTACTGATGTACACCAGAGCAATCACTCAGGATGAGTAAACTGGGCATTGATTTGGGGATAATAAACTTCCCTGCCCCATGCACACTCTATAGCTGTCTTTTTGGCTCCCACCACCAATCCAAATTCTTGGATCCTCATTTTTACTTTTTTATACATTCCTATCAGTTTCTTCATTCTTTTTTAGGCTACTTTTCTGTGTACATTTCTTTTTTTAAAAATATATTTTATTGATTTGTTACAGAGAGGAAGGGAGAGAGACAGAGAGTTAGAAACATTGATGAGTGAGAAACATCGATCAGCTGCCTCCTACACACCCCCTACTGGGGATGTGCCCACAACCAAGATACATGCCCCTGACCGGAATTGAACCTGGGACTTTTCAGTCCGTTGGCTGGCGCTCTATCTGCTGAGCCAAACTGGCTTCGGCCTGTGTACATTTCTTATATGGGGTTGGAAACTAATTTATTGAAATTAATATAAGATGTATAAGAACCAGGTAGCTCAATTTGTTAGAGCTTTACCCTGATACACCAAGACTAGGTGTGATCCCCAGTCAGGGCACATCCAAGAAACAACCAATGAATGCATATATAGGTGGAACAACAAATGAATGTTTCTCTCTTTCTCTCTCAAAATCAATAAAAAAAAATTTAAGTATAAGAACCAAACATAGTTGTTGCAATTTATTTTCAGAAGCTGGTACATCTAACTTTGGTTGCATCTACCAAGTCAGAAGTGAATAGAGAAAACAACATAAAAAGAGTCGCTAAGAGGTTGGACCATATGACATCTAAGGTATTTTCCAAGTATTAATGGAACTATTCCTGGAACACTATCATTCATGCTAGGATATGTTCATTTATTGATGAAATTACGTGGTTTCACCTCCCCATATCACTTGGCCTGTATAGAGGGAACCCTAGTGTGTTTAGCAAGCATTTATCTGCTCATTAAAATCAAACTTCTGGAACTTTAATTAATGATTGACTTGTCACTAGTTTTATTTTATTTGAAACTCTGACTTTTCATTTGAGAACAAATTATGCTCATCATTTGGCAAAACCTCAGTTATGGTTATCTGAGGACAGTCTTTTAAGTTGCACATTTTTATGCCATGTCATACTGACGTGAGATTCACTTCTCCATGACCACTTACTCCCTAGCATTTCTACTTTTTACTGAATTCTCCTCATTTGGTATAAAGTACTTATATTAATGGAAATATAAATTGAGAAAAAATAAAAACTATGCACAATTTTGGTTAAATATGTAAATGTGGAATTAAGATTGTAGTGAGTACATGATAGAAAAGGAGAAAGTTATTCCCATTTGGCCCGATGGCAATAACATTTATGTCACATAGGGGCTGTATAGTAGCCATTCAAAGGCATGTAACAAATCTCTCACACACACACAAACACACACACACACATACACATACCATATTTTATACTAAATGAACATTTTATTAAAGCATTGGCTTTAAAGTCAAAGAAAAGTAAGTATACCTGCTATAACTACTTGTATATAGTATTATTCCAGACAGGGTAACTACCACAGAAAGACAAAACATTTGCATGAGGTTTGCAAAGAAGCAAGCACACTTAAATTATTTTAGCAGAATATAATTAAATATATAAAAAACTAAAAATAATCTATCATAAGTTATTGAATTCATAAGAACATTTTCAAATATTGTTAGAATCAAACTTAATATTCCATAGTTTGTTCTTTCTCTGTATGACAGGAATGAGCACTTGGAAAAATGATTTAAAATATTATTTGTTACAGCTAAATAAATAAATTGTAAGCAAAGTTTAACAAACTATATGATCATCATGGAGATTTTCTTAAGCCTTATACAAAGAGATTAAAAAAAAAAGAAGTTAAATAGGAAGACAATTTCCCCATGAGTGTGATGTGTATTTGCATTAAAAACAGAGATATTGAATTAGGAGAGTAATCACTCTTACTTGGAAAACTGATTTATAAAACTACCATTTAACCATATATTCAGTTCAATAGTGTACTCATCCTGATATATAGAGATTGATAGTAAAGTCATCAAGTCTCCAGTACTTGGTATTATAATCCTAATATATAAAAACGCAGGTTCCATAATGACCAACCGAAGGCTTGACTGAACATCGAAAGTCAGTCCTGCAGTCAGTGCTGGGTTGCCACCCATGCGGACATGGCAACCCAGCACTGACTGCCGAGGGGACTGTGGATCAGGCCTGGAGAGAGGCCCAAAGAGAGAGACAGCTGTTGATCAGCTGATGATCAGCCATTGCCTCTCTCTTTTATCTGGGATCTCTGATCAGGCCTAGAGATAGGTCCGGAGATACTAATTCGCTTAGAAACTGACCAATCAGAACCAAATCTGGGTGAACTGTGAGGAACCAATGACTGCCTAGAAAGTAGAGCTTTTGATGCTGACTGGCATAGAAACCAACCAATCAGAAACAAATTGGCCGGCAGGGGAGGGCAGTTGGGGGTGATATCAGGCCTGCAGGGGTGGGCAGTTGAGGGAAAGATTAGGCCAGCAGGGGAGGGTAGTTAGGGGTGATCAGGCAGGCAGTGGAGTGCAGTTGGAGTGAGATCAGGCTGGCAGGCAAAGGCAGTTAGGGGTGGCAGACATGTGAGCCATTAGGAGCCAGCAGTCGCAGATTGCAAGAGGGATGTCCAACTTCTGGTTTAGGCCCGATACCACCAGGAGTCAGACATCCCCCAGAGGGTCCCCGATTAGAGAGAGTGCATGCTGGGCTGAGGTAACCCCCCCTCTGTGCCCAAATTTCATGCACCAGACCTCTAGTATTGTAATAATTTACTACTATATTTAAATATTTATAAAGTCTGAATTTATAAGTCAGAGCTCTTTTGCTAACCATGAGTTTGATTTCTAATTTATTAACAAAACCAATTGAAAGGCGTTTTCTCTAACCCTTGCCCTTGCCTCTGTTCACATGAACGTTCCACTGTCATTCTCTGCCACCAGTTCCTCCATGAAGGTGAAACCATGGGCACCAGTATCTCTGATCTTTCACTATTAGTCCTATGCCCCTCCAGAACCAACCCCCGCTCCCCCAACAACAAAAGGAATTCTTCTTAATGGTTCCTGGGTAAAACAAAAGGATAGACTCTTCTCCAGCCTGGCTCACATGCCCGCAACTGTAACCTGAGGTACCCAATCTCTTACGTGAAGAAGGGAAGGAGGACCAGACACTATCATCTACACCTGGTCATATAATCCACAATTTTCCCTCCCATTTCAAATCAGATAACAGAGGACCGATGGAAGTCATTCAGTAATTCACTCTATGCCACACAGAGATTAGCAAAAGCATGAATAGGTTTCTGCTCTCCTGTTTCTCATGTCAATATTTCTTAATACTGATACCTTATTAAAAGTTTTAGAAAGCTTCCCATTCACAAATTTGGTACATAGTATTCTTTTCAAAATTAAAGTCAACAATTTGTACAGCACGGAAGACTGCTTTGAGTATCATCGTAAGTGACTGGTTAAGTATTTGCTTTTGAGATGGCAGAATAAAAAGCAACCCAGATTCTAGCACAGTAGATTTTGTTCTCATAAGTGTTCTTTATTTGCAACTGTTGGACAAGGCAACACTCTCCAGCAGACAGACAGATTAACTCCCAGTGGTAGCTACAATTTTCTTAATGATAAAATCTTTTGGGGGCTAATTCACATATCATCTGTTTTTCACACTGGAATCCTTCATAAACATTTCAAAGGTTATGCTCAGACTAATACAACACCTGAAGCAATGTTTTGCACATATCTGGCATTCAATAATGGGATCATTATATAGAATTAAATGCAAATCACAGACATATGGACTGAAAAAGCAAGGAACAAATATTTATTAAGCACTGTTTGAATGTTCAGACTAATTTTAAATAGCTTTGTAAAAACTGAAGAACAAAAGATAATAACCCTTCTGGATAGTTCAGAAAAAAAAGTGACTCACATAAAAATTGTCCTAAGTTGAGTTCTGGGGTGATTGGCACAGATGATGTACACTGTACAAATGTGGCAAAGAAAGAGTGTAAATTAGAGATAATAACCATGAGTAAATGGGCTCTGAAGTGGACCTTAAATGAATGACCTAATAGATGGAAGATGAAGGGTCAAGGAATAAAGGGTATCTCAAGGGGTGGATATTATGAGCAATTGTGCTAAGGTAAGGTGGCTCTAATTTATCTTTACATGTTGTGGATAACTTTATAAAACATATACCATATTCAAGGTGCTCTGAAGAATAAAATAATGTGGACAAATTTGATCCCTAATAAAGATATAAGGAAAATATTATTCAAAAATTTTAAATGTAAGATAGGAATACTGGTAACAGTAGACATCCTTACCTTGCTATTCTTTGGTGAAAAGCAATTATCCCTTCACCATTAAATCTGCAGTTATTAAGTATTTTTGCTGGCTGTGATTCTCAATCACTGGGAATCCTATATAATAAAGAGGTAATATGCAAATTGACCATCACTCCAACAGACAAGATGGTCACCTCCATGTGGTCAAAGATGGCCACCCCCATGTGGACACAGATGGCCACTATAAGATGGACAGCAGGGGAGGGCAGTTGCGGGGGGCAGGCCTGCAGGGAAAGGTAGTTGGGAGGGGGACCAGGCCAGTAAGGGAGCAGTTAGGTGTCAATCAGGCTGGCAGGGGAGGGGTTAGGGGGTGATAAAGCTTGCAGGCAGAAGTGATTAGGGGTAATCAGGCAGGCAGGCAAGCAAGCAGTTGGGACCCAGCAGTCCTGGATTGTGAGAAGGAAGTCCGACTGCCCAGTGGGATTAGGCCTAAATGGGCAGTTGCACATCCCTTGAGGGATCCCAAATTGGAGAGGGTGCAGGCTGGGCTGAGGGACACCACTCCTCATACATGACTATTGTGCACCAGGCCTCTAGTTTATAATAATAAAAGCATAATAAGATAATTAGGCTGGACACCCTTCTGGACAACCTTCTGGTGAAGCTGGGGCTGCGAGGGTTGAGGCCCTTGCACAAATTTCATGTGTGGGGCCTCTAGTTAATTAATAAAACTAGGAAGCTGGGTTCACTCAGGATTTTCTAATTTTGTGTCACTGGACTGACCCAGAGCCAGGTTAGAAGGTGGGCTATAGAAATATCCAGCTATGATAGGAAGGTAACCTATCCCTGGAGGAAGCAGAAAAATGAATAGCAAAAGAAAGATAAGACATGCAAAGCATGAAGGAAAAATAGACAGGGATCTATATCTGATAGAAACTCCAAATGGTCAATGCCATTAATTCAAATCTTAAGAGAGAGGGATGGTAATGATGCAGTTGATAGGCAGTTAAGACAGCAATGAGAGATGGATTTAGACATGCTAAAGCTTGAGGAAACAAGATTTCAAAGGTAGTCATCACCTGACTCAACTCTTTATATCTTTGTAGACATAGCATCCTATATTATAAAAAGCCTGTGGTCATGACGCCCGCACACCATAACAGCCAATCACCAGGAGGCTGCATGCATGGCAGGAGCATGCAGGTGGGCGGGGACTTGATACTGTGTCCCCACAGGCAGTGGCGGAGACAACCAGGTGTATCAGGGGAGTTCCACAGTGCTGGCCACGCGATAGGACTCTAGGAAGTCTTGCACGGTGACGGCCCCACTAGGCAGGACTCTGGGACTCAGGGAGTCCTGCTGGTGGGGGCTCGATGCTGCATCTGCATGGGTGCTGGCAGGTTTAGGTCTTTGAGCGATTTTGAGGCACACATGGGTGGGTGAGACTGTGTGTGTGGCAAGGCATGTGCAGGTGGGTGAGGAACTGATTCTGGGTCTCACATCACCGGCAGACTTGATGCTGTGTCCCCGTGGGTTCTGGCACAGACTCTGATAGGAGGGAGGGGGGAGTCAGATATCTGTGCTCAGGACTTGGCAAATAGTGATATTAAAATATTTCTTCTAATTAATTCCCTTTCAATGTGCACGAATTCATGCACCAGGCCACTACTTAGAAAATAAGAGGAAAATATTCAGTATTAATGAAGCCCAAGAGAAGGAGAATGAAAAAAAAAATTTCAAGAATTCCTGCTAAAGTTGGATGGAGACTCTGAAATAAATTTAGTCCAAAGCAGAAATCAATAAAGGCAATCATGTACAATCAACACTTATGTGGATTTAAATCATGTGATTCAAGAGCTTAAAAAAGAGTTGAATTAGACCAGATGGCAGCTTTCAGAGCAACAGCCTAGGTGCAAGAATGCTTTACTGAGGTGTTACTGATGGACAGTAAGTGTAGCGGGGTTCAGAGTAAATCACAGCTGAAGACAGAAGTGGGTATAATATAAGCACTAATTTATAGAGGCATAAGTGCTTTTATTTTATATATATATATATATAATCATAAGTGCTTCTATTATACATATATGTATGTATGTATATATCTCCTAACTAATAAAATAGTTAATATGCAAATTAATCATCACTCCATTACATTCACAAGCCATGCCCATCAGCTAATCAGGAGCAAGTGTACAAATTAACCCAACCAAATGCCTGCAGCCACAGAGAAAGCAGGCTTGGGTTTCCCCAGTGATGGAGGAAGCCAAGCTTTCTGCACACCCTGGCTGGCCCAGGCCTTCATTTCAGGCTACAAAGTTTCAATTATAGAAGATAAATAAATTTCCCAAAGGATGGTGGCAGCCAGGTAGCTGGCTGGAGAGAGCAGGAGGCTAGTGTTACCTCTGGCATTGGAGGAAGCCAAGCTTCTGCAGCCCTCACCTGCCTTGTCCTCTGCTTAAGGCTACAAAGTTTCAATTACAGATGATAAATAAATCCCAACAGAAATGGCTGCCAACATGAAGCAGGCAGAAGACTTGGCTCTGCCCCAGGCTACAAAGTTTCAGTTATGGAAGATAAATAAATCCCAGATACCAGGGACTCCACTTGGGTCACTAGGGTTCATGGCTAGCCTGTAAACCATGACAGGACCCTCGCCCAGGCCACCCCATGCCCCAAAGGAACCCCCACCCTAATCGAAGACACCCTTCAGGACAAACCAGCTGGCCTCCACTTGTGCATCAGGTCTCTATCCTATCTAATAAAAGAATAATATGCAAATTGACTATTGCTCCAAAACACAAAATGGCTGCCCCACGTGGTCAAAGATCCTGCCCCCATGTGGACACAAGATGGCCACCATGAGATGACCAGAAGGGGAAGGCAATTGAGAGGGACCAGACCTGCAAGGGAAAGCAGTTGTGGGCAATCAAGTCTGCAGGGGAGGGCAGTTAGAGGTGACCAGGCTGGCAGAGGGGGGAAGTTGGGGATGACCGAGCCTGCAGGGAAGGGCAATTGTGTGGGACCAGGCCTGAGGGGAGGGCAGTTAGGGGTGATCAGGCCTACAGGGAAGGGCAGTTAAGGGCAAACAGGCTGGCAGGGGAGCAGTTAGGCAACAATCAGGCTGGCAGGCAGAAGTAGTTTGGGGCAATCAGGAAAGCAGGCAGGAGACCAGTTGGAAGCCAGCAGTCCTGGCTTGTGAGAGGGATGTCCGACTGCTCATTTAGGCCGGATCCCAGTAGGACATCCCTGGAGTGATCCCAGATTATATATATGGAGCATTGAAGAGACAAAAAAAATGTTTGAAGGTTTTCTGTCATTTTTCTATCAGGCTGTGCTCCTCTTCTCATATTCACAGGCAATTTACTTAGAGCTGAATCTTGAAAAGAACATCTTGATATCTAGCAAAGAGTTTAACCTTTTTATGAAGCTTTTCAATATTTACACCTCAGAACACTTGATAAGATTTTGCCTTTCAGGATAAATCCTGCCTATGTACCTAGGGGCTTTTTACAACAGGATCCTGATTTAAAATGTCTGCAGGTAGCTCTAGATTTACTTGCTGCCCCTTCTCTTGTTAGGACATTTTACAGGCGTTGACCCCATTCCAAAGGTGGGTGACCCAAATTAACAGACATTGTTTGGAATTTCATTGAATAGACAGGTCAATTAGTCAAGAATTAACATCTCAATGTTGAGTTTTCTGATCTAATAAAATAACCACTTTCTGTTTATTTGGTCCTTTTAACTTCTCTCTGAAATATTTTATAATTTTTAATGTACAGATTCTCCAAACTTTCTATCACATTCATTATTAAGTATTCCATGTACAATGCCTTTTAAAGTAATACTTTTTTATTTCAATGTCTGATTGTGCACTGTTGTATAAAGAAATGCAGTTGATTTTTGTAGATTGATCTTGCATACCACAAATGTCCTTACCTCACTTTTTACTAGCTTCTTGTAGAGTCCACGGGATTTTTTAAATAAAGAGGGCTTTCTGCCTTTTCAGTTTAGATGCTTTTTATTTCTTCTATTGCTAGTTAAACTGGCTAAAATCTTCAGTTTTATACTGAATAAAAATGTTAACAGTAGGCGTTCTTACCTTGCTATTCTTAGGTGAAAAGCAATCAGCCCTTCACCATTAAATGTGAAGTTATCCAGGGTGGAGAAGCTTTCTTCCACTCACAATTGTTGAAAGTTCTATTTTTCTTCTATATCAGGAATATATATTGGATTGTGTTCAATTCTCTTTATGCATTTATTAAGGTGATTTTTTGTTGTTGCTTTTAGCCTTTTAATATGATGAAATACTTTAATTTATTTTCAAATAGTAAATTAACCATGAATTTCTTCTATGGATGCAATTTTATCAAGATTTATTATGATTTTTATATGTCGTTGGGATCAAGTTATTTTAAAACTTGTAGGAAATTTTTGTATTAATATTTATGAAAATTCAGGGGGAGGGCAAAAGTAGGTATATGGTTGTTCATGTGGTAAACCATACAATAATTAATAAATAATACAAAAATAAACTCTGTTTTTCATACTAACAGCTATAAACCTACTTTTTCCCATCTCTATATTGACCTGTAGTTTTCTTGCAATAGTAACTGTTAGTTCCGGTATCATTGTAACCTAGCCAGATATAATCAGTTGGCAAGTGTTCCCTCTTCAATTTTTGGAAGCATTTGTGTAGTATTTGTATCATCATGTATATAAGAGCTTGATATAATTCATAATAAAGTTATTTGGGCCTGGATTTTCTTCAGGGGAAGAATTTTAATTGAAATATACTAAATATATATAGGCTTATTTTGATATTTATATATATATATATAGGCTTATTTTGAATGGTTTGTGTTTTAAAATAAATTTGTTCATTTTGGAATATTAAAATTTATTGCCACAAAATTCTTAATATTTCCTCTCTCATTCTTGATATTAATAATTGCCTCTTCATTTTTTATTATCTATGTAACTAAAGCTTTATCATCGTATTGATCTTTTCTAAGAGTCAGCTTTGGGTTATATTTTATTTTTTCCATTTCATTAATTTTAGATTAGATCTTTATTATTATTGTTATTATCACCCCTTCTTATTCTTCCTATAGCTTTAATTTATTGCTCCTTTTCAATCTTTTTCAGGTGGAAGCTCAGGTCACTGATTTGACACCTTTTTTAATAAATGCACTTATTGATACATAGTTCCCTTAGTACTTCTTTAGCTGCAATAGTGAAAATATGATTTTATTCAGTTTTGAAAACTTTTTAATTGTATAAATGGTTTATAGTACTCAAATATTTACATATTTTCCAGATTTCTTTTATTAATTTCAAATTCAATTGCTATTTATTTAGATAACTTAATTTGCCTGATTTGAAGCCTTTTGAATTTACTATCTTTAAATTTGTTGTAACTTCTTTTGTGCCCAAATATAGTCTATTTGTTAAATATCCTGTGCTGTTTGAAAGGGTAGATATTCTTCTCTATATCAATCATATTGAAGGGATTGAGAGTATTGTATAGTTCTTACATTTTTAAAAGTAATTTTCTACCTATTTACTCATTAGTTTTTGAGAGATGGATGCTGGAATTTTTAAGTGATAATTGTGGAATTGGTTATTTGTTTATGACCTTGCAGTTTTATCAGTTTAGACTCTTTTTGAGGGTCTTTCAATAGGCTTACAAATGTTTATGATTATTGTGTTCTATTGAAATGACCATTTTTTAAATGAAATGAACATCTTTTCCTCTGATGATATTTTTGCTCTAAAGTTGAGGTTATTTAATATGACTATAGTAGCACCCATTTTAAAAATTGGCAATAGGATGGTAAATATTTTTTCCATCCTTTTACTTGCAACCTGTTTGTGTGTTTTTAATGAAATCATTTTTTGCAGGCAGCATATATTGGATCTTTTAAAAATATGTAATATGATAAACTCTGTGTTTACATTAGAGTATTTAGATTATCTATATTTAAATTATTTCATAATTAAGTTCTATAATTTTGTTGTAGACTTTTGATTTGTTCATGTGTTCTGTGTCAATATTTCTATTTTGTGCATTATTTTGAATTATATAAGTATTATATATGATTCCATTTTAACCTCTTTGGTTGTTTATGAGGTTTAACTTCTTTCTTAATACCTGCTTTAAAATCTATAGATTACATTTTTTTAGATATTAAAGTTTAACTTCAAGGGATATTGTACCACTTACATACAGTGCCAAGATGTTATGGTAGTATACTTCTATTTTTCCCTTCTAGAAATTTATTATAGTGCTCTTACACCCTTAATTTTGCATTAAAGTGTAAACCTATGATACATTGTTATTATTTTATATCTAAATAGACAGTTATCTTTTCAGAAGTTTTAACAAGAAAAAATTATATTTACACTCATTGAGTCACTAACACGGCCTGCAGACCAAAGGGTCCTGGGTTCGATTCTGGTCAAGGGCATGTACCTCAATTGCAGGCTCCTCCTTAGCCCCCATCCTGATCAGGGCTTGTGTAGGAGGTAACCAATCGATGTGTTTCTCTCACATTGCTATTTCTCTCTATGTTTCCCCCTCTTTTCTACTCTTTATAAATCAATGAAAAAATATCCTCAGGTAAGAATTAAAAAAAAAAATGACCCAAATTAAATTTTTAAAAGGAAAACTGCAATGTCTAATGTCAAAATAAACTGGATAATATTACTAGCAGATTGGAAATTGCAGAAGAAAATATTAGTGAAATTAAGAGCATAGCAATAGAAACTAAAAAATGAAACATAAAAAGAAAAGAACAGAAATCAGTACAATATATTATTGAACTGTGGAGAAACTTTGGATAGTCAGAAATCCATACCATCTATAATAATCTATAATAAGAAAAGGGTAATATGCTAATTGGACTGGATGCCCTTCTAGACGAAGCTGGGGCTGGAGCAAACCCACCCGAGTCTCAGGTGCCTGCCAGTGGCTGGAGGGAAGCAGCCTGGGTCCCGGGTGCTAGAGGGCAGCTGGTGCCTGCAGCCGCGGGAAGGAAGACCTACTCTTGCACAAAGTTTTGTGCATTGAGCCTCTAGTTAAATATAATAAAGAAGCTATAAAAGTTCCCAAAAGATAGTGTTAAAAATAGCCAGTGATAAAGAGTAGAGAACACTGAAAGCAGTGATAGTGAAACCAAAGTTGGCTTTTCAAGAGAAACAATAGAAATTAGTAGATTTTGAAAAAAAAAAATTCAGATGACCAAAAGGAATATAACTGTCAACCTAGAATGTATATGAAATGAAACCATATGTAAAGCACATGACATTTTCATATGAACAAAATTTGAGAAAACATGCTGTACTTGCTGAAGGAAATTCTCAGGAAGGCACTGGGGCTCTAGCCGGTTTTGCTCAGCCAAATAAAGCTTCTACCTGTGGGCTGAAAGGTCTTGGGTTTGATTCTGGTCAAGGGCATATGTCCAGGTTGTAGACTGAATCCCCAGTAGGGGGCGTGCAGGAGGTAGCCAATCAATGATTCTCTCTCATCATTGATGTTTCTATCTCTAGTTCCCTCTCTATTCTGCTTTGAAATTAATAAAAAAATGTGTGTGTGTGTGTGTGTGTGTGTGTGTGTGTGTGTCTGTGTGTGTGTATATAATATAAAAAAATATTGGTCCTGTCAAAAATAATACTACTACACAGAATACAATTTTTTAAAATTAGCTATAGTACTTAGATCATATGTGGGTTAGTGAGAATGCAGTGATATGAGGTATGTTTAAAGTCTTTATATTTTTATGAAAGAATATGAGTATTTGTTTTAGACTTTAAGTTAAAAAGTTTACATTTTCCACTATCAACAAATAAAGAATATAACTTCAGCATGTAATTTCCAAATTTTTGGAGCAAAATAGTCAATTAAAAAAACCAACAATGAGAGAGAATAATATAGAAATTATGGAATAGGTTGAAAACAAAAATAAATGATAAATATTTTAATTTAATTTCAAACTATAAAACACTAGTACAAAATAGTCTAAATGTTTTACACTGAAATTAAAATAAAATTTATTTATATGCAATTTAAAACATTCACAAACCATACAGGATAAGAGAGAAAGTTGCATGTCCAGGCAAAGAGGTAAGATGATTCATACCTAATGGTAATATCATTAATTTACCAGAGAAGAAACTAAATTCTAAATATCTATGAATGTAGTCACTGAGAGTAAACATATCTTAGCAGAAGAATTAGAAAAAAAATTTACAAGTCTACCAAAATGGTAGGAGATTTTAACACAGCACTCTCAGTAATTAATAGATCAATCAGGAAGGATAGAGAGGATTTGAACTACACATTAGCAAGATTGATCTAATGGGCATATATAGAACAGCACACTGAATAACCAATGAAAATGTACTTCTGAAGCACATATGGAACATTTATAAACATTGACCGCATACTTGGCAGTGAAGGAAGTTTCCACAAATTTAGAATGATTGATATAATAAAAGCACCATTCACTGCCACAGTACACTTGCCTTAGAAATCAATAACAAACTAAAGCTAACAGAAAAATCACATATATGTAGAAACTAAGAAACCTATTCAAAATGACTCCTGGGTCAAAAAATGAATAATATTGGATTCTAGGAAATGTTGATAACTTATCCATATCTAAATTATAGGACAGCCCTGGCCTCTGGGCTCAGTGGATAGACATCAGCCTGCGGAATGAAGGGTCTCAGGTTCAATGTCGGCCAAGGGCTCATGCCTGGGTTGCAGGTTAGATGCCCAGTAGGGTGTGTGCAGGAGGTAGCCAATCAATGGTTCTCTCACATCATTGATGTTTCTATCTCTCTCTCCTCCTTTCCTCTCCGAAATCAATAAAAATATTTTTAAAAAATCTTTAAAATTATAGGACAGAATTACTACACAAATTAGTACTTATGAGAATATATACAGCTTTAAATGCTTATTTTGAAAAGAAAGCTAAAACAGTAAGATAAGCACACACATTAAAAGAAAAGGAACTCTAAAGAGAATAGAACAAAGATGTACTTTTTTAAGAAACAGAAATTAATTAAATGGAAAACAATGATGCAGTAGAGAGAATCCAAAAATACTCCTGTGTGTGTTTGTGCATGTGTGGGAGTGTGGAGGGAATAAGAGTAGGTGTTCTTAAAAGACAATAAAATAGAACCTTCTGATGAGGCTGCTGATCAAGAGCAAAGAACAATCCCCCAAATAAATAACATGCCGTCGTTTAAATGACTTGAATGGCAGGTGCTGCTAAGATTTTAAAATATTAATGAAATATAATGAATAGCTTTATTTTGATAAACTTGAAAACAGATACATTTTCAGAAAAACAACACATTGAAATTAACTCAAAACAGCTATTCCATTTGCATGAAATAAATCAGCAGTTAAAAATCTTTCTATAAAGAAAAAGCAGCCAATATGGTTTACTAAGAAAAAACTAGAATAGGTGAACATTTATAAAGTTATAATTTTTATCTTGAAATAGTTTGATTTACAGATTTATAAAAATAGTGCAGGAAGTTCCTTTATGTCCTCTCCCTAGCTCCCACAAATCTTAACTCTTACCTAACCATGATATTTTTATGACATCTAAGAAACCCATATCGGTAAAGATGTGTTAAGTAAATCACATACTTTATTCAGATTTCATCAGTTTCTATACACACTAATACCCTTTTGTTTCAGGATCCAATACAGGGTGGGATACAGCATTGCATTTAGTCATCATGTCTCCTTAGTAACTTCTAGTTTGATGCTTTCTTAGTCTTTCCTTGGTCTTCATGACCTTGGCACTTATCAAACATCTCTCACTTTTAGTTTGTGTATTATCCATAGGTCATGAATATTAAAGAATACCACAAAAGTGAGATGCCCTCCTTATCACATCAGAGGGACATGATATTAATATGAGTTGTTATGAATGATGTCAAACTTGCTCACTTGATTAAGGTGTTGTCTGCCACAGTGAAATTCTCCACTGTTTTTCTCTTTCCAAATGCTATTCATTAAAAGGGAGCCACTAAGTCCAGCCAACCACAGCAAAATGGGAAATTAAACTCCACCCAGAGAAAGGAGCATCCAGTAATTTTGGACATTTGTTAAAACCACCCCAGTATATATGTTTGGAAGATAGTTCAGGCTCTACCATTCCTTTGTTCTTTCTTAAAAGTTTCGTCTATTCATTTTAGCAGTGGATTTTCCCTGAAGCAATTATGATTGTGGTACTCAAATGGTGATGTGCTATTCCCCTCATTCCTATAAGCAATTATCTGAGGAAGACTTGTCCATTTTTGGAGTGTTTATTTCATATGTTGGGGTACATACATCTATCGTTGTTGCTCAAATGGTTCTTTGCTTTGGCCTTTGATAGCTCTTTCAGGTTAATTCCTGGGACCTGTTGCATGCCTCTACCTTTTTTTTGTCTCACTTTCTTACTTTCTAGCATCACAAGATACTCTAGACACATCTTTATTCCCTGGGCCAGACTTGTAATCAGTCATTTTCTCCAAGGAGCCTTGAATCCCTCTATGGAGAAAGTCATTAGAAACCAGGCAAAGAATTCTAAGTGTGCTTTTGGGTACAGTGTGTCACTGTTTGTAGAATATAAATACATATAGATGTATGTTATATGTATAAAGATAAATACATATAAATGTACATATCTACATTTATTTTGAAATGAATGTATCTGTGTATGTATATGTATCTGTAAACACACATACACATATATGGTTACACACACACACACACACACACACACACACACCTAATATCTCCAACTCTGACCCAGAAGATCAGAGTTCTTTCTAGCCTCCACCCCTGTTTGTTTGTAGCTTTTTACCCCAGCAGTTAGAAACTTGGCTCTCATTTTCTAGAATTTAGTTATTTGTTCAACCATAGCATCCCTGTAAAGCAGTTGAAGAATTGAGCTTGCTCCCATATTCCTGTGAGAAACAAAGTGCCCAACTACAGTATAATACTTATGTATAGTTTTTCTCTTTAGCCTTGCAGGATTTAGCAAATCATTACTTTTCAAAGTTCCAAGTTCAGTTTGCTACCTACCCCCTTTGGCTATGTTGTGCTATACATTTCTCATATAGTTAGATTCATTTGGCATGGTCTATATTCCATCCCGGGATCGCTGGATAACCTAGACAATTTTTTTCAATTTTCATAAAGTTCAATATTTGATGTGTACAGTTCTATAAATTTTGACAAATGCTTTGAGTCATATATCTGCCATCACAGTCGTGGATGTATTTTTTAAAATTTCATCACTTTAACATGTCTTAGACAGTCCCTTTTTAGTCAATCTCCCCTCTACCAACCACGGGCAACAACTGATCTATTTTCTAACCCTATAGTTTTGCCTTTTTGCAGAATGTCATATAAATCAAACCATGAAATATGGATCCTATGCATCTGTCTTACTTCACCTAACAAAATGCATTTACTAAGATTCATTCACACTGTTGCATCAATCAATAGTTCGTTCTGTTTAATTTCTGAATGCTACTCAATTTTATGGATGAAACACATTTGTTTAGATATTAATCTGTTGAAGGACATCTGGATTGTTTCTGTATTTTTGTCAGTTCTGAATAAAGTTGTTATACACATTAAAATACAGGTTTTTGTATGGACATAAGTTTTCAATTCACTTCAGTGAAGAGCTAGGAAGGTGACTGTTGGGTTGCATGAGAAGTGTATGTTTAACTTCATAAGAATCAACTGCCTCCAGCAGTGGATTGAGTGTTTTATCACTCAAGAATTTGTTAGATCTATTTCAAGTGATGTATATATAATAATAATCACTTCAAACTTACACAATTTTACCCAATGTAACCCCAGTAAATTTAATTTAAAAACTATAATGAAAATTTAAAACTATGTTACATTCGGGTTTTTTTATTATAATAAGTCTAATAGGTGTGTAGCATTCTTTCATAGTGGTTATAAATTGTGTTTTTTCAAGGTGAGCATTTAAAAAATATATTTTATTGATTTCAGAGAGAAAGGGAGAGGGAGAGAGATAGAAACATCAATGATGAGAGTGAATCATTGATCAGCTGCCTCATGCATTTCCCACAGGGGATCAAGCCCACAATATGGGTATGTGCCCTGACTGGGAATTGAACCTTAACATCCTGGTTTATGGCTTGGCTCTCAACCACTGACCCACACTGCCTGGGAATGGTAAGCACTTTTAATAAGCTTCTTTGCAAAACAAACCATGAAATATGGATCCTATGCATCTGTATTGTTTTCCTCATTCCCGTAAGGAATATATACATTTTGCTACATATACATTTTTGTGTGTGAATTATTTGGTCAGATCTTTTGTCCAACTTTTTTATTAGATTGTATACATTTCTATTTTGAGTTTCAGGAGTTCCTTATTTGTTCCTGACATAAGTTTTTATCTTTTATATTCTTTAAAATATATTATGCCATTCTATGGATTATTTTTTAATTCTGTTTTTCCCAAAGTAATATTTATTAAATTAGATATTTTTAGATATCATACCTACAAACTCATCACCAAACCTAAGATTATACAAATTCCCTTGCTTTTATCTGAAGTAGAGGTCCAGTGCTCAGATTCGTGCACCATACCTGTACACTCTCACAATCCAGGACCTCTCAGGGGATATCCAATAGCTGGTTTTGGCTTAATCCCTGCAGGCCTCATCCAGACAGAAGGGAGCCCAATCCTGTGCATTGAGTGTCTGTCCCCTGGTGGTCAGTGTGAATCATAGCGACCTGTCAACTGGTCATTTGGTCATTTGGTTGCTTAGGCTTTTATGTATATAGATTATTTAAGGATTTATCATTTATATTATGTTTCTAATCTATTGGAATAATTTTTTTTATGTTTGTGTAAGATTTGTAACAAGGTTTCTTTTTTTAGGGGTAGTGGAAATGCCCAATTGTTACACCATTTATTGAAAGGACTATATATTTTTTATTGCAATATCATTGACCATTTGTAAAAAAAAAATTATATTTTATAGCTTTACTAGAGTCCTGGTGCACAAAATTTGTGCATGAGAGGGGTGGTCCCTCAGCCCGGCCTGAACACTCTACAATCTGGGACTTCTTAAGGAATGTCTGACTATCAGTTTAGGCCTGATCCATGGCAATTGGACATCCCTCTCACAATCTGGAACTGCTGGCTTCTAACCACTAGCCTGCCTGCCTGATCATCTGTAACCCCTCTACCTGCATGCCTGATCGCCCCTAACTGCCTCTGCCTGCCAGCCTTATCACCCCTAACTTACTCCCCTGTTGGCTTGATTAAACCTAACTGTCTCTGCCTCACCCCCAACCTAAGCCACAAACTAGCCTCCTTCTGTAGGAGGCAACCTGGCCAATCAGGGGAAGTCGTCACCTCAACCACCCCACTACTGCTGCCACTGCCAGCCACTGGGGCTGCCTGAGCACAGGTATTCATAACCACCAAGGATGCCTGAGCCATGGCCCTCCTCTCCCGTGAGGTGCCAGATGGTCTTGCCTCTCCCATGTGGCACTGGCCCTAGGCCCTTGCAGCCACTGTGGCTTTGTCCAGATGGACATCTGCTCTAATTAGCATATTATACTTTTATTAGTATAAATATTCTGTTCCATCGGTCTATGTCTATTCTTTCCAAAAAATTACAATGTCTTAGTAATTGTGTCTTGATATCATGTAATATATGACCTCTAACATTTTTTCCCTTTTCCCAAATTTCTTTTAGACTATTATAGTTACTTTGTATTTCCATAAATTCTACAATGAACTTTTAAATAAGGCATTTAGAACAAATTCATGAGAACTAATTTCTCAACAATGTTTTCCAATCAATAATCATTATACATTTCTCCAATTTTTTTTAATTTAAAAAAAGTTTATTGATTGAATAGAGGAAGAGAAGGAAAGAGAGAAAGAAACATCAATGATGAGAAAGAATCATTGATCAGCTGCCTTTTGCCTCCTGATCGAACCTGCAACCCAGGCATGTGCTCTGATAGGAAACCAAACTGTGACTTCCTGGTTCATAGTTCAACACAACCACTGAGCAACACTGGCCAGGCTTTTTTTTTTAATTTTTAAAAACAAAAGTTTATTACTGGTATATAAGAAGATGATTGACTTATGGGTACTTACCTTGTATTAGAAAAACATTAGTACTGCTCAATTATTATAGAATGTTGTAATGGCAGTATGTAGATTCAAAAAATATATATCATCTGTGTCATCTATAAAAGTAGATCATTTTTTTATTTCCAATCTTCATGGCTTTTACTTATTTATCTTGCCTTTGGTACCGCTGATCATTTTTGGTACAATATTGAATTGGAATATTTTAATTTTTATTTATTTCCATTGATGGGAGGGAGGGAGGGAGGGGGAGAGAGAGAGAGAGAGAGAGAGAGAGAGAGAGAGAGAGAAACATTGATGTGAGAGAGACATGTAAATTGGTTGCCTCCTACATGCACCCTCACCAAGGCAGGGAACTAAATCTGTAGCCCAGGTATGTGCCTTGACTGGGGAATCAAACCCACAACCCTTTGTGCAACACCGGCAAGGTCTAAAAAATTCCTGTGGTTTTTTTTCTTCTTCATGTTTAATCAAAACTTTTTCTTAGAATACTCCTATACTTGCCTTTAGATCATCCCTTTTCACTGTTTCCCAGGGTTCCTTTCTCTTGTAGCTCTCCCAGTTGAATGTCTATATTATTTGCACTTGACACTCATTAATGTCAAGTAAAATTTATTTTTACCTTTAAAAATGTATTTTACTTAGTAAAAACAAAAGTTTACTGTTAAATGTAGGAACAAGGCAAGGAATTCTTCTGTTCAAAAATTTATAAAAAATATATATTTTGTTAAAAAATATATATTTTGTTAAAAAATATATATTTCTATTAATTTTCCCAACATTTCACTTATTTAGGTAATCATACTATCCTCATTCTCTACTGAGTATTATGATAATATATAATATTTTTGAGTATCTTAATTGTGTGGGTTTTTTTTTTTACTAACTCTCACACATGATGTCATCTTTTCTGATTTCCTTTTGTACCATTATTTCATATTAATTTGAGCCTTACTTGTGGAAATTCCTTGAGACCTGGATTGATATTAGGTTCCTCTTATAGGGTTACTATTATTGTTGTTGTTATTATATTTATTTGGTTTGTTGGGAATCTCAAGTATTTACCAAAACAGAATCATTTCCACTAATAAAAGAGAAACATGCAAATTGGCCATTACTCTGCTACACCCACAGCCAATCAGGTGCAAGTATGAAATTAACCCTTCTAAGATGGTGGCAGCCACAGACCTGGAGCAAGCAGGAGGCCTGGATTGCCCCTGGCAATGGAGGAAGCCAATATTCCCACCTGCCCTGGCCAGCCCTTGCCTTCATTCAAGGCTACAAAGTTTCATTTATAGAAGATAAATAAATCACAGATATCTGCTTCCAGCTGGCCCTGGCCTCCATTCAATGAGACACTGAAAAAACAGAAGGAAAAGAAAAAAAGGAAGGACTGGGAGCCTAGATTGTCGGGGGGCATTGCCAGCCTGAAAATAGCCCTCAACTCCTTATCCAGGCTGGTCACACTTCCAAAGGGGGCTTGGCCAGCCTGCAACAGCCATCAGCTTTTCACCCAGGCTGGCCAGGCCCCCAAGTGGGGATCCCCACTCTGAAGGGGTTGTGGCCAGCCAGAAAACAGCCTTCAGTCCCCCACCCTGTCAGTGGGGGTCAGTTGGAGGTGATCAGGATAGCAGAGGATGAAGTTAGGAGTAAGCACACTGACATGGGGGCAGTTGGGAGTGATCAGGCTGGCAGGGGGTCATTTGGGGGTGAGCAGGCCAGCAGTCAGAGTGGTTAGGGAGAATCAGGCAGGCAGGCAGGCAGGTGAGCAGTTAGGACTCAGCAGTCCCAGATTGTGAGAGGGATGTCTGACTGCTGGTTTAGGCCAGATCCCTATAACCAGCAATAGGATATCCTTCGAAGGGTCCCAGATTGGAGAGGATGCAGACCAGGCTGAGGGACATGCCCCACCCCCCCATGCACAATTTCCATGCACCAGGCCTCTAGTTTTATATAATAAGACTAAAGTTTTGTTTGTTTATTTTACAGAAACAAAGCTGCTTTGCATTTGAGCTAAACATTAGATTTTGGTTTATTATTCTCTTAAAAACTACTACCCCAACTAAATGGTAATTTTATACTGGCAATTTTCTTTTCATGAAGCAATCAAATAGATTAGCAATCACGTGAATTTTGAGATTTTCCCCCCACTATATATTTTTTTCTGTATGTTTTTCTAATGCTTTTTACAAATTTTTGAACAGAAGGATTCCTTCCCTTGTTCTTAAATTTAACAGGATTACATTTCAAGTCTCAACTAAAGTGACATTTTAATATTTACAATATTTTTATGTTTCTAGGAGATACATTCTATTTTATTCTATTTTAATAAATTCTATTTTCTTAAATTTTATTTAAGATCTATTTCATTTAAGATTTACTGAGCTTTTTTACTTAGTAAAATTTTAAATTTTTACTGTATTGTTTACTTTCCATTTTTTATTACAATGTTATGAAAGCTCAAAATGAGCAATGTGAATTTTTCTAATTTTTAAATATCTGAGCTGTTATGTATAAGATAAAAATTATTTTCTCCTTCAATGTTGGTAAAATTTGCTTTTAAAATTATCTAAGCTTTGGGAGTTTAGAGAAAAAAAGAATTTAAACTGTGTGTTAAATATCTCTAAAGTTTTTATTTTACTCAATCTTATATATTTTTGAGTTTCTTTTACTTTTTAGGAAAGTATCTATTTCTCCTAGATCAGTGGTTGGCAAACTGCGGTTTGCCGCACTGTTGACTAATGAGTTTGCCAACCACTGACCTAGATTATTTAAAAAAGTGATTAAATCAGAACATCAAACCTCAGGGAAGGTAAGGGATGATGGGGGTAAAAGGGAGAGATCAACCAAAGGACTTATATGCATGCATATAAGCCTAATCAATGGACACAAATAACAAGAGGGTGGGGGCATGAATGGGAGGTGGGAGGCAATGGGGTAATAAGGACACATATGTAATACCTGAATCAATAAACGGATTTTTAAAAAAGTGATTAAAAGCTGATTATCTGTGTATCTGCAATTATATTACATTTTAATATTTAAAATTATACTTTCATTATTTTTCCATTATTTTCTTAGTCTTGATAGTTATTTTCATATATTACTTTTTTTCAAAACACATTTTTTTACTTAACAGAAAAGTTGAGCGGAAAGTACAAACTGCTCTCCTTCTCTCCCCATACAGTATTCCATGTTATTAACATATTGTGTTATTCTATTACAATAGATGAACGACTATCGATGTATTATAGTAATATTACCTAAAGTCCTTGGGTTCATTTTTTTGATACAGTTCTATGGTTTTTGACCAGTGTCTAATGTCATATATGATATTGTATGTGTATTATGTTAACATGACAATTATAATAGTGCATACATAACTGCAGGATTATACAGAATAATTTCACCTCCCCTAAACTCCTCTGTGCTACACCTTTTCTTGTCTCCCTTCTTCCCTCAAACCTGATTTTTGCCGCTGTGTCTGTGGATTTGCCTTTAACTCCGGGCCAAAGAGCTGGAATCATGCAATATGTGGCCTTTTCAAAGTAGATTCTTTAACTCAGCAATAAGTATTTAAGGTTCCTCAATTTTTTGTAGCTCCATAGCTCATTTCCTTTTATCACTAAATACTATTCCATGGTATGAATGTACCACAGTTCATTTATCCACTTACTTCTTAAAGACAACTTGGTCATTTCCAATTCTTTTGCAATTATAAATAAAACTGCTCTAAAGATTCATGTGCAGGTTTTTGTGTGGTACGTAGGGATAGAGGCACATAAGGGATACGGTAAGTATTGTGTGGACATATTCTCAACTCATTGGGTTAATATAAAGAAGTGCAACTGCTGGGTCATATGATGAGACCATGTTTACTTTCATAAGAAACCGCCACACTGTCCTCTGAAGTGGCTGGACCATTCTGCATTCCCACCAGTGATGAATTAAAGTTCCTAGGCAGCATTTGGAGTTGTCAGTATTATGGATTGTAGCCACTCTAGTAGATGTGTAGTCAGAGCTCATTGTTTTAATTTGAAATTCTCTAATGACATATGAGGTTGAGCATCTTTCTTTCAAATGCTTGTCAAGACAGGATTTTCAGTTTGGCTGGTTGTTGCTTTTCTTTATTTCATTTGAATGATTTTTTCCCACATAACTGATCTTTGATCTTGCTCTTTTTTGTGTTTATCTGTTTCCGTTTTTCCTCTTAGCTTCTTGAGTTAGACTCAGCTAATTTAGTTCATATTTTATTTAATGGTGGAATATATTTTAATATTCAGTAGTTTTATAGTGAGACGTTAGCTCACCTCTAAACAAGCTTGATGAGAGAAGCCCAGGAAATAAAAATGGATGTATGTAGGGACAGAGGCACAGAAGGGATATGGTAAGTATCGTGGTAGGTGTTAGATGTATCTACTTCCTCAATAGAATCAAATGGAAAGTTGCACTAAAGACAAACACAAAGTGAAACACAGATCTCAGTTAAATATCCAATACCCACATAAAACTGAGAGCAGAGGGCAGAAATATGAAAGGATAGGTCATATGTACAAAGGTATTCTTAGAAAATGTTGCATATGCCATAAAATATAAAATGTTTTTATTAGAAATGAGCTCTCCAAACTCATTATTACGTTGTTTTTCATTTAGATAGTGAATTTTGTCTCATTCTGAGGACCTTTTATGAATATTTAAAGGCAGAAAAGCAAAAGATCTTAGGCTAAACAGAAAGGAGTTAGATGAAGCATGTTGGTTGTCTTTAAAAAATTGAAAAGAAATATCTAAAGTTAAAAAGAACCAATATTTTATTTTATGTGAAATAGAAACAATTAGTAGAAGTCACAAATAAATGGGTTTAGAAATAGAGGGTTTTATAACAATTTCATTCTCTAACAAAATAAATAGTAACTGTTTATGATAAAATAGAGTCCAGTCACTAACCCTACCAAAAAATAAAAATAAAAAAATAAAAAAAGATTAATGAGCACTGCCCAGTCCTCTGATTATTCATCCTAAATTTGAGTGTTGTGTCTTCCTACATGTGCATGTTTCTGTATGTGTGTGTATGTGTGTGTATGTGTGTATATGTGTGTGTGTGTGTGTGTGTGTGTTTGGGAAAGTGAATGTGTATAAAAAAAGATATATGTGAGTGTGCATGTGTAATTGTGTAATTGTCCACAACAATACTTTTTTGGGGGCGGGGACTAATCCTTACCCAAGGATATTATTCCATTGATTTTTAGAGAGACTAGAAGGGAGGGAGAAGGAGAGACAGAGAAAAAGAATCAGTATGAGAGACACATCAATTGGTTGCCTTTCGCACATACCCTGGCCAGGGATCAAGCCAGCAACCGAGGTATGTGCCCTTCAAACCTGACACCGAATCAAACCTGGGACCTTTCAGTCTGTGGGCTGACACTCCTTCCACTGAGCCATGCTGGCTAGGGCAAGAATACTTTTGATTGCATGCACTTTCTATAAAGTGTATTCCAATTTCATAACATGTAAGAACACTTTGTGGCTTTCAAGAGCTGCCTGTACTTAGCAAATTTGTGAAGTCGGACAAGATGGTCTTTTATGAAGAATTTGAGGTTTTTCACTCTTTTTTTCTTTCAAGCACCTTACCACGATATTCTCATTCCTAATCTTTTCAAATTTTCTTAGAAAGAATTTGAATGCATGACATTGGTTTTATACTAGGGATTTAGGAAAGTGTCTTTGCTCCTCCAGGCATAGTTGCTCAAATCTCTTCTCTCTAATTGAGGAATTAAAGTCTGTTCTATCCTTAAAAGTTCCAGTCATTCGTGATTAGATACAGAATAGAGTTATAAATTGAGAAGAGCTTTATCATGGCATCCTTAAAATCCTAATATTAAGCAGGTATTTTGACTAAGAATTAAACTAGAATTGAAGAGGCAGAATCTAAAATGAAGGGCTATGACTTTCTTTGTCTAAATACTCTGAACCTAGAAAAGCAGCATCTGATCTGTTGAGTGGGGCTCTTCAAACCCATTGTTCCAGTCTCATCCCTGTCCAGGAAGGCAGAAGTGGTGTTGATGAAAAATGGCTCATTTTCACTCCTAAATGTCATTCCTCTGTGTCACAGGACTGCCAAATAATGCACCTTGCTAAGGCAAGTGGAGCCATTGGGAGATAATGAATACACAGCCTCTTTATTTTAGCAAGTCTTGATGGGATTCTTTTCTACCCTGGCCCCCAATCTTCAATATGAATTATTAGGGGATGAATGAGTTTCAGAAAATGAAAATTAAACTCAGAAAGTCAAAGGAAATCAGAGTCAGGCAGAAGAGTCCTCAGAGAAAGAGAACAAAGGCAAGAAAGACAAAGAGAAAAGCAGGGCAAAGTGAAGAAAAGGCAGGGAAATAGGAGAGCCCATGGAAAGCCCCAGAAGGGCATGAGCAAGAATGGAAATGCCATGCTGCATGGGCTTCTCACTTTGAGAGACCCCAGAGATGGAGACCTGTGTATGAGACATGCGCCTGCCAAGGAAGCTATTTTGTGATATGGGATTCCTCCGAGGTTCAATATCCAAATGAAATGACAGTACCGAATCATCTTTTCTCATACAGTGACCAAAGACAGTACCCATCCACTCCTTACAAGCCAGAATCAGTCCCAATATTGGAATGGTATGTAGTACCAATACACATTATTTATGCATCATTTCGTGTCGCCCAGCCTCTCATAATTCGTTTTATTTCTTATTCTTTACTTCCCGCCTAATCTGCAAGTGCCCTGTGAACAGGATCACATTACGTTGGCATTCCCTTAGGTTTCTTCCTCGCATAAGGCTGAGGATTATCTCCCTGATGTTTAAGTTCAAAGTTTATAAATGCCAAGTCAGTATTGTGCAAAGAAGTGCTATGGAAGAAGAAGTATGATGCATTTGATCTCAAATGCTTGGCACTATATGAATAAGCAGAGAAGAGAGAGGAGGCTTTACTAAAGATAGGGTATGTCCATCACTTAGTTGATAGAACTAATTACTCCAGATACAGCATAGAAAAAAAAGTAAACAAGAAGACCAATGGGAAAATCAATAAATAGTCAAACTGCAAATTAATCTAAAAATCTTTAATATATCCAATGTTTCTGGGTATGACAAAGAAGACAAGTACGTCACCTTATTGCAATTTCTCTAGAGCTTATGTTGTCAACAGCTGACAACAGATGAAAGAGCTGTTATAAGTTTTCCTGTATCTCTACAATCAGAGGAAGAAAAAAAAAGAGAGCTGAGACTGGTATAAGTATGATGTGTATGGAAGCAAAGATTTTGTGTGTGGATGGGAGTCAGCCCGAACCCTTTTCTCATTGTCTAAGCCTTTTATGGAGTGCACTACTTGAACTTTACTGTTCCCAACATTTTCCTTTTGATTACCTTCTGTTCAAAGGCACCAGATTTTATATATAGCTAAGTTAGGTCAGTTAATATTTTACCAAAGAGCTCTACCTGTGGTTATCGGCCCATCTGCTACATGTTTTGGAATTGATTTTCTTTGCTAGAGCCTGGTTGGTATCCCTCAGTACACTGAGATCAACAGTTTGATTTTCTGATCCTTATCAGTCATGTTAGCAAATCCTATGACTTTTCCCATCATGTTGTCCTCTGTGGCAGAAGAACCATGAGGGGTGAAAGAGCAATGATGTCAATAGTCACTTTGAGGTTTCCAAGCCGGTATGTATTTCATAAGGCAAGGGTATATTTCTTAAATGGAAGATTTAAGTGATATCAACAATGCAGCTATCCAAGGCCATCAATATTTCAACACTAAAGATGAAGATTTAATGCTTTTCTAGTTATCGCTTACAGGGTGCCATACACAGTGTTTGGTACCAGAGATTTCCAAATTTATATTTCTAGTTGTAACCTTATTTTACAGGATGTAGAGATTCTTTTTTTAAAAAAAATCCTTATTCAATTATATTTTTCCATTGATTTTTTTTAGAAAGAAGGAAAGACAGAGAGAAATATCAATGTGAGAGAAACACACCAATTGATTGCCTCCTGCATGTGCCAGGAAGGCACCTGCAAGATATGTGCCCTTGACCAAAATTGAACCAAGGAACTTTTGGTCCAAAGGCCTATGCTCTGTCTACTGAGCAAAACTGTCTAGAGCAAGATGCAGAGATTCTTTAAGTGGTGGAAAACAAAACAAAAAGCATGAGTAGATGAAAGGCATAATTCTTTGTTACTTACAGATCCAAATGAGAAAATGCTGCCATGTGGGGCCACACAGGGCACTACATGTGGGAAGTAGTTAAGGCAAAGGCTTAAACTGCCTGAAAATGGGAATTTATATATATATATATATATATATATATATATATATATATATATATTTTTTTTTTTTTTTTTTTTTACCTAGGACTTCAAATCTGAGTGAAGATAGCACTTGGGATCTATTATACATAAACATCCTCCTAAAATCCTACTTCAAATATTTAACTTGCTTCCAGGCATTTCCACATGAATGTCTATTAAGAATCTCAAACTCACAATGTCCAAAACTAAGCATTTCATCTTCTTTTCCCATACTTGCTGTTCTCAAATGGACCCCCATCCTATCTCAATTACTATAAGTTGCCCTTTACCTTGCTAAGTATCAAGACTTTTATCTGTCTCATCTGATCCCAAACTTTCTCACTTTGTGTCATACAATGAGATGGCATGGCTGATAGAAAATTGTTGAAGCAACAGGAAACAAGGCTCAGAAAGGTGGACCAGCTATGACTTTGGATTTACAGTGAGTACCATCATAAGTTTTTATATAACATGTCACCTGTGTAGTCTTAGTCAATGATGTTAATCTTGGATGACAAGTCATAAATGATAAGCAGCTGTAACTCTGAAGTTGGTCCCCTGATATATGTGACAGGGCCAAAAATCTTGACCTGAGACAAAACACCAGATGCTTCTTCACTGGCTACTTTAAGATCAAACCTTGCAACACAGAGAACCAAAGAAATGTCAAAATGTCCTCAATACATATTACATTGACACATAATAAAAATGATCTAGTTGTCATCTTGGAAGGAATAAAAAGTTAATATGAATTAGTTTCACTAACAGTTTTTTGAAGGGATGCTTTCTAGTCCACACTGTTGTGAACACTAGTCCACAATAGCTCTCTACTGATCTTGTTAATTAACATTAAATGCATGGATAATAATCTTAACATTATGGTAATAGAATTTTGGAGTTGTTCTCCCTTATAGAATTATAAAACTAAAAGACTATAAAGAACTTTAGCATTAATGTGCTCTAAACCTCATTTAAACATGAGCAACTGTAGCTCAGTAACTCAAATTTTCCCAAGAGCCACATTGCTATTAAGTGAAAGAGGTGGAATTTCAACTAGTGTCTCCCAACTGAGTCAGGGTTCCTTCTATTTATCACATTATCCGTCCATTTTATGATGATTCAGCTAATTAAACAAAATTGCTTTCTCTGTATTATCTTTGGTCATACTTATAAATAAATAGGCAACTTTGTGGTGAAAATGAAGATACAATGGTGAAAAATTATGAGAAAGCAACTGGATTCAGGAGTTATATCTTTATTTAGGCCAAAAATTAAATAATAAATTAAATGAAATGCAAACTCAAATAAAGAATTTTCCACAAAATTCTAGTCAACATAGGATACTTTAGAGATCGTCCTTAGAACAGGGAGGCTAGAAGCAGCAGTAACAGTTACAGAAGTATCTATAAAAATCAACACCAGAAAGTATCCATTATGAAGAAAGGAGAGAAGCATCAAAAAATGTTTTATTATCATCTTAATTGTCAATAAAAATAAAGCTTCAAGTTATTTTAATTGTCAGTGGCTGCTCACAAACCTTAAGTTTCTGTAAATGTGTCTATTTATTAATAGAAAACCTGAATTCAATCCCATTTTGGAGCCCTCTTCACCACATAAACTGTCTATTTAAACAATTTTTATTCATTCCTATTGTGGGGTGGTGACTGCTGATGCCTGCTCTGGGCCTGGCTGGTCCCCATGTGGCCATCCTGCTGACACACTTCCTTGACCAATGACTACCTACCAATACAGAAAGGCAAGTCTATAAAAGGACAGAGACCGATCATTTTCATTAGTCAACAAGGACAGAGTAGGAGCTAATGGGGCTTCTGTTTCAACAGAGGGAGAATTTAGATTAGTTATTAGGAAAAACTTTGTAACTATTAGAACAGTTAGGACTCTGGAAACAAGGTACCCAGGGGAGGAAGCAAAATCACCTTCACTTAAGGGTACTCAAGATAACATTAACTCACCATTCATCAAGAAAGATTAAAAGATTATTAAGCCAGGACCACTGGAAAATGAGAAAGGAATATCCTGGCCTGAGATAATCTGACACCACAAGTTGTATCATTAGTAGAAGGTCAGATGTTAGTCTAGGCCAGTGGTTGACAAACTGCGGCTTGCGAGCCACATGCAGCTCTTGGGCCTCTTGAGTGTGGCTTTTCCACAAAATACCATGGCCTGGGTGAGTCTACTTTGAAGAAGTGGTGTTAGAAAAAAAATTAAGTTTAAAAAATTTGGCTCTCAAAAGAAATTTCAATCGTTGCACTGTTTATATTTGGCTCTGTTGACTAATGAGTTTGCTAACCACTGGTCTAGGCACCAGGGATGGAACAGTAATCAAAACAACAACAACTTTATTCTTACAAAGTTTGCAATCTAATGAGGGGAGAGGGAATGAATACAGTCCATAATAAACAAAATAAATAAGTAAAATAAAATATCATGTTAAATAGCTATAAGTGCTAAGGAGAAAACTAAAGCCAGAAAGATGATTGGATAAGAGGAGTGGCATTTTTAGATAAGGTTAACAGAAAAAAAATAAAAAAGGAAGAAAGAAAAGAAAGAAAGAAAACACCTCACTGAGATGAAATTTTAGTAAAAATCTGAAAGAGCAAAGTAACTTAAGGAACTCTGGAGCATTCTAGGCAAAGGGAATAGCAAATGAAAGGCCCTGCCGTAGAAGCCTTGATATGTTAAGGTAAGGATCCCTATTTTCATAGATTAGAGTGAATAAAAAAGGAAATTATAAAAAGTGAGCACAAAGCACTGATTAGATGGAGATGAAGTAGACATAGGACATCAGCTTTTATGCTGAGTGTAGTAAGAAACAGACAAGTGATGTGATCTCACAGCTGAACAATGGTTGTTTTTAGATAGACCAGTGGTTGGCAAACTGATTAGTCAACAGAGCCAAATATCAACAGTACAACAATTAAATTTTTTTTTTGAGAGCCAATTTTTTTAAACTTAAACTTCTTCTAATGCCACTTCTTCAAATAGACTCGCCCAGGCTGTGGTATTTTGTGGTAGAGTCACACTCAAGAGGCCAAAAAGCTGCATGTGGTTTGTGAGCCACAGTTTACCGACCACTGGGATAGACTAAAAAGGAGTAAGAATGGAGACATATGCATAATCTTGGCGGATTTTACAATAACTAAAGTGAAAGAACATAATGACCTAACTTGAGATGGCTAGAGTATAGCTGGTTTAATAAAATCAACAGAATTGTATGAAGAGGTAAGAGAGCATCTTGAATGACATCATCAGCCCTGGCCAGTTTGGCTCAGTGGATAAAGCGTTGACCAGTAGACTGAATTTCACAGGTATTATTCTGGTCAAGGGCATGTATCTTGACTATAGGCTTGTTTCCTGGCCCTGGTTGGGATGTGTGTAGGAAGCAACCAATCAATCTGTCTCTATCACATTGATGATTCTCTCTTTCTTTTCCTCTCCTTCTACCTTCCACTCTCTCTAAAAATCAATAGAAAAATATCCTTGAGTGAGGATTAACAACAACAGAAGAATAACATCATTAAAGTGTAATTCCAACAAATACTACTAAAATATTAATTCAAGACTTGGGGTGGTGAACACACAATACAATATATAACTGATTTGTTGTGGAATTGTGAACTTGAAACCTGTATAATTTTTTCAACCATTGTCATCTTTATAAACATTATAAATATATATATTTTTTTAAAAAACAATGCAGTTATATATTACTGCTGGTGGTGATGCAGCCACGGTGGAGAACAGTATGGAGTTTCCTCAAAAAACTAAAAATGGAACTCCCATTTGACCCAGTGATTCCACTTATAGGAATATATCTCAAGAAACTAGGAACATCAGTCAGAAAGGATATATGCACCCCTATGTTCATAGCAGCACAATATACCATAGCTAAGATTTGGAAACAGCCTATGTGCCTGTCAGCAGATGAATGGATTAAAAAACGGTGATACATCTACATAATGGAGTACTACACTCCTGTAAAAAAAGAAAGAACTCTTACGATTTGCAGTAGCATGGATGGACCTAGAGAGCATTATGGTACGTGAAATAAGCCAGTCAGAGAAAGATAAATGCCACATGATCTCACTCATTTATGGAATATAATGAACAACATAAACTGATGAACAAAAACAGATCCAGAGACAGAAAAGCATTAATCAGACCATCAAACCTCAGAGGGAAGGTAGGGGAGAGAAGGGATAAGGGAGAGAGATCAACAAAGAATTTGCATGCATGCATGCATGTATATAAGCCTAACCAATGGATGCAGAACCCAGGGGGGTGAGGGCATGGTTGGGGAGAGGGGAGGGGACAATGGGGATATAATGACACGTATGTAATACCTTAATCAATAAAGAAGCAATAAACTAAAATAGAAAACAATAGAAGAATTAAATAGAAAACTAAAAATTCAAGGGACAAATAGGAAAAATCCACAGTTATAGCAGCAATTTAATATCTATCTCTCAGTAAATAATATAACTAGATAAAATATCAGCAAAGACACATAGGATCTAAACAACATATTCAATGATCTTAATCAAACTGATATTTATAAAATACTAAACTAGACAAAGAAAGAGTGTAAATTCCTTTTAAAGTCACCCCAAAAATTCAACTGGATAGATCACATGTTGAACAACAACAAAAAACAAAAGCTAATAAGTAACAACAATCTGATATATTATAGAATCAGCAGAGTTAATTTAAAAATTAAGTATATATGAAAAGCAACACATATTTGGAAATTAGCACACTTAGAAATGACATTTGAGCAAAAGAAAGAAGAGGAGAAAAATTAAAAAGAAATTTAAAAAAATTTTAAAAAAGAATGGTAATGAAAATACACTGTGTAAATTTAAAGGATGATAGTTACACAGGGCTTAGAAAACAAGAAATATTTAAAATCACTTATCTAAATTTAAATCTTCATAAATTAAGGGAGTATATGAAAAGGGGATACATTAAAATTAACTTAATTTCAAAATTAAAGGCAGAAATGGTGTCAAAAGAAAATAGTAAAACAAAAACAGGAATCCAAGAAAAATATCACAGACAAAATTAGAGAAAATTTGTAAATATAAAAGCTATGTATTTGAAAGGACCGATAAAAATCAATAAACTTCTAGCAAGTCAGATGATTAGTAAAAAAAATAAAATATCAGTTGCTAATATCTATAGTTACTACTACAAATCTTAGAGATATTACAAGGAAAATTAAATATTTGAGTGACATTAGGACAAAACACTTGATTTTTTGGATGAAATAAAAGAGCATATTGGAAAACAATATACCAAAATTGAAATTAGATAAAATAGAGAATTTGCATTGTCCCTTATGTATCCCAGAAAATGAATTTTTAATAAAACAAATGTTAAAATAAATTTTTAACACACACATATACACAAATCCAAATCCCATCATTAAACTAGAGAATTTTACCAAAAATTTAATTGAAGAGAAAAGTATTTTATTTATTTTATTTTTAAAATATATTTTACTAATTTTTTACAGAGAGGAAGGGAGATGGATAGAGTGAAACAATGATGAGAAACATTGGTTAGTTGCCTCCTGCACACCTCCTACTGGGGATATGCTCACAAACAAGGTACATGCCCTTGACCAGAATTAAATCTGGAACCTTTCAGTACACAGGCTGATGCTCTATCCACTGAGCCAAACTGGTTAGGGTGAAGACAAATGTCTTTTAGAAAATGGAGTAATAAGTAAAATCTTTCAAACCATTTTGTGAAGCCAGCATAATTATGATTCTAAAATATGAGAAAGGCATTACAAAAAAAAAATAGGAAAGACAGACATTACTCAAGAGCATCCACATAAAAAAAGCTCAATAAAATAATATCAAATTGAACTCAGCAATATATAAAAGTTATATTTACCTGAAACAGGTGAATTTTATTTCAGAAATGCAATTTTGTTACAGCTAATGTAATCTTAATTTTAATATAATAAAGAAGTCATATATAAAATTCAATAGATACAGAAACAAGTTTTGACAAAATTAAACACAATTATAATATAGTAGAGGCCCAGTGCATGAAATTCAGCCCAGCCTGGGCCCCCTTGGGGATGTCTGACTGCCAGTTTAGTGGGATCAGGCCTAAACAAGCAGTCGGACATCCCTATCCAATCCTGGACTGCTGACTCCCAGTGGTTTGCCTACTTGCCTGCCTGATCACCCCTAAAAACTCCCCTGCCAGCCTGGTTGTCACCAACTGCCCTCCCCTGCCAGCCTGGTTGTCACCAACTGTCTTCCCCTATAGGCCTGACCACTCCTAACTGCCCTCCCTCTCCTGCCAGCTTGGTTGCCCCCAACAGCCCACCCTTGCTGATCTTGTTGCCCCTAACTTCCCTCCCCTGCTGGCCTGATCACCTACAACTGCCCTCCCCTGCCGGCCATCTTGTGGTGGCCATCTTATGACCACATGGGGGTGGCCATCTTGTACAAGGGTATGAGGGTCAACTTGCATATTACTTCTTTATTATATAGGATATACCAACTGGATTTTGTGAACTTTTTAAAACTACTGAAGGACAGCTACAAAATCATGCAGGCTTAATAATAAAATAGTTAATTATTTTTTCATAAGTTCAAGAATGAAGCTATGCATTTCATTTTCACCCCTTCCACCCAGCATTATAGTGCATTTCTGGGTAATATAATCAAGAAAGAAACATAAGTAAAAGTTGTAAAATTGGCAAAAGGATATGTAAACTGTTTTTACATACAGATAACATACAGTTTTTAAAAAGAAAATATTAAGGGAGCAATAAAAATATTAGAACTAGTAAGTGTGTTGCAGGATTTTGGGTTGCAGAATTAATATGCAAATGTTGATTACATTTCTATGTATCAACAGCAGCAGTTGAAATTTAAGAAAAATTTTTAACTTATATTGGCATAAAAATACTTAAACGCACTTTAATAAACACTGTTCAAAGCCCATATATTGGAAAATACAACAAATTAATGATAGAAATGAAATCCTATACAATAAAAGGCTAGTGACCATAACAGCATAACAACTAGAATGACCAATTGAGCAGTCCATATGAGGTACACTGACCACATCTCAGTCCCTCCCACCAGCCTTCAGGCTCTGATCACTGGATAGTGAAAGGGGAACCATGAGGAACTGGAGTGGGTGGTGACAGGGCATGACTGGGGACTGGCAAGTGGTTGAAAGACAGACCTCTTGGTCCCTCCCCCATCCCACAGTATCAGATTGCTAGATGGTAAATAGGAAACCACAGGGAACTAGCATGAGTATCAGTGGGGTGGAACTGGGGACTGGTGAGCAGGTGGAAGATGGCCCTAATCACAGGCTAGGCTTAGGGACCTTACCCATGCATGATTTTGTGCACTAGGTTTCTAGTATCAAAATAAATGAAAAGCTATACCATGTTCATAGAATGAAAGGTTATGGTTTAAGATTTTATGCTTTATCATGTCAAATTTCCTCCAATTAGTCTACAGATTCAAAGCAGTTTGAATCCTAATTGCATCAGACTTTGTATAGAAGCTTACAGAATGATTTTTCACTTTATATGGACACATAAAAGAGAGAGAATTGTCATATAATTTTGATCAAGAAAAAATATGTTTGAACACAATGTATGTGATATCAAGAGTTATTAGAAAACTAGTGGCCCAGTGCATGAAATTCGTGCCCTGGAGGGTGTCCCTCAGGTGGGCCTGCATCCTCTCCAATCTGGGACCCTTGCGGGATCAGGTCTAAACCAGCAGTTGGACAATACCCTCGCAATCCGGGACTACTGGCTCCTAACAGCTCACCTGCCTGCCTGCTTGAT
>JAAGEH010000480.1:47685235-47853792 GCA_011751065.1 Lasiurus cinereus | reverse complement strand
ATATATATATATATATATATATATATATATATATATATATATATAGGCTATGACATACTGCCATAACTATAACATATCTACCAGATTACTCTATGAGAATACGTTCTTCATGTGATAGGAAGGCATCTAATATATTGTATATGTTATAAGTAGTAGAAAATACTGTATTTGTAGCAATAATATACACCCTGTGACTTCCCTTCCTGATTTGGGAATGGTTCCCCAGTTCTTTGAACATTTCCTGGACCCTAATGTATTTTTTTTTGTCTTTCAGTGTAACTTAATTTACTGTTTATTGCACATGATTTGAGGTCTTTAATTTCTAACCACCAAAGATTCAAAGGACTATTTTTTCCATGAAGTTTAACATTAACATTAGTGAATTCATGTATTCATGTGTATTTATTGTAAACATCTGAATTATTCACACTGTCATAGATCCTGAACTCATAAGCATGGACCATGCACAGGCTGGCAGTAAGCCAGGAAACCACTCTGCAAGCAAACAGATAATCTGCATAAGGAGAAAAGTCATAGCACATTTATTGTCCAACCTATCACCTCAGAATGTTATATATATTGACTTTTAATTTATATAGTATTGGAACTCAACTGCTTGGTTGGTGATGCGGTTGACTTGGTTTGGGGAGGATTATTTCTGAAATGATTAGGGAAATGGGGGTCTCAATCTTTCTTCTTGGTTGCTTGCTCCTCCTCAGCACCTTCATCTTACTTCTCATCCTTAGCTTCTTGGGCATCCTCTCCTTTACCTTCACCTCCATCTTCCTCCTTTGCATCCTCAAATTCTTCCTTGGCACCTTCTTACTCTTCCTCTCCTTCCTCTTCTCATGTCTCTTCCATTTCCTTCTCCTCCTCTTCAGCTTCTCCTGCAAAGGGGGGTTCATCCTTAGCTTCCTCAGCTTTTGCAGCCTCGATGGTCTCCTCCACCTTGATCTGCTCCTCCTGGACATGGCTGGTGTATTAAGAAGGGAAGGATGAGCAGACATCAAGTAGGAGCTGGTCTGTAAACCACCATAAGCAGATAGACCAAAGATGTGGGAACTCTGGCAGTAGCCACTGGCTATGCTTCCCATACTGGTGAAACTGAGCTGGATCTTCTCACCTTCCAAGAGTTTCTTGTAAGCTGCAATGTCAATGTCTTAAAGCCATTTTCACATGTAGGAGGTCCTGGTATTCTTTTAAATATCATGACATCTAACTCTTTGTAGTTCTCAACACATTTTCTGATTTGTTGATTGTGTCCTGCATAGCATTAACGTTGGAGTTCTGCTTATCCTCCAGTTCTTGCAGCTGCTTTCCCAATGCTTCATTCATGCCCCGGCATACTTTGATTTCCAGGGTCTTTGCCTTGAGCAGGCGGCGGCTCTCAGACATCTCATCCTTGGTGGAGTGCACCCCATAGGTGTTCTTGGCAGTGCTCTCGGTCAGCATGGTGAAGAAGCTCTTGTACCATTCTTTGGCATTCTGCATGTTCTTGGCAGCCAGCTTCTCCTACTGAGCGTGGATGTCCTTGAGTGTGGCGGAGAGGTTAGATTTGGAGAACATGTCCATCTCCATGGAGAGCTGAGCATACTGGATCTGCACCTGCAACCCAGCAATCTCCTCTTCACGCACCTTCTTCAGAAAGGCGACTTAGTCCATCAGGCTGTTCATGTCCTTTCAAGCTCAGCGCAGGCAAGAGCTGCTTTGTCTACACCTTTGTGCGCCTCCATCTGCCAGCCCACTGTGTCCTCATGGTTCAGCACCTCTTCCTGGTAGTGTGCCTGAAGGTTGCTCCCAGTCTCTTCCAAGCCTCGGTGCCTGCTAACTGCCCACTGCCCTCTCAACGACAGGGATGGGGCATGGTGGGGCAGGGCACAGGCATTCCATTTTCATTAAAATGTTCAACCCAGACTTGCTCCACTGGTATCTGCAGGTGGCCCAAGGGAAGACCATGATCCTGGAGACACTGGCCCACCCTGCCTAGCCAGGTCCCCATTTGAGACCTGGACCCCATGGGCCCTGCCTGCCCAGTCCCCTATGGTGGCCTGGACCCTGCAGGTGTCATCTGGTGCTGCCCACCCCGCCTGTATATGGAAATTTACCTACTATCTTTGTTGGCTTAATTTGTATATCACTCCTGATTGGCTGTGGGCGAAGCAGAGGTATGGTCAATTAGCATTTTTATCTTTTATTAGTGTAGATTAAAGTGTGAAAGATAGTATGAAACTGGCATAACTATACAATTGATGTTTAACCAAGTTTTCAAAGCAATTTACATTGAAAAGGAAAATCAAAGGGTCTTGAAACAAATGTATATACATGAAAAACAAACAAACAAACCTTAATCTCTACCTCAAAACATAAAAAAAAAAACCAAAACCCTACACATAGGAGTTCAAACATTTATAAAGCATTCGAAAGAAAATAGAGAAGAGAATTTTTGTGAGCTGGAAGTAGTGAAAGAATTCCTATATAGGATCCAGAAAGCAATAACCACAAATGGAAAAAAAAATTAAGAAATTTATCTTAATTAAAGCTACTTCTCAAAGGGCTTCTCATGTTAAGAAGATGAATGTGCAAACCACATACTGAGAGAAAATATTTATCTGACAAAGATCTTGCATACAGTACATGTAAATAACATATCAAACTCAACTTTAAAATGACAAACTACCAAATCTTTAAAAAGGGCAAAGGACTTTTTATAGTTATGGCAGTATGTCATAGCCTATCTTTATTAATAAAAGGGTAATATGCTAATTTGTCTAGATATTATGAATGAAATGGATACTAATGTCTAATAAATACATGAAAAATGCTCATTATGGAAATATAAATTAAAGCCACAATGAGATTCTACAAAATACCCACTAGAATGGCTAAAATTATACAATTGGTTAAGATAAGAGTTGACATAGACATGGAATAACTTAAATAGCTATATATTACTTGTGGAGTATAAAATTGGTCAACAAATGCATAAAAATTATTAAAGGCACTTATGAAGTTCAACATGTACCTATTTATAATCTAGTTTTTCTGCTTTTAGATAGTTTGCAGAGATAAATAAAAACAAATGATCTCCAAAAGACTAGATCGTTCATAGGAAATTAGTTCATATTTTTCAAACATTCTAAATAATATAAATATATATTGATAGAAGAATTTATAAAGAAAAATTGAGGTATAGTTATACAACAAATACTCAGCAATTAAAAGAATGAACTGATAGAGGCAAAGTTATGGATGAATCTCAGATTAGTGGTGGCCTTTAGATATTGCAAGGGATTAATTTTTAAAAATCAAGATGGAGCCGAGACCGGTTTGGCTCAGTGGATAGAGCGTCAGCTTGCAGACTGAAAGGTCCCGGGTTCGATTCCAGTCAAGGACATGTACCTTGCTTGCGGGCACATCTCCACAGTGGGGCGTGCAGGAGGCGGCTGATCGATGTCTCTCTCTCATCCATGTTTCTGACTTTCTATTTCCCTTTCTCTCTGTAAAAAAAAAAAAATCAATAAAAAATATATTTAAAAATCAAGATGGAGCTTTTTGTGTTGATAATGTTATTAATCTAGATTGTTCTGATATTTATACAGATGTATCTTTTCATCAAAAATTGTACACTTAAATTTTTTGCATTTCATGTACATCAATTTTAACTAAAAAATAAAATTAGAAAAGTAATAATTTCAGAGTATAGTAAGTTAAGGACAAAACATTGATAGTCATTGAAATTGGGGGATAATAGAAGGGGGCTCATTATTATATTATTTTGTTTACATATGTTTGAAATCTACAATAATGAAACATTTTTTAATACTTTTAGAAATTTTTGCATGAGCAAGTAAAATAAGTATGATATTTGGAAGACTAAAAAGAAGTAGATTATGCAGGTTGTTGAGCTAAAATCAATTGTGAACTTATTAAATTTTTGCTATTTACTCAATATCCGTTTTCAGATGTGTGGTTCACAGATGAAGTCTGGATTGGAGACATATAGCTAAAAGTCAATAGTGGAGGTCTAAGAGCAGAGCTCTAAAACTAAGAGATAATATGAATTGAGAAAAAAAAGGTTGAAACACAGTAGTCAGCTAGTAGGAAGCAAAGCATATGAGTAGCAGGTACTGTAAGACATTAAAAAAAATTGCATGAATTCCAGAAAAATTATACCTGCAGTAGTCTAGGTTATCTAAAAGAAGCAGGAATTGTAAAATGATGTTTACTGAGGAATTCCTTTACATTAGCAAAAGTTTTCCTGTGATTTTCTTATACTATTTTTAATTCAATAAAGACTGATGGAGCAGTGTAATATGTTTACATAGGACAAAAATAAATGTTCCATACACGAAATTTATGTTCTAATAAGAGAAACTAGGTTAACATAAGTGGAAGGATATTTGTACATAGAAAAGTACAAGCCACAAAAGAAATGCCAGGAGGTACTAGATAAGTACCAAACAAATAGTTCAGAAAGACAGGGATGCAGAATTTCAGAGAAAGTAGAATGCAGTGTATGTGGGAGTTGCCAACAAAGTCTTGGTAGAACAAGTTTAGGTTGAACTGGCCTATGAATAAAGGGGTAGGTGTAGAGATGAGAAAACTCTAAGAAAGAGCCTTCAATGTAGGGAAACAGTGAATAATTAAACCCTGGGTGTGTACAAAAGAAACTTTGGAGATGAGTATGTCAGTAATAAAAGATGTGAATACAACAGAGAAAGAAGAATGGGTAAGTAAGGCTCAGATTTTCAGTGTTTTGAATGAGCTGCTCTATAATTTGACTTTTCTCCAAGAAGTTTTCTCAGGGTCCGAAGACCTTGAAAGCATTAGTCAAGGTTGATCCTCAAGAGAAGGTTCAGCAGATAGGATTCCAGAACCATTGCCTATTTGTGTAAAGAGGCACTGCTCAATGGCTAAAAATCCCTGAATGTTATTTTTTATATCAATGCAGAAGAGATTCTGTTTTAGAACTTCATAAGCAGGTGGAAGAAGGCCACATTTCCATTAAACTGTTTTTTTGTAAAACAAGGGAAATAACCGTCAGAAACCTTTTACCCCTTTCTCCTTCATCCCTTCAGTGCAAGAAACTGAAGTACCCTCAAGTAGAATCAGAATTGCTCTGTGGGAGTTTTTATATTTCTGTGCTGAGTCTTGATAAAAAAAAAAGTAGCTGGAAATCAATGCCATACAAATTGCTGTATTTTGTATCATAGGCCCAAGAAATAACAATCCTGTGTTCCACAGGCTATTATGTCATGGAGGAGAAACTTCCTCTCTATGCCACTTTCTCACACTCCTTCTTCCAGCAAAACCAGTGTGAATATTCCTCCTCAGGACACCTTCCAAACTTACATGTTATTATGGAAATCACCTTGGCCATGCACAATCCTGTAAATGCATTGTGATTTCTCTCTTTTCACTTAGAAGCTTATTACCTTAAGGGAAAGAACCCTCCTATTCTATGCTCTGCCCAGGCCTGGATACAAAACAGCTTGCTAGAAAGATCTTTGTCAAGTTCACAGAATTAGTCAAGAAAGTTCCACACAGAAGGAGGTCCTAACAAATAAAGAAGCTGAGCAGCAGCTGTTAAAAGTTATAACATTAGCATCGATCTGAAGGTTGTTTGGAAGCTTCTTTCATTTTCTTGCTAATGGTATTAGGGGCTCTGCAGCGGATAACAGCCTCTGACATGGAGACCTTAATCGGGGCTGTTTGCAGAAGACCTGACATTCAAGGGGCACAGACATTGATCAGCACAGAGAAGGTGGGGGATCAGAAGTTGAGAGTCATTTTAAATTTATCTGAAGACCTACGGCTATTGCAATATCAGACCAGGTCCACCAGGAAGAAAGTGGAATAGGGATCCTGAGGCTACAGCAAATCTCTCCATTCCAGTCCTCGTGGCTCAGTAGTTGAGCATTGACCTATGAACCAGGAGGACATGATTCTATTCCTGATCAGGGCACATGCCCAGATCGCTGGCTGTATCCCAAGTAGGGGGCATACAGGAGGCATCCAACAAATGATTCTCTTTCTACCTCTCTCTCACTCTCCCTTCCTCTCTGAAATAAATAAATAAATAAATAAATAAATAAATAAATAAATAAATAAAATAAAATCCTTCCCTTCCAATCTAAATACTATTGCTATAGACATCAGGTGGGTGCTAAATAATTGAAGTTTAGCTCTTTTATGAAGAATTAACTTTAGCCATGATTACCATTTTGCTCGTTTTGTTTGTTTTGTTTGTCTTTATTTTATTTTATTTTTTAAATCTTATTTTTTAAAAATATTATATATAGTAGTACATATATCTCCTTTCTTTTTCTTTTTTCTTTCTTTCTTTTTTTGGTTTTATTTGGTGTTTGTTTGCACAGGTCACAGTCTCTGAATTTAATAGTCTGGTTTTCCTACCTATTTTTCTGAATAACACTAACTAGAGCAAAAGCAAAGAAAGGCAAAACACATAATCTGATTTGAGGCTCTAGCTATTGCCAAGTTTAGTTTTTGTCAAAATTCCCAATTTCTAATAGGCCTCAAATGTCTCCCTTTTGAGCCACTAACAAGCTCCGCTACAAAAATTGAGAAATTGCACCAGGAGATTACCATCTACATTATAAAAGGCCAGGGGCCATAATAACTTAAATGACCAGACCGATAACTGATCACCAGGAAGTGCATGGAGCACCTCTAGGTCCCTCCCTCATGGCCCACAGGCTCCTATCATAGCAAGGCTGGAAGCTGGTGGGCGGGTGGGGCAGCGGTATGGGTTGGGTGGGGCAAAATGGGCATGGTGAGGTTGTTGAGAGTTGGGGGCAAGATCAGGCCAGCAGGGGAGGACAACTGGGGACTACCAGCCTGCATAGGAGGGTTGTTAGGGACAACCAGGCCAGCAGGGGAGGGTCATTGGGAATAAACTGGCCGGCAAGGGCAGGTAGTTAGGGGATAAGATCAGGTCTGAAAGGGAGGGAAGTTGGGGGTGATCAGGCCACCTGGGGAGAGCAGTTGGGGGCAATAAGGCAGACAGGTAGAAGCAGTAGGGGTGATCAAGCAGGCAGGCAGAGGGATTAGGGGTGATCAGGCAGGCAGGTGTTCAGTTGCCAGCGGTCCCAGATTGTGAGAAGGACATTTGAATGGGACATCTCCCAAGGGGTCCCCTATAGGAGAGGGTGCAGGTTGGCCTGAGGGAACCCTCCATGCAAGGATTTCAAACACTGGGTCTCTCGTTAATATATATGCTACCTGAAAAGGTGAGAGAGTAGGGTAAGTAGAAATCCAACATTATTGAATAGCTATTGTATCAGATGCTGCACATATTTAAATTGATTTAATTTGGCTCAAGGATAGGTCTATGTCAAATTTAACTTTTTCTACTGAGCAGTATTTTAATGAGGAAAGATTAGCAAAATAGTCTCAAAGGTTTATTAATATTCTTATATGAATTCCCCACCACTTCTCTCTCTCTCTCACACACACATACATACACACACACACTCAATAGGTAAACAATTTACATTAGTTTGGATTAAATTTACTAAATGGTCTACTGAATAGAGAAAAATGAAGTACTTTTAGTTATACATTCAAAATAATTTCATAATTTACACTTGTGGAGAAGGTCTTTAGACATGTGCATATAACTTTGCATACATATGATTTCAGAAGGAATAAAAAAAACACTCTTCTTACAAAACTTTTAAACCATATGTAGTATCCTGTGAAAAAATAAAAAAGGAAAAGCCTGACTTTCATTTATAACCTCCATAGGACCACTCCATCCATGATAATGGACAAGACCAGGGTGCACATCCACAGGCTTGCTTGCAGAGCTTAGACAGGCCTATGTAAGAGGTTGCTCAACATACATGAGTGGCTAGAACAAAAGAGCAGGCTACGTTGAAAAGTTAAGGAGTCTGAGAATTCCAAGTTTGAAACTGACCTTACATATTTTTATTTAGCTCTTTTTGTTAAGTTGATATAATTTATCCTATTTAACATTTTCTTAGCTGGATTTATAATCTTTAAATATTTTGACAAATTATGTATTTAACTCTGTTTGTGCTTTTATGTCAAACTCTGTTCTGGTAGGAACATTACACACCACGAAGGGCGATGACTTCCAAGCAGGACATGCTGTCTCACTGGGCTGAAACAGGGACTGAGGTTCAGGGAGTCAGAAGCTACTGGAAGTTGCAGGGCCAAATTCCAAAACACAGAAAACGGTGGAGAAAAGAAACTTCAGAAATCCACATTTTTCACTAGAGTTGTTGCTGACTGTGGTGAGACATGCAATAAGTCATATAAATTGACTCAATCCCAGAAATCATAGGCCAGAGATTGTTTGAATTCCCCCCACAAACTGTTGAACTAGAGAAGAGAATTATAATGTGAGCCATTTAGTAGAGAACTCATCAGGAGGGCCATACCTCAGCAGTGGGACACAACTCGAAGGTAATCCTTGACATAGCCTAACAAAGCATGAGTCAAAAGAGAAAACAAGAAACTATAATATTTTATTTAACTATCCTCAAATAAAAGGAAATGTATATATATCCTATATAATAAAAAGGTAATATGCAAATTGACTGTCATGCCATTGCACAAGATGGCCACCCCCATGTGGTCACAAGATGGCCACCACAAGGTGGCCAGAAGGGGAGGGCAGTTGAGGGCAATCAGGCCAGCAGGGGAGCATTTAGGCATTTATCAGGCTGGCAGGGGAGTGGTTATGGGGTGATCAGGCTGTCAGGCAGAAGTGGTTAGGGGAAATCTGGCAGGCAGGCAGGTGAGGGGTTGGAAACCCGCAATTCCAGATTGTGAGAAGGATGTCTGATTTGGGCCTAATCGAGCAGTTGGACATCCCTTAAGGAATCCCAGATTGGAGAGGATACAGGTTGGGTTGAGGGCACACACACACACACACACACACACACACGAATGAATTTTTTGCACTGGGCCTCTAGACTTCTTATGCTTGGAATTCTAGTAGTAGGAATGATTGAATGCCAGGCCTCTCCATTAAACTGGTAATTTATTATTTAGGATGGTCTCCTACTGAATTAGGAGCAGAACTTGGACAAATGGATAAAAGATAAATGAGAAATAGGAGCATTATAATAGGTTTTCTAGTACCTAAATATATCCTTATTATGGACTAGAGGCCCAATGTATGAAATTTGTGCATAGCTGGGGAGGGGGAGTCCCCTCAGCCCAGCCTATATCCTCTCCAATCTGGGACCCTAGGGGATGTCCAACTGCCGATAATTGGACCTAAACTGACAGTCAGACATTGAGAAATCCCAGATTGGAGAGGGTACAGGCTGAGCTGAGGGACACCCCATTTCCAGTGGACAAATTTTGTGCAGCAGGGTCTCTAATATCCTATCTAATAAAAGAGTAATACGCAATTTGACCATACCTCTGCTACACCCACAAGCCATGCCTACCAGCCAATCAGAGCAAGTATGCAAATTAACTCAACCAAGATGGCTACAGCCACAGAGAGAGCAGGAGGAAGGCTTGAATTGTCCCTGGCAATGGAAGAAGCCAAGCTTTCCACACACCCTGGACTGCCCAGGCTTAAGGCAACAAAGTTTCAATGGTTGTGCAAGCAGAAGGCTTGGCTCCGCTCCAGGCTACAAAGTTTCAATTATAAGAAAATAAATAAACCCCAGATACCAGGGCCTCCGCTTAGATCACTGAGGGGCATGGCCGACCTGCAAACCACCACAGGCCCCTCACCCAGGCCATCCCATGCCCCAAGGGAACACCCACCTTGGTCCAGGACACTCTTCAGGGCAAACTAATTGACCCCCATCCATGCACCAAGCCTCTACCCTATCTAATAAAAGAGTAATATACAACTTGACCATCACTCCAACACTGTAAGATAATTGCCCCCATGTGGTCAAAAGATCCTGCCCCCATGTGGACACAAGATGGCCACCACAAGATGGCCATCAGGAGAGGACAGTTGGCAGGAACCAGGTCTGCAAGGAAGGGAAGTTGGGGCAATCAAGTCTACAGGGAAGGGCAATTAGGGGTGATCAGGCTGGCAGAGAAGGAAAGTTGGGGGTGACTGGGCCTGCAGAAAAGGGTAGTTGGGGGGGACCCAGGCCTGCAGAGGATGGCAGTTAGGGGTGACCAGGTTCACAGGGAGGGCAGTTAGGGGGAAACTGGCTGGCAGGAGAGCAGTTAGGCATCAATCAGGCTGGCAGGAGAGTGGTTAGGGGGTGATCAGGCTGGCAAGCAGAAGCGGTAAGGGGCAATCAGGAAGGCAGGCAGGTGAGTAGTTGTGAGCCAGCAGTCCTGGATTGTGAGAGGGATGTCCAACTGCCCGTTTAGGCCCAATCCAGGTAGGACAGTCAAACATCCCTCAAGAGGTCCCAGATCAAAGAAGGAGAAGGCTGACTGAAGGACACCCTCCCACCCTGTGCACAAATTTTATACTCCAGGCCTCTAGTATATTATAAAGTGAGCCATTTAGTAGATGACTAATCAGGAAGGCCATACTCAGCAGTGGGGCAGAACTCAAATACATATACACATATATAAAAGCCAAGTGACCAGAATGACAGAAGGCCTGGAACGACCGGTCACAACTGATCACTATGAGATACACTGTAGTGGCCAACCAACCTGATCCAGGCCCAATCATACTCCCCCTCCTCAACCTCCTGCAGCCCATTATCCTGACTGACCCAGCCTGATTGGCCCCCATTGGAAAGGGCCAGCTAGACCCCATCCATGTACAAATTCATGCACTGGGCCTCTAGTATTTTTATAAAATAACAAATTCCATACATATAACCATCTAACATTTTTAACAGTCTAAAAAATTATAACAAAAGCACTAAAAATTTATTAGAAATGTTCCCAAATGCAGGAAAATGTAACATATTTCAAAATTTAAAAAAAATTAAACAGTACAGGAATGCAGTGAAATCAAAAGCTGGTTCTTCGTATAAAGTCATAAAATAATGACCCTAACAAGATAGAATATAGAGAGGAGAAGCAAGAAAGACAAAGAAAGGAATAGGAAAATCACTAAAGATGCCCTTGAATGACAGAATAGCTAATTAGTCTGTATATCTATATAATGGTATACTACACAGCAATAGAATAAAACAAAGCACTTGTGTGTTAAAAGTTAATTTTTCTGAGTCAATTTTAAAAAGTAATTAAAACTTTCACAAAAATATTTATCATTTTTCAGTCATCAATTATGTTTATTTCCTTAAGTTCTCATTTGTTAGATTATTATCATGCTTTGCAATGCTATCTATTCAATGATAGTAGAGCTTTGAATTTTCATTTTTTTCATTGAGTCAAATCAAGCATTTTACATATTTATTATTCACTTATACTTCTTTTTTATGAATTTTTTCATGTAATTGCCTCCATTTTTCTCTTCAAATTTTCCTAATTTTTCTTTTCTTTATATATATTGAATATTATTTTTATTGAGATAAAATTTAATTTTTCTTTTTTACTGCCTTAATTTTCTTAATAATGGTTTTGTTTCTTTAAAGTCTAAAAATATTCTTCAATATTTTTGAAAATCTAGGTTTCTATCATTCTAAAGACGACTTTTCCTTTTTCAATGTTATAAAACAAATTCCTGAAATATGATTAAATGATTCTAAATTCTCATGTAATGGAAATCTTTTTTATAGTTTGGCTTATTTTCTATAATCCATGCATAGATGATATAAGCCTGAGGCCTAATTTTATTTTTCTTCAAGTGAACATCCAAATATTCCAAAACAATTCCCTCAACAATCTATTAGTTGTGAACTTATTACAAATACCAGTTATAACTAGATACATTTGCACTATCTTTGGGTATCTTTATTTTGTTTTTCTTCTCCCATTGATCTATCTTACACTAATATTGATTATTTCAATGGTGTTAATATTTATAAGGGAACTTTACCTTTTAATTGTTAATGCTTTTTTGAAAACATATTAGATATACTTTAATGTTTTCTCTATCAGATGTACTTGAGAGTTTACTTATCAAATTCAATTGAAAAGTTCATCAACATTAAAAATTATTAGTCTGTTTGATCTATCTATTATATAAATTAATTCAGAAAAACAGATATTTTTACTATACTAGAGGCCCGGTACATGAAGTCATGCACAGGTAGGATCCCTAGGCCTGGCCAGCAATCAGGACCAATCTGTGGGGTGTCCAGGGCCCCTGTTCACACCCTTCTTAGCTGGCTTGGTGCCACCTGCTTGCCAGCTCTGCCCCCTACCGCTGCCACCAGTTGAGGCCTACAGACTGGATGCAGCTCCTGCTTTGAGCATCTGACCCCTGTGCTCAGTGTACATTATAGTGATTGGTTGTTCTGCTGGTCATTATGCTGTTAGGTTGATTTGCATATTAGAGTTTTATATAGATAGATTGCATCTTCTCATTCAGATATAAAATGATCATTTATATTTTAAAAGTGCTTCAGTAATATTTATAATGTTTACCATGTGTATTTTATAATTTTAAGTAAAATTATTCCTATGTCTTTTGGCTTTCTTTTTCAGTGTGTATATTTTCACAATTGGGGTTTTAAACACCATTCTTCCCTGGGGGTGAAGATGTGTACAGATGTGTTGAGGGTTGTTAGCTGTGTTACTGATTCTCCTCTACACTACCCCCATCAAGTGAGAAGCCTGGATCGCCATCCCTTGCCCACTAGAGTCCAGGCAACTTTGTTGATTAAAGACAATACTTTCAGAGGATGTAGTAATTTTTCTCTGGAAAGGTACTATTGCTTCTCCTTTTACGTTTGCTAACAACTTTTCATATTCATATATCTTTTCAGGCACTATCCAGCTTTTCTTCTTTGCTGATCTCTTATAGATATGCTTTCTATCTCCCTTTTATAGAAGTTATTATTACATCAATTGCTATTTTTTCATGCCCCCTTACACTGTTATAAAGATGTAATGATGACATTATCCTGTTATTTCTAATGCCGTTAATAAGTTATAGCAGTTATAATAATTAATTATTATAAATCTCACAGTATTTCACACCTGGCTAAGACACCTAGTTCTATAACTTCCCTTTTAATTGGGAACTGGAACAAGATGTAGATCAGGGATGAACTCATAAACTGGGGAGATGTTCCTGGTAAAATGGGACTGCAGCAAAACTCTAGCTACAATATGAGTATGTAAATAAAGACAAGGAGTAAAGGAGGAGATACCTACTTACAGTTGTGAGTCCAGATCACTTCCTCAAGCCAGACTGTTTACTCAGAGTTATTAGGATCTGTGCCTGATACAGTCAGCTTGGTTTCCACCTTCAGGAAAAACACTTGAATTGCTCTTACCAAGGATCTTTCATAATGACAATGTCTTCCTCAAAACCTTTAGAAGCTTCTGGCATCTAATGCCACAAGTAAAAATGAGTCTACATCTCCAATTTAGCCCCTTACTTTTGCCTATCTAATGCCCCTATCCCAGTGGTTGGTAAACTGCGGCTCGCGAGCCACATGCGGCTCTTTGGCCCCTTGAGTGTGGTTCTTCCACAAAATACCATGGCCTATTTTGAAGAAGTGGCATCAGAAGAAGTTTAAGTTTAAAAAATTTGGATCTTAAAAGAAATTTCAATTTTTGTACTGTTGATATTTGGCTTTGTTGACTAATGAGTTTGCCCACCACTGCTCTATCCTATACAGCCTTCTTATGTTCCCCACAAAACTACCTGTTCATTCCCACAGCTATGTATTCACTCATGCTATCCCCAATTTGCCTACCTTCTCTTCTAACTCTCTTTAGGGTCTTCACAGGTTCTACTTCCTCTGTAAAATATTTGCCATCATTCAAAATGGCACCACGTGTAGGTCATATGCAGAGCTTTCCACTGAATCTGATGATTTGATAAGCAGCAAACACTCCTTATCGTGTCAAGTGCACAAATATTGTCACCCTTTCTATCCAAGGGTTTCATATCCATGGATTCAAACAACCACAGACAAAAACAATATTTTTGTATTCCCAAAAACAGTTTCCCAACCAAGGACCCAAAACACTGTTTTGGTAAAATTAGCTTTATTATACATCCTTTCTCCACAGTTCCAAGAACCTATCAATGACATTAAGCAAGGAGTTACTGTATTTATATTTTAAAAGCCCATATACAGTAGTTCACAGATCTTAGGTGACAGTTGCGACAGACTGAAAATTCGGGCCACTGTATTTTGTCTCTACTTGCCATTGGAGGTAGAGTCCATTTGCCCTAGCCTGGCCTGGAATTTTCTTTGTCCTGTCAAATGGAGTGGAATGTGATTGTCTGAGTTTTGGAATCTGGGATGTAAACAGCTACAGCTTCCACTCTTAGAGTGATGCTGCCTCCCTGTGAAAAGGCCAAGCCTGAATCACTGAATAATAAGAGACTCATGGAAATAAAAGCCTGTTGACAAAGCCCCAGAAATGTGAGAGGTGTCATCTTGTACCTGCCTACTATACTAGATCTCACCTGATTGCAACAATATAAGTGAGTTCATATTGTCTAAGCCATGAACTTTTGAATGACTTATTACCAGAAATAGATCATTGAAGCAAAAGTTATGCAGCAGAGTGGGCCATGCACCCATCTGATGCAGAGCTTGGTCCACATGTTCCTCTATGTTCCAGCCCTCCAGGCCCCACTACCCTCACTAGGTATGAGTTCGACTGATCCAATGGAGCCAAAGATGTTTTGAATAAAACTAAATTGTAAAATGCAAAAGGGTTAGAGTATATTCTTATGTAATTGATCACCCTCTCTCATTGCTGTTATCATCTCAGATTTGTTTTAACTCTCTGAGAATGAGCACAGAACAAGTCTTTCAGTTAACTCTGCACCCTGAGGCTCATTTCCACATGACCTACAGAAAGACCTTTCTTGTATCTACTCATTTATTTGGGCACTCATTGGACACATAAATATTTAGAAATTAGAGTGGACAAAAATGAGATAAAGGCTCACATAGGTTTATATTTCCCCAGTGGTAATTTATGAGATCCATATCTCATTCCTGATGTCAAGATTCAGGTATACCGTCCTATGCCAGAGGATTGGTTTTTTAAAATTCTTCAGGTTCTAACTCACCCTCCATGCTGTGACTCTTACCACAGTTCTGCCTTTACTTTATGTTCCCACAGCTCCTACTCTCCTGACACATGCTGCCTCTTCCCTCAATTTCCTCTCCTGGACCTCATTTTCTGCTGTTTTAACTTCCACATTTACTTCTACACATGCTTCATCAATAAATCTCTCCCACTCATTTATCTCCCTGAATATCTCCGATTCTGTTTCCATCACTTTCAATTTAGAGAAAACTCCCCTTTTAAGAGTGTATTTAAGTGTCTAGTGGAAATGGAATTCAACCTTTCTGGTTCTCTTCAATGGCATAATCTCATATGCACTACTTGCTGGTCACAATCTTTTCTGGTTTCCAAATTACTTTTTTCTAATCCCTGCTCCCCCTCACCCCAGCAGCAAGAATGGGTCAGATGCAACAGAGGAGCTGAATATAGTTCCTTCTATTCAGTCTGGGGCTGTGTCTACCTCATCTCCAAAGAAGTTTTTAAATATATTGCAAAACATTGATACTTTGAGACTCTGTTAAGCAATCAGTTATATTTAAAACTTATTTTTAGATTTACTTCCTCTACCAATCAGTAATCAAATAAGCATCAAATATTGTTTGAGTACGTTAGTGTACAATAATATTGCAGTGTGCTGGGGAAGATATATCATCCATGCCCTCCAGGTATTAGCAAACACAGCCAAGGGGAATGATACAGTGGACAGGAGGCTGCTTATATATGTTAATTTTCAAATAATCTAATGGCCAAACCTATTGAAAGAGAAGTTTAAATATGGAATGACTAAATCAATCCCTGAGACCATTTAAAATAAGAGATCTAACCTGGATTTGCTCCTAACACATCTTTTTGGGAATTATAACTATATTTTTGTGGGCAAATAAATTAGGAAAAAGCACCTTTCTCTATCTTTGAATACAGTTGTTAACCAGTATCTGGACTGGTGAACGGAGGGTCAGCAGAACTTTGGTGCCCACCTTGCCCCCCAGCCTTGGTCTCTCCTTCTGGACACAACTTACACAATACCCTCTGTGGTGCTTCTGTCCTTGACAAGGAGGAACCCAACAGTAGAGTTTCGGAGGCTCTGATCTCCCTGGTTTCCTTTAAATCCCAAAGAAGTCCATGCCAAAAATGCAGAAGAATCACCACTCCCGACACAAAACCTTAACAGCACATTCAGTACTAGAGTTGATGGAGCCAGGTTCATTTTTGAACTTGTGAGCTGTGTGACTTTCCTCTAACTACTTAAATGCTCTTGGTTTTTGTTTTGATGTTGTTGTTCTTATTTTACATATATAGTTCAATTGAATATTCTTAATGGGTTTATACTGCTAATGACACACCTTTACTCTGGTCAAATCTATTCAAATGTAACTAAATGCAAATTTTAACTCATTAGATTCCTTTGTTTTTGTACTTCCTCAGAACAGTTTCTGAATAAAGAACAAAAATATGTAGCAGGATAGATACAAAGAGAAGTTTTTGCTTCTTCTTCCCAATTCTATATACATAATCTGTTCTCCTTTTGGAGAGGTCTGAGGTCTAAAGCTTCTCTTTTAAAATTTCCTAAAGATTTTGGTTCTCTGCTCAAGGCTGCAACTAACTCTCACCACCTACCTCTCTGCAGTATAACTGAAAGAACCTCTAATTCAGATTTTATAACATTCCTGTATCATACATTTCTCATTCAGATCCTTAAACTTCATACTCTAGTCAGCTTAATTTCATGAAGCTTGTTGTAATCACTCCTTTGATAAAATCTTGATTCCCTTCCCCCTTTTATCATATTCATTGAGCGATCCCTCAATATGGCTAAATCTATCCCTCTGCCCAGTTAGTGCCTGTATCTAAGCAACTGAAATTGTTCTAGAAACCATTGCTGGAGGGAGTATAAATTTCTACCACCAATTTGGGAAACAACTTGGCATTATCTTTAAACTTGTGTCTACTCTATGAGCAAACAATTTCATTCTTAGGCGAGTAACTCAGAGAAATTGCACACATATACCAAGAGTTATGCATGAGAACAGCCATACAACATTTTTGTAATAGCAGAACAAAAGCTATACAATAAGTGGAAATAAATGAATTACATCTCCAAGCAACACTATGGATGTAGCTAATAAATATAATATGGAACAAAATGAAGTCACAGAAGAACACATTCAATATGTTTTAAAGCTCAAAGACAGGCAAACTAAGCAATATTTGGTTAAGCCTACACGTGTATGCATTGCCAATATATATATGCACACAATACATAAGCTTAGGAGAGAGACAGAATGCAGAGGAATGGTTTTAGCTTCGATAAAGAGGAGGAAGAAGGGTGAAAGTGTCATATAATCACTGGCAAGATTCATATTAACTTTTGTTATTGAATTTATTTGGGTGATATTGATTAGAAATAGGTTTCAGGTGGACAATTCTTAATACATCATCTGTATATTGTATTGTGTGTTCATTATCCCAAGTCACCATTTATGCCCCTTACCCTATTCTACTGCCCTCACCCTCCTTTCTCAGTTGATAATCACCATACTGTTATCTATTTCTGTGTCTATTAGCTGTTTTTTTGTTTTTGCTTAATCCCATCACCATTTTCATCCAGCCTCACAATCTGCCTACCCTGTGATAGTTGTCATTCTGTTCTCTATCTTTGATCTATTTCTATTTTATTGATTTATTTTGTTCATTAGATTCCACATAAGATTGAAATAAGTTGGTACTTGTATTTCTTTGACTGGCTTACTTACTTAGCATAATGCTCTCCAGGTCCATTAATGCTGTTGCAAAGGGTAAAATATCCTTTTTTTAATACTGAGTATCATTCCATATCAACTTCTTAAATCTAAATATACAACCACACACTTCATTTAGACCCTCAACACTATTCAGATGTTCTATTATACTTTACGAATTTACTCTCTTAGTTTTTGAGGTAAGTATATAATTTTCTTCCTTCTCTTTTATCATCAAACCACCAAAACTCCTCCTTGACCTCAGCTCAGAAAGATGAGAAATTAAACCAAATATGAATTAATTCTGAATTTTAAACACAAACTCTTTTAGTTTTTCTTAAAGTAGCACCTCTTCAGAAGCCTAGTACAAAAAAATAGTTAAGATAATGATTAATTTAGATTTGACTATATCTGAAGGTTAGAAATTGGAGGAGGCAATTATACACTACTTCCTTCCCCAACTTCTAATGTATGAAGAGAATAGACACAAGAATCATTAGCCAAAACAAGAACTAAAAACCCAAGTTTTATTAATTATTTGGAAATAGTAATTAACGATCAGTTCCTGGTAAATTGTGTCAAAAGAAATGGCTATGGTTTGAAGACCTAAATAGAACATCATATTCCATTAACAATTAATTGGGGTCAAATGAGTTCACAGAAATTCATATGCCTCTTTATTTATGAATTAGGAATGGGGAGGCTAAAACTGGGGAGGAGAACTTCGTAAAAGGGGGAAGAAAGCATATGAAAGACCACTACCCTGATTACCAATGGAGAGTCAAGGTACAACATGTGTGTTACTATCAAGTCCCAGCAAGCACATGCCTCTGACCAATCTAATTGCCGGTGACCCTTTCCATGGAGAGGGGCCAGCAAGAAGAAACAGAGAAGAGCAGTAGAAGTGACATTGAACAAGGGGGAGGGGAGAGTTAAGGGGACTAAACCACCAACAGTCAAAAATCTACATATAACTTTTGAATCTATGTTTGTCCTTCGCATCTGTGGACTCACCAATGGCTTATCAAAAACAATATTTTGGATCCTAGGTTGGAAATCCATGGTGTGATTGTGATAATACTGTGTTTTTGGTTTGGTTTTGTTTTTTGCTTGTTTTTAGAGAGTGGAAGAGAGAGGGGAAGACAGAACAAAGTATCAATGTGAGAGAAACACATTGATTGGTTGCCTCCTGCACAAGCCATGACCAAGGCTTGGGCCAGGGAGGCGACTGCAACCAAAGTACACGTGCTTGACCGGAATAGAACATGGGATAGCTTATTCTGCAGGCTGACACTCTCTTCACTGAGACAAACTGGCTCAGGCCGATTGTGATGATACTGTTTTTGACCCTTGGTTGATTAAATTTGCACAAGCAAGGGCCAAAGAGCCAATTGTTTTTATTGGGGAAAAATCCAAGTATAAGCGGACCCTCATAGTTCAAACCCATGTTGTTTAAGGGTCTGCTGTAATTACTTCCCCAGTCTTCCTAAAAAGCTGGAAAGATTGTCAACTAGTCCCTCACTTCTAGTCCAAGGGAAGGAGCATTAGTACATGGCAAAGAACCTTGTCTACTGCTCACACCCGACATCATGCTTTTATTCATTAAGTAATATTTTGTAAATTGTTTTGTTTTTCCTAAGGTCTTGGAGCTCCTCTTAAGAATACTGTACTTTTAGCCTTAACTGGTTTGGCTCATTGGATAGAGTGTTGGCCTGTGGACTGAGGGGTCCCAGGTTCAATTCCAGTCAAGGACATGTACCTTGGTTGTGGGTATATCCTCAGTAGGGGGTGTCCAGGAGGCAGCTGATTGATGTTTCTCTTTCATCCATGTTTCAAACTTTCGATCCCTCTCCTTTCCCCTCTGTAAAATAATCAATAAAATATATTTTACAAAAAGAATATTGTAGTTTACACATCTAGAGACCTGCAGGATGTTATCTAGGTTTCAAACATTTCAGTCATAAATAACTTGCTCAAGTATAGTTTTCTATATTAATGAAAATTAAAAATGTGACCTTTGTGTCCAGAGCAGGAAATGCAGATTAATATCATGTGAGAGATGAAGTTGGCCTTAAATTGTTCCTTATCAAGGTGACTTTGTTTAATTTCATGACTTCTTATTTTATTAACTCCTCAGTATGAACAAGTTTTCTCTTTTTCCATAAGTTAGAAACAAATTCTAATTATGGATTCTGGCTCAGTATGTCCTGGTTAACTGAGGCATTCCTGAAAATTGAAAAGAACCCCATGCTCCCTTTAGTCAACATGCCCCAATAACATTACTCAACCAGAACATGTAATTTGCTTTTGAAAAATAAATATAGTTCAAATTTGATTCATTCACCTGGCAGGGCTTGATCTCCTTAGACATCCCAATTTGGGACAGCAAGTGAGGTAATGATAGAGGAATCCATTCACTCAGTGCACATTTGTTAAGCACCTATACCATACCTAAGGCAATTTGATTAATGAACATGTTAACACATAAAACCCAGACCCTGGGCAGGGAAAAATACCTTTAGAACAGAATATAAGCACTGCAAAAATCAATCCACTAAAACAATGGACTGTGACAAATGTTATTGGGAAATAGAGTTCAAAGATGATAGAACTTTCAAGTTAACCACCAATCATTTTACACCCCAGAATAAACTGCCATCTCCACCCCATGCCAATGTCTCTACTCCTTAAAAGAGATTCAATTCCAAGGAAAGTCATGTTTCAATTAAATTACACCTATGAAGTTGGAATGTGCTAGGACTTGCTAGCTCAAGAAAAAGGCAGGCTATCATAATTCCTGTAATAGAAGAGAATGTAAGTTAAAAGGTCCAGAGAAACAGAATTCAGTAGGGAAATGCGATTTGAGTAGGACCTTCACTAAGAAAAAAAAAAAGTAATAGCCAAGAGTTTCCATTTATTTTCATAGTTACAGTTGGTGAAGCTGAAAGCAAAACTCTATGGCAAATATGTGAATATAATTAGCTTTGCAGTATGAATGGAGCAAGAGAAACTTCAGTGGGCCACTATAATGAGCTGAATTGTGATTTTTTGAAGGCAGGTAATCTTGATAGGTAAAGTTTAGTAAAAACACATGCTCTCCAGTTTACAGGCAACTAGAAGTTAGGAATAATGCATGATTGTTGACTTTTTCATGTCCAGTTATAACGGAAAGATTAGGATGTATTCAGATGATAGTACATTTGAAAAAAAATCAGTATAAACTTTGCTCAGACTTCATTTTATTTTGGTTATAAAAAATAACAGGCTAAGAACAAATATCAAAAACTAACACACATTGTTCCTTCTCTCTTAAGCATTTCTAGAACATTTGATTAAATGAAAATACAGGTTCCCACTAGCCCCCAGAAACTATTAATGACTATAAGATCTAGGTACAAGATCAGGAATTACCTGATTATGTGTTATAGGTTTCTTGGTGAGAGATTCCATATATATTTTATTTGAATGGTAGAGAGGAGGAAGTACTATGTGGTGAGGGAGCGGATGAAGAAAACTGTTGACCCAAACCAAATGTAATAAACATAACCCTTTGGATATTAGGGCCACCTGGGGCAAGTGACAGAGGTCGTCTTTTGTTCTGAAATGCATGGCAGTAGTTTATGGAGTCTTTGGAGGCTTTCCAGTGCTGTCCTTGACCTGCTTCCTATCAATTAAAACATAATGCATATTTAAGTGCCTTACCTTTAATGAGTGTCCGATTCATGTTCATTGAATGACTGAACGGATGGATGTATGAGTGAATAATAAAAAGAAAAATACTGGGGCCTAATCAACCAGGTAATAAGGTCACATGGAAACTTTGCCTTTGGTTCATGGTCTATTTTGTGTGGATGAATATTATGTTTCTAATGAGATTTGAAGTGCTCTGAAAGAAGGAATGTGAATTCATATGCTCCTATGTCCCTTCCCCCAAAATAGCTTGTCAGTAAATGCAGATGATTGATAAGTGGTAAAAAGAAAGCATTTAATTCAGTGACGATCTACTTGTATTTCCCACTTCTTGTGGAATTCTCTGTGAAAAATCTCTCTGTAAGGTACCACTAGGCTGAAGGCAGAATTTCAATGTCATAATGCAAAAAGAATAAGCTAAATTGTCAGCCCTATGAGGGAAGGATGCTGAGTGTCTTATGCAGGGGCAGTATTTTATGTTTGTAGAATTTTCCCCCCAAAATGTAAGGTAAGAATAAAGGAAGAACACTTAGTCTAAAAACAAAGGGAATGTGATTCTAAATACCAAAAGTCATGTCCCCCTCTCTCTTTCTTTTACTCCATCTTTTCTTTTTGGGAATTTGTGATTGCTTCTAGAATATGGTGTTTATGGGCAGGACTAAGTGTAGTATTCTCAACTCAAACTGAACTCTTTTTTGTTTTGTTTTGTTTTTTTACGAAGATCTTATTGTGTACTAGTGACCTCAAGACTGAAAACCTACAGTACAAAAATTCATTAATGGAGAATATGATGTATTTTATCTGCTTTGGTTGAGATAAAAGTAGTTCAAAATTTGCTCTAGTCTAATACCTGTACAAGCAAATACAGACTTAAATAGCATTCTCTTATTTGGCACTGTTACTGTTTGAACATTCATTTTCAGAGCCTTTGAAAGATAAACACAGTCCAAATGGCCCCATTGGCAAAGCTAATCTTTCTCACCAGTCTACAAGCTTCAGCATGGAAAATTGATGTAATTTGAAAAAGCAACTTAAAACATTATTCTCTATAACTTTCACCACCACCCTGTCAGAAATCAATGAAGTAGGTGGCCTGTTGGTTTCTGTTTCATCTTCATTTTATATTCTGGGGTAACTGAACTCCAAGCAGATGGGTGATTCCTTTAAGACTTAGGTTCCTTCTGGCTCTAGATTTTATAATTTTGCATCTCTTCAAATCAATAAAGCTTCATGGTAAAACATTTATATCAACCTTATGGCAAACCTAGAATGCTAAGAGCAGAAATAAAAATCTAGAATTAAATTAAAAGGTGACTCATTTTGTTCAACAGCAAATGCTGAAATCAGATATCAAATCTTAACGCCTAGCTTAGGTCATCATGACCCACTGGCACTTACTTTATGACTAAATCTTAGAAAGGTAACATTTAACTCTCCAATCCCAAAGCACACTGAAATCATCAGACTGAAAGGGAAATACAGTTCCAAGAAATCACTCAAAGCAGAAGGTCCTGCTGAGAGCCTCAGAGTAACAAAAGAAAAAATTTTAGAAATTTTCACAAGAATTCCAAAAGCACAACTCTGGGGTCATTAATTCCAGAAGCAAATTTCAAACTATATGAAGTAGAGAACAATAATAATTTTGAAAAATATTTTGTATACTCTGTTTAAGAAATCAGAAAAATAAAACATTTTAGCAATATAATCATCAAACCGATTGAACTATTTTTACAATTCTGATAAATTAAGGATTTATTTTTAACACAATTCTACACAATTTGGGGAAATGTTATTTTTGTATAATAGATATTTCCACAATGGAGACTGATCAAAATAATTTAATATTACTATATTAAATTATTATATTATATGTGTTTATATAATATGTACTTTAAAAAATTACCATTCTGTTCCCTAATTTTATGGGCTCGGTTTCACTTGCATGCTTTCCATACATCCATTCTTGTTTTCATCATGAGCCCTCTCTCATACACAGTGTAGTTTAAAAGCTGAGTGCTAGTAAACACTGAGAAACTTAAGAAAAATCACTCTAAACCATGCTTGCTTCATTAATTAGCTTGTCACCTTGTCAAGTCATTAATGGTGGTCATTCTAAACAAAGAATGTTATTAGATATTACAGCGTGATGACATTGCTAGTCCATAAGACAACACAATATTCCACATGGGCAGAACCTTGGTGAGGCTGGAATTTTGCGTGCTTAATCAATTCAGGAGAAGAAACCGGATCTACCCTTAGGGTGACCAGGTATAATAATGCAGAGTAGAGTTGAGGAAGGTGAAGTTAGAGGAAGAACAAGAGTCATGAGTTGGTTCTTAAGAGGAAGCAAAATGTAAAGGCAACTATGGTACATTCCAAATTATGAAAACGTTGGGCTGAGTGGGGAAACATGCCTAAAATTCACTGCTTGAAGTGCAATTCCACAACAATTTGTAACTTAGCTTGGTCTCTTCCATTGTACAATCTAAATAGATGCTGTCCACAAATGTTAATCATTCCCCTCATGTCTAAGGGCACATTTTAAAGAATTCATTGGCCATGATTGTTATCAGCAGTCTTCAGATGCATAAAATTAGTTTGGGGCCGAGGTTAGGGGACAGTCTTTTCCCAGGGTTAGGTGCACCTCCTTTTGTTCCCTCTGGGGAATAATGTAAAATTATTTAGTCATGGTGCTACCCAAACAATTATTTTGATATTCTGAGTTAACTGGCCATGAGCTGGCTGCAGATTTTACCCTAAGGACTTGAAAGTCTCTTGTGGTACACACTGAAGTCCTGTTCTTGAATAGAAGAGGCCAACTACTATTGGTACTTTGATTGATTCTAGTCATGGCTATGATCTGCAGTTTTAGAAGAAGAGCTTGTTGAGAATAGTGTGTGAGAAAATGTGTTTAATTGCAGAATTGGCTTTTTAGCCTGTAGAAGACAGAAGTATTGAGTCAGTGTAGCCCATCTCCTACCCCCCACTTTACCTCAGTTCAGAATCAAATTCTATGGAAAGCCTTACTTTACATCCAAGTCCCATTGATATGTTCATCTTTTGTGCTCTCATGATATTACAATAATTTGTATGTCTTCTTATAATTGTCTATGTGCTTGTTATTATCTCTGTTCTCCACTAAGTTGTGAGCTGCTTTGGGGTAGACAGTGAATCTTTTACATTATTAAGTCTCTAGCTCCTAGGGCCTGAAATACATATTTGTTGAGTGGGTAGGTACTCCAACCAAACACCTCCAGGTCTGCCTACTTTGTCTATGCGTCCAGCCATCTGTTCCTGACCCTAATTCTGTCAGTTTACCAAGATCGAAGATGTCCAGACACATGTTACCATCTATGTGTAACCATGTAACTGACCACAATCTGCTCTCACCATACCCTTTCTTCAAGTACCAACTCAACCACCTCATGTGTTGATCAATGCTAACTACTCCAAGCCAAAATGATGTCTCCTTCTCTGATGCCCAATACTCAGTGCTTGGAATATATGCAACTAATTTTGATCACACCTTCTTCTCTGTAATGCCTGTGGGTCTGACCTCTATGAGCACTTCACATGCAAAGTGAAGACTTCTCCTTCTCTTTTGTTCCTTCTGTTCATTGTAAGCACTGAGCTAGGCACAGAGAGCAGTCCCAAACAGCACTAACTGGCATGAAATGATCCTAATCTATGTGAAAATGTAAGTTTTGAGGGCAATTGTTTGTTTTACCTAGGATTTATACTTGAAGGGCTGATTTCCAGTGATGAATAAAGCTGCTACAGCCACGGATTCAGGAGGAGATGAAAAGTAACTGGCAGAGGCAGAACTGTCTTTTTGTTATTTTGTTATAAATAAACTCCCACAGAGGAAACTTGTTAACCTCAGTCCTTGCCTTCACATCTACTTATATGCAAGACCTCCCTCGACAAATCAATCTTTACACTGCAGTGGCACTCTCTTGACAAGATATGTTTGGCTTAGCCACTGTTGATATTTGTTCTTGAAATCTCAGTTGTATGGCATGGTACACTCTGAGAGCAGAAATGGAGACACTTAGTTTTATATGCACAGAGGACTGGCAAGATGCAAACAGAAAGAGACGGTCCACAGCAGGGCAGCCGAAGTGGCAGGAGCTGAGCAGCACTTAATATGTTGTGATGGATTGAATCTTTGAAACGCCTGTTCAATAGCTAGTCAAAGTAAATTTAGAAGGACACAGGAAAGGGATTTATTTTTTCATCATTGTAAAAATGTTCATTATTTCTTAGGCTGCTGGTCATGGTCTACTGGTGTTCTTTTGAGGACTCCGTGCCCTTAGAATCCCAGATAGCGCCATTGACAAGATTAGGTGAGGTTTGTTCAATATATCCCTGTCTCCAGAGAACTATAGTTTTATTGATACACTGGAATTGGGCTCTTTTACTGGATTTTATTATGAAAAGAATAAGCTAGAGAGCCTGACACTCTCTCAAGGTAAATTAGTTGATCTCTTCTCCTCCAGTGCATAACTTTATTGGAGCACTTCCCAAATTTGACTGAGATCATTTACATACATGTCTGTTTTGCTCATCAGACAGTGAGTGTTTGCAAGCAAGACTGTATCTTATTCATTTATTTTTCCCAGAACAATGGCATCGTGCCCAGCACATAGGAAACCCTTGTGAAATGTTTGCTGAACAAGACATCTTAATATCTATGAAAAATTGCTTGTGGAAGGGATGAAACAAAAAAAAAGGTAAACGAAAGCTATTTTGATCCAACTTAAGAGAAAAGTAGGAACTATTAGATAATTAATTAAATTTTAGTTTTTCTATAAGTAGTCTTCAGAGAAACATGCTATTTTAGCATTGTACCCTAGACTAGGCCAGGGTAAATACTTCCTGTGGGCCTAGTTTTATGCTAGATGATATTGGAGAACAATGAATAAAACATGGCTGGTACCATCTGGGAAGATAAGGCTCAAGAAAAGACCCACAGTATGCAGTGCAGTATATTGGAAAGCAAAAGCAATATTGAACAAAACAAGGCAGGAAAGGAGAAAATTACATGAGTTAGTACAATTAAGGGCAGCATTAGGAGGAGCTAAAAATCTATTGCAATGAAGTTCAAGTTGACAAATGACATGTGGGTAAGCATTAATTGAATCATGCTGCTATTTTAAGATTCAGGATAAAACTTAAATATTATTTCTGGCAAAAAAAGGTTCTTCAGAGCTGTTAAAGAATCATCAGATCACTAGATTTTCCTTAAGTTTATCAGCAAACAAATTTATCTTAAGAAAGACAGTATGGTGTTCTAAGAAAGAGTGTGTGGTGCACCTGATGCTTTCCTCAAATCTACTACTAGCTGTGTGACATTGATAAAGTTAGTTAACCTCTCTGGGCCCATTTTCCTTTTTTAAAATGTTGACAACAGGAAAAACTCCCCCAAGCCTCACCTTAGGGCACGGCAAGCTTTAAATTGTGAAATAAAAATCATCTGTATATAGACAAAAAGTCACTTCTACCTCATAGGGCCAAGACTCATTGAAAAAATTGAAAGGACTAGGTAGTCAGTGTTTTTATTTACTCTAACTGATTTTCCACAGTTAGGACGCTTTGTCCCCTCACCCCTCAGTTATTATTTCCAGTGAAAGTCAGAAATTCTTAGAACACAATTAAGCCTTTATGTGTACACATTTTAGCGCGAAGAATAGGGTTCTCCACAAATAGAAAATCATGTGTCACGGGGTAGGGTGGTTTGAGGGCTGTCAGGGGAAATATCAGAAGGACCTGGATTAATGAATACATTTCCAATTCCTTCTTTTTTAAAAAATATTTTGTTGATTTCAGAGAGAAAGGGAGAGGGAGAGAGATATATCATTGATCACTGCCTTCTACATACCCCCCACTGGAGATCAAGCTGCAACCTAGGCATGTGCCCTGACAGGGATTAAACTGTGACCTCCTAGTTCATGGGTCAATACTCAACTGCTGAGCCATGCCTGCTGGGCACTTCTTTTTTTTATCAGTCTTTCTATTTGGAATATCAGTAAGCCAAAATGGCCAGGAGCAAATTCAGATTCTCTAGCAAAAACCTGCAGTATTTGTAAGAAAAACCTCTAGAACTTATCTCCTACACAATCAAGATATTGGCTTTCTCCATTGGATGGTAGAATCCATGGCCTTTTCTAAAAAGAACAGAGGTTCATAAGGAGAAGCTTACCAGGTTAAAATGCAAATTCTACAAAATGAAAGAAAAAGAGGTTGATAAGATCACTAATGGACATAAAGAAATATAAAGATATAAAAATAAAATTAAAAAACCTGGTGGAGTATATAAAAAATTGATTTTAAATGACAAGAGATTCAATCACTGATCTGAAGGACAAATTTGAGAAAACTATCATAGAAAGCAAAGATAAAAGTCCCCAAAAAAGATTATAACTCACACAGAGAATCCAAAACAGGGAAAAAGTCTGCAGATAAAAAGTGTTTCTTTAAAAAAAAAAGAAAAGCAGAGGAAAACATCAAAGATCTACTGGAAGATAAGTCTTTCTGCAGCCCTTGAAGGTGTGTATGGATTGAAAGGTATACAATTTTAGGGAAGAATCAATGAAAAAAAAAAACACCATGGAGATCCACATCTGGCAATTTTCATTGTAATCACAAAACTAAGAAAAATATTAAACTGGAAAAATGAGCAGTTAATGTTCAAAGGCATATAAATTATATTGCCATCCAAACTAACATTTGCAAAGCAGAAAGGTGAAGGGATGGTAATACAAATGCACAACATAGTTTAAGGAAAAATATTTGAGAAAGCAGAACTTTATACTTGTCCAAGTTGTCTTCCATTTGTAAGATCTCAGCTATCTTCTTAAGGAGAAAAACATCACTTGCAGATATAATGCAACCTATAACGAACACTGGAAATAATGGTGTGATGGTTAATTGTATATGTTTAGGTGACTGGGATAAGGGATTCCCAGTAGCTGGTAGGACATAGTTTCTGAGTATGTCTATGAGGGAATTTCCAGAAGAAATTAGCATGAGTGAGCAACATTCAATCCATTGAAGATTTGAAAAGAACGAGAAAGAAGAGAAAGGATAGATATTTCTCTCCATCTGAGCTGAAATAATTATCTTTTTCTACCTTTGGACTTTGGTGCTGCTGGTACTCAGGCCTTGGGTTTTGATCAGAACTGTACCACTGGCTCTATGGAGCCTCTAGCTTGAAGAGGGAAAATCATGGAACGTCTCAGCTTCCATAATCACATGAGCCAAACCCTCAATTCAATCTCATTCTATATATGCATATCTACCTATTTGTTCAGCTTCTTTAGACATACCCACCTAAAACAAATGGTAAAGACATGAAATTGAGTCAAGGGTTGTAAACAGTTGCAAAACAGAACCCAAAGATCAATAACTTCCCTAGAAACAAGATAAACAGTACAAAAAAGATAATTTGCTAACAATAATTTGTGAATCTATTAGTCTGCTTAGGCTGCCATAACAAAATACCATAGACTGGGTGGCTTAACCAATAGTCCTGGAAGCTGGAGGATCGAGATAAGGGTGCCAACATGGTCAAGTTGTGGTGACAACTCTCTTCCTGGCTTGCAACTGGCTACCTTCTCACTGTATGCTCACTTGGCTTTTGTTTGGGGCAAGCACTTGGAGAGAGGGATCTCTCTCTCTCTTTCTCTTCTTATCAGGTAACAAATCCTATAGGATTAAACCCTACCCTATGACCTAATTTAAACTTAACTATCTCCTAAATGCCTTATCTCTAAATACAGTCACACTGGTTATAGCCTCAACATTTGAATTTAGAAGTACACAATTCACCTCACAGTAGTGTAAAAATTATACTGAATATAAATGCATGGGAACATTAAAAGAATACTGTATTCTATAGCCCCTAAATGGGAAATCGTACAAATGATTTTTTTCACTATTGAAAATTAGAGAAACATTGATTAAAGTTTTGAAACAAGTAAAAGTAACCATTAATAAAACCTCCCACAATGTGTGCAAATAAAGAAAAGAAAACACAGTGCCTATAGCAAAAGTTAAAAAAATTCCACAAGAATAGATGATAGATAGCTAGATAGATAGTAGCATACCTCATTTTATTGCTCTTTGTCATATTGAGGAAGGGGCAATTAGGGCCCTGATGTGTGTTTTTAAATAAAAGAGCTGCCCTCAGGAAAATGATTACTGATTACTATTTATTTTATTGTGATGGTTTGGAACCAAACCAGCAATACCTTTGCAGTATGTCAATAAATAGATTATAGATAGATAGATAGATAGATAGATAGATAGATAGATAGATATAGATGAATAGACCAGAAACACAAAACTAGATGCATATAGAATAACTATATCCTTATATTTCTAATGGGGGTTAATCTATCTATATATATAAAAAGCCAGCGACCTGAATGCCATAACGACCAAAATGACAGTTCGCTATGACACCCAATACGGCCAGTGAACCAGCCTGATTAGGGGATGAAGCCAGCTGGCCAACCTCCCATGGACCATCTCCCCAGCTGCCTGGCCCTGATCAGTCTCTCCCACCATTATCAAGGGTGGGGCAGCTGACCAACCCCCCACAACTCCTCTCCCGAGCTCACCAGGCCTCCAATCAGCCAACCCCACCCAATCGTGGGTGAGGCCAGCCCTGCCTACTGTCTGAAGCCTTTCCCACCTGCAGGTGGACCTAATCAGCCCCCATTGGGGCAGGTGACTGGACCCCACTCATGCACAAATTCATGCATGGGGCCTCCAGTAAAATATATAGGTGTGTATATAGATAGATATAGATATAGATATAGATAATAATATAGATATAGATATAGATATAGATATAGATATAGATATAGATATAGATATAGATATAGATATAGACAGAGAGCTTTAAAAAACAACTATAAGATGCTTATAAGAGATACTTTAATGTTAAAAAGACAAGAAATGCTTGAAATTAAAAGTATAGAAGTATATATAGAATTTTAAACAAAGTAAACACAGGATGATAATAATAATGAAATCCCCATAACCAAAGGATTTCATAATAATAAAAATACCAACCTACATAATAATACTATATAATAATAAAGGAATATACGAATTAGCCAGACACTGTAACAGTTCTGACCAATCGGGTATGTAAGAGTCACAACCGGTCAGGTGTGGCCCAGTAGTGGCCCCTGGTGGAAGCGGCCCCCAGGCAGAAGTGGCAACCGGTGGAAGCAGCCACTGGTGGTGGAGGCATGCACAGGCCCGTGGTGCCACTCAGCCTGGAGGTCACCCAGCCAGGAGTCCTGAGCAGGCACGCCACATCGTCAAGCCCAGAGGCTGCCCAGCTGGGGGTCCAACAGTCCCGGGTTATGAGAGGGAGTCCAACTACTGGCTTAGGCCCGATCCCACAGGCAGTTGGACATTGCCCTAATAGTCTAAGATTAGAGAGGGTGCATGCTGGGCTGAGGGACATCCCCTTCCCCATGTACAAATTTTGTGCACAGGGCCACTAGTTAATAATAAAAATAATCTGAGGGGCATTTGTATGCAGTATCACAGGCCATTGATACATGTTAACTAAATCTTCAAACTTCAAGAAATATTTTATAGAAATGCAACAGTCTTAGAGCAGTTTCACAAAGTGTACCATATTTTATAGATATGATGGGCAAAATAATAAAGATAAATATACATGAGATCTAAAAAATGTAACATTTATTTTCATAATGTCATAAAAAAATCTCATACACACAAAAGGGGAATATACTCATTTTCCCAACAAAATTGTTAATGTCAGAGAAAAATTCAGGTTTGTACTGGGTAAAATACAGTTATAACAAAGCAATTGATGATCATTAGTAATCATTCCATATTCACAACATATCACAATATATTAAATGATTCACATGTATTAGTGCATTTATTCCAATAATAATGCTGTGAAGTTTATGTGGTTATAGTGTCTCCATTTAATGTATCTGGATATTTAGAGTTAAGCATTTTCCCAAAGGTTACATGCTAATCAGATGATAAAGTTCTCAAACTTTAGTATGCATCAGAGACTGCTGGTGGGTTTGCTGAGAGCCATACCGTAGTGTCTGATTCAAAGGTCTAGGTGAGGGTCTTATAATATGCATTTCCAATGGTTCCCAGTTGTTACTGATGCTGTTGAGAAGCACTGGGTCAGGTGATACCTAGAACAACACATTTACTACTCTATTGCTTTGGAAAAGGAGAAATTTTTTCTGACAAAGAAAAATGGAATAGATTTAGAAATTTATAATGAGCAAAGCTAAAAAAAAAAAACACAGTGCTTGGAAATTTAATAAAAAATAAGAAGCAATCATTCCAAAGTCAATCAATTTAATGCATTTCCAATTAAAATTCCAATAGGATTTTTTTTTCCTTTGAACTTGACAACATTATTCTAAACTCTACATGGATGGATGCCCAACCAACAAGGCTCAGCGGTTTAGCATTGACCTATGATCCAGGAGATCACAGATTGATTCCCAGTCAAAGCACATACCCAGGTTGCTGGGTCAATCCCCAGTGGGAGGTTTGGAGGAGGTAGCCAATCAATGATTCTCTCTCATCATTGATGTTTCTTTCTCTGCTTCCCCTTTCCTCTCTGAAACCAATAAAAATATATTTAAAATAAATAAATAAATAAATAAATGAATAAATAGATAAATAAACAAACAAACAAACTCCATGTGGACAAATAATAGGAAATAGTCAAAACAAATTTAAAAAAGAAAAGTATTTCAGGGGAAACTATCTCACTATATAATAAAACTAGATTTTCAGTTTGCACAACCAGCAGGTTCTCTCCTTCAGGAATCTTTGAAATCTCTACTGAAATACCAAAATGAAAGCTTTGTGATATGACAAGAAATAATCTAATAATACAGATGAGAAAGGACAGCACCAAAGATGAGAGAGTACAGGAATTTGGGGCAGATGAATGTGGATAGAAACATGTTAGCTGATGATATCAGAGGAATGACCTGGAAGAATCCAGACAGGGCTGTGGACTTCATGGAACATGGTCTGCCTTTCAGAATCCTGAATGGAGGAGCTTTGGGCTCAGTAGAGACACAGAGGATAGACAGCAGGTGTGAAAGACAGGGCTGTTAACAAAGGGGCCCATTAAGGTTCTGTGAATAGAGCAATTAAACTAAGTGCCATTGCCACCCCCATCCCCATCATCTCTTACCTCTTCTTTCTTTAAATTAGAGTAAAGGCAGTCCAATATTTATCTCCTGGTATAACAACGGAACATTGTTCTCAACAGAAATGAAGTGAAACATCCCTCAGAAGAATTTCAGTCTTTTTTTAAGAAACACACATCAGCCGAAACCGGTTTGGCTCAGTGGATAGAGCGTTGGCTTGTGGACTGAAAGGTCTCAGGTTCGATTCCGGTTGGGGGCATGTACCTTGCTTGCGGGCACATCTCCACTGTGGGGCATGCAGGAGGCAGCTGATCTATGTCTCTCATCGATGTTTCTGACTTTCTATCCCTCTCCCTTCCTCTCTGTAAAAAATCAATAAAATATACTAAAAAAAAAGAAAAGAAAAGAAACACACATCAAAGAATGAATGAAAACAGAATTAAAGTCATTAACAGACTTCAGTGTAAAATTCAGGTGGTGAGAACAGACAACTTTACTTTGTTTGATCCTAGAGAAGTGACATTCAGTGTAACTATTAAATATTACCTGTAGATGTTACCAGGTTGAGGAAATTCCCTTCAAATCCTAGTTTAAAAAACATGAATGTATGTTGAGATTTGTCAAATGTTTTTCTGTATCTATTAAGATCATATATTTTTATTGCTTTTGTTTCATTAATGTTGAATTGTGTTGTTTGATTTTGGATGTTAAACCAGCAATATTCCAAGAATATACTTCACTTGGTCAAATTTATTATCCTTTATCTATATTGCTATATATTTTCATCCCTTATGGTTTCTGCTTTTAAATTTTTATTTTTGAAGTCTCTATCAACCATACATCACAGAGACACTGTACTCCTACACATATCTAAAGCCTTAATACTTTTACTTTTATATGTAGAATTTTAATCTGAAATACATCTTTGGATGTGGTGTTAGACAGTGATCTACCGTTATTAGTCCCTAAATCATAAACCAGTTTGCAAAACTGTCTAAGAATTTGTTTCTCCCCACTGATTTCTACTGCTACCTTTATTGTATATTATTCTCCCAAGTATATGAGTCAGTATATCTATTACTTATGATGTTTTATTGATCTATTTATCAGTCTTTATTAGAAAACTATACTGTTTTGTTTCATTATTGTACTACAGCTATGTCCATCTTACTTCCGCATATGGGTATGAACCCGCTCCCACAAATTTTAATTTTCTTTTATAACTTTGCTCAGTGCTTTCTAGACATTTATTCTTTGATGTAAATTTTATATTAAGTTTACTGAGTTAAACAATAAATCTAACTAAAAAGTGAAATCACGTTGTAATTATAAATGAAATAGAGAGATAATTTGCATCCAAATAATATTTAATCATCTCATCTAAGAACAGACTTTTCATTTATTTAAACTATCTCTGTACACTTTCCTTAATAAACTTTTCTTATAAGACATCTCATTATTTTTTATTAAGTTAATTCTCACATATATTATAGTTTTTGTTGATATTGTGAATTATATTTTACTTTTTACTTAATAATTTCTAGCTGATTATTAAATTTGGTGTTAAATTTTACTTAAAGTTTATTATGTGTATAATAAACATTGCTGAACTTTCTTTAAAATACCAACACTTTTATCTACTAGTTTTATTGGTTTTTCATAATAATAAGCACATTATCCAATAATAATGACATTTTAATTTTCTCCTGATTTCATCATTTCTTTCCAACAAATTCATTTAAATCTTTAATTTTTCCTCAAGTATCTTTTTAACTGCTTTCTACATGTTTTAATATATTGGACTCACATCATTAATTATAAATAGTTTGCAATTTCCATTTTCATTTACTCTATAATAAGTGTTGTTTAAAGGTGCATCTATGAATTTATATATTTATGCATGTACTTACAGATGTTTGGTGTTTTAATTTCTAGATATATTCATTTTTATTGGGCTAAAAATATGAGTTGATAATTGTTCTTAAAAGGTTGTCAGAAAACATGATGTAAATAACATTAAACTTCTAAAAGTTTATTCAGACATGAGAGAGAAAAGGGGTGGACTGTTCTGATTATTCATTTTTTTTTCCATGTTTAGTCTTAACCTTTCTTAGTGATACCTTATGCCTTGAGAGATTCACTTCGATGACCTAAGTCACTTGACCTCCAGCTTCTGTTTAGGTTGATCAAATGTGAAATATTGGCAGCAGATGGGAGTGAAGGAGGAAAAAGAGGTAGGGTATTTATTCCCCATTTCTTCCTTGTTTTACTACAGTTCTGTTGTCTGCTCCCCTCTATGGCCACAGCTCCTGAATTATTTCGCCTTGACCTTATTCATCATCAGAGACCAGGCACAATATTTTCTACTGACTTTTCAGGCTGAGGGCTGTTATGCTTTCCTGCTATTGTAGGCTGCTGGTTGTCTCACCATCCTTTGCTGAGATCCCTGATTCTGCCCACATGCCTGTAAAAAATTAGATTTTTCTTCAGGTAATCCCTTTATGAGTATGAAAGGGTTTCCTTTCAAAACTCACACTAATCCATTATCCATTAGGAAATGTCAAATAAAATCATGATAGTATAATTTAGAGTCATCAAACATTTGAATAAAAACAACATCACAGAGGAGAGGTGACAAATTGCATTCCAACATCCCACCTCTTTAAGTCTTCAGGCTCTCCATATATGTTCTGGTATCTCCTCAGCCTTAATGACTGTGGGCCACAATCATTTTTTTAAGAAAGAGAGGAAGGGATAAGGATAGAGAGATAGAAACATCAATTTTAGAAATATTGATCGCCTGCCTCCTGCATGCCCCTTTACTGGGGATCAAGCCCACAACCAGGGCATGTGCCCTGACAGACAATCACACTGGGGATCCCCTGCTTCTTGGGTTGATACTCATCAACTGAGCCCCACTGGTGGGTCTTTGGGCCATTATTGAATTCTAAGGCTCTAAGTAACAACTCAGCAGCAATTACCAACTCTCCCAGGCCGATGAAGTACTTGACTTAATACAGTAAATATGGAATCTTAAGGGCATGTCCCCATCTGTATACAGGGAATCCCAAAAAAATGTATGCACACTTTAACAGCAGATATCTCAATTTTGAAAATGGAATTTATTTTAATAAACATTGCCTTTATAATTATTCAAAGTGAATATACATTTTGGGGAGGATACCCTATATATTTGACCTGATTCAGCCCTTTGGAATCTAATTTAAATGATCCTAAAACACTTTTGGTGCACATATTATCTCTTTTCACATCATTAGTTTACTTCTATATTTAGAATTTACCTTCTTATGTTGCTAGAAGCACCGGGAAGTAGTATAAGAGATTCAACTCTAATTGATTTCACCAAATTTTAAAATGTTCTTTTTCCCTAAAGGAAGGCTTGATCTCTCAGATTATAAGAACTTCTTCTAAGAGATAAGATAATCAAAATTCTCAGATTCATCTTTGCCCAAATGTTTTCATGCAAGATTTCCAATTATTCTTTTTTCCCAGCAATACCTTTATTTAGCATAGGAGCTTGATATGGTATCTATTGCAACTCAGAAAATTGTACCTCCAGCACTTAGATCTGAATTTTTCTTTTTTCTTTTTTTAATATATTTTATTGATTTTTCACAGAAAAGAAGGGAGAGGGATAAAGACTTAGAAACATCGATAAGAGAGAGACATCGATCAGCTGCCTCTTGCATGCCCCCCACTGGGGATGTGCCCACAACCAAGGTACATGCCCTTAACCAGAATTGAACCCGGGACCCTCCAGTCCTTAGACCAATGCTCTATCCACTGAGCCAAACCGGTTTCGGCTGAATTTTTCTTTAATCCTCACTTGAGGATATGTTTTACTGATTTTACAGAGAGGGATAATGGGAGAGGGAGAGAAACACTAATGTAAGAGAGAAATTGCCCCTGTCCCAACTGGAGATCCAACTCACAGCTTAAGTATGTGACCTGATCAGGAATCAAACTGACAATTCTTTTTGGTACAAGGAACAATGCTCCAACTAATTGAGTCACACCATCCAGGCCTTTTGTCGAATTTTTATCTATGCTTCTCTGTGGCTAAAAGAAAGAAGAGTTTCCCGGAAGGTCACCTTAGCAGCTTCCTGGTTCTCTGTCCATGAACTGAGTTAAAAGGATAAATCCTTAAGCTTCTACTTTTATTCTTTTTGTAAGCTCCTCAGTACAGTTAGAAGCAGTTGCCCCACCATCAAATCCTATGTAATCACCATTATCATCATAGCAATTAAGCACCTTAACCACTTGATCTCCCTTTACTTTGACCTCACCTGTAATTTACTCTATATCTTCTCTGGTGATAATTTTAATAACTGTAATCATGGATTATCAGTGTCCTCATGGAGAGTATCTGTATGTTATTGAAAAAAATGTGAGCAATTATATTCCAGGATTTCATTTTTTAGGGTAATGGGAAATGCTCTTCTGGATACAAATCTATTAATTAGGGTTCCGTTTGAGTAAAAATAAGGCATAATTTAAAGGGACAATTTACAGAAGTGTGGGAAACATTAGGCACCGCCAAGAGTTTGTTATGTTCTCCTTTTCCTTGCTATCACACCTCTGGGCACAAGGCACCATATATGCAAGTCCTAACCTTTACAACAATGTTTCTTAGGCATATCATCGGCTCTGGTTTTCCTCCAAAATATGATTCCCTGACTCTCTTTCATTTGGTATGGTATATATTCTCTTCCACAAGAAGCGCCCTCACCCCTCACCTTTCTATCATTTCTAGAAAGTCTATATTTTTCAAAACATTTTCAATTTTCCATGTAGACATGAATACTTTCAATGCTACTACTATCCTAATGACTTTGTCATAAATTTAAAAAGTTCGTTTTATTTTTATAAATATATTTTTATTTAATTCGGAGAGGAAGGGAGAGGGAGAAAGACACAGGAACATCAATGTTGAGAGAAAATCATTGATTGGCTGCATGCCCCCTCCCTGGGATCAAGTCCACAAATCAGACATGTGCCCTTGACCAGAATTGAAACCACAGGCCTATGCTCTATCCACTGAGCCAAACCAGCTAGGACAAAAGTTCTTGATTAGACAATAGGACGACCTATGTTTGGGAGAACTCATAAACTTTTCAAATTCTTAAATTTCTTTATGTGCTCATGTATTTAATTTATGCTTATGGCAGAATGTACCAATTTTAGAGGAAAATGCATTGGGTAAACACACAAATTATATTAGTTTACCAACTACTTTTATAAGATCCTATGCTAATTGGATTGAAAAGATGATTTCTTTACCCCAAAAGTCCAGAGTGAAAAGGTGATTTTATACACACACACACACACACACACACATACACACACACACACACATACACACACACAAATACACAAATAAACATACACACACATACATACACACACACACACTAGTGGCCCAGTGCATGAAATTCAAACACGAGGGGAGTGGTGTCTCTCATCCTGGCCTGAATTCTCCTCCAATCTGGGACCCCTAAATGAATGTCCAACTGTCGGTTTAGGGATCGGGCCTAAACCAGGAATTGGACAACCCCCTCACAATCAGGGACTGCTGGCTCCTAACCGCTCACCTGCCTGCCAGCTTTATCGCCCCTAACCATTCTGCCTGCTTGGCCAGCTTGCCCCCAACTGCACACCCTGCCAGCCTGCTCAGACCCAACTGGTCCCCTCTGCCAGCCTGCTGGCCCCCAACTGCCCTTGACCGGCCAGCCTGATCACCTCTAACTGCCTCTGCCTTGGCCCTGCCACCATGGCGTTGGCCAGAAGGACACCTGAAAGGACTCATGGTCTAATTAGCATATTACCCTTTTATTACTATAGATAGGATATGACATACCACCATAACTATAACATATCTACCAGTATTACTCTATGACAGTGATTGGCAAACTCATTAGTCAACAGAGTCAAATATCAACAGTACAACAATTGAATTTCTTTTGAGAGCCAAATTTTTTAAACTTAAACTTCTTCTAATGCCACTTATTCAAAATAGACTCACCCAGGCTGAGGTATTTTATGGAAGAGCCACACTCAAGGGGCCAAAGAGCCACATGTAACTCACGAACCATAGTTTGCCCACCAATGCTCTATGAGAATACGTTTCATGCGATAGGAAGGCATCTAATACATTACATTGTGTATGTTGTAAGTAATAAGAAATACTGTATTCATAGCAATTATATAGTCCCTGTGACTTACTTTCCTTATTTGGGAATGGTTCCCCAGTTCTTTGAATGTTTCCTGGCCCCTAATGTATTTCTTTTGTCATTCAGTATAACTTTATTTGCTGTTTATTGCACATGATTTGAGGTCTTTAATTTCTAACCACCAAAGATTCAAAGGACTATTTTTTTCCATGAAATTTAACATTAACATTAGTGAATTCATGTATTCATGTGTATTTATTGTAAACATCTGAATTATTCACACTGTCATAGATTCTGAACTCATAAGCATGGACCATGCACAGGCTGGCAGGAAGCCAAGAAGCCACTCTGCAAGCAAACAGATACTCTGCATAAGGAGAAAAGTCAGAGTACATTTAATGTCTGACCTGAGACACCTCAGAATGTTATATATGTTGACTTCTTAACTTATATAGTATTGGAACTCAACTGCTTGGTTGGTGATGCGGTTGACCTGGTTTGGGGAGGATTATTCCTGAAATAATTAAGGAAAGGGGGTCTCAATCTTTCTTCTTCGTTGCTTGCTCCTCCCAGCACTGTCATCTTTCTTCTCATCCTCAGTTTCTTGGACATCTTCTCCTTCATCTTCACCTCCTTCTTCCTCCTTTGCATCTTCAAATTCTTCCTTGGCATCTTCTTACTCTTCCTCTCCTTCCTCTTTCTGTATCTCTTCCTTTTCCTTCTCCTCCTCTTCAGCTTCTCCTTCAGAGGGGGTTCATCCTTAGCTTCCTCGGCTTTTGCAGCCTCAATGGTCTCATCCACCTCGATCTGCTCCTCCTGGACATGGCTGGTGTATTAAGAAGGGAAGAAGTGAGGAAAGATCAAGTAAGAGCTGGTCTGTAAACCACCATAGGCAGATAGACCAAAGACATGTGAACTCTGGCAGTAGCCACTGGCTATGCTTCCCACGCTAGTGAAACTGAGCTGGGTCCCCTCACTTTCCAAGAGTTTCTTGTAAATTGCAATGTCAATGTCTAAAGCCATCTTCACATTTAGGGGGTCCTCATATTTTTAAAATATCCTACCATTTCACTCTTTGTAGTTTTCAACTCATTTTCTAATTTGTTGATTGTGTCCTGCTTAGCACTAACTTCGGGGTTCTGCTTATCCTCCAGCTCTCGCAGCTGCTTTCCCATCACTTCATTTATACCCCAGCATGCTTTGATGTCCAGGGTCTTGGCTTTGAGCAGGCGGTGGCTCTCGGACACTTCGTCCTTGATGGCACACACTGTGTAGGTGTTCTTGGCAGTGCTCTCAGTCAGCATGGTGAAGCAGATCTTAAACCATTCTTTGGCATTCTGCATGTTTATGGCAGCCAGCTTCTTGTACTGGGCACAGATGTCCTTGAGTGCTGCAGAGATGTCAGACTTGAAGAACATGTCCAACTTTATGTAGATCTGAGCATACTGGATCTGCACCTGCAGCTTGGCGATCTCCTCTTAGTGTACCTTCCTCAGAAAGGCTATTTCATCCATCAGGCTGTCAATGAGATTTTCAAGCTCAGAGCCTCTGGGAGTTACCTCATCTACACCTTTGTAGGCCTCCATCAGCCAACCCTGGGCATCCTCATAGTTCAGCACCTCTTCTTAGTAGTGCACCTACAGATTGTTCCCAGTCCCTTCTGAGCCTCGTTGCCACCTGACTGGGTCCTAAGGCTGCACCCCAATCCCACTGCCCTCTCCTCACAGGGAATGGGGGCTGGTGGGGCAGTGCAAAGGCATCCCATTTGCATTAAAATGTTCAACCCAGGCCTGCTCCACCAGTGTCTGCTGGGGGACCAGGGGACAAACAGTGATCCCGGACATGTTGCCTGTGCCCGCTGCATCTGCAAATTTATCTGCCATCTTTGTTGGGCTAATTTGCATATTACTCCTGATTGGCTGGTGAGCATAGCAGAAGTATGGTCAATTAGCATCTTTTTCTTTTATTAGTATATATTTTAGAAGCCTAGTGCACAAATTCATGCACCGTGGGGTCCTCAGCCTGGCCTGTGGGATCAGGCTGAAACTGGCTCTCTGACATTCCTCAAGGGATCCTGGAGGTTGAGAGGGTGCAGGCCAGGCCGAGGGTCTCTACCAGTGCATGATCAGGGCCAGGGAGCAACATGGGAGGTTAGCCAGCTGGAGAGGGATCGTGGGAGTGCTCCAGGGAATGTCCGGCCTATCTTGCTCAGTCCTGATTGGCCAGACCCCAGTAGCAAGCTAACCTCCTAGTCAGAGTGTCTGCTCCCTGGTGGTCAGTGCATGTCATAGTAAGCTGTGAGTAACCTTAGCATATAATTAGCATATTATACTTTGGTTGAATAGACAACCGGACAATTGGACACTTAGCATATTAGGCTTTCATTATATAACCAAATCACTTAGAGGTCAGAATGTCTCAGTACCTAAAAAATAAAACACGTTTAGGGTAACCTGTTTACCCTCAGTTTAGGGTAATATGTTCTCTGTTACAGCTTGAAAACATACTTATCCACTTTAAATGTGCAACACTGAGAGTCTTTATGAGTGGCAGAATATTTCCCATATTTAAAACACTAGTGCTAACTTATATGCATTGTGACATGGCTACACTAGAAGCTTAACCAAAAGACCTGAAGGTAGGTGTTAGTAACAGGTAAATCAAAGGATATTACATTAGTATAAATCACATTTTCTGAATAACTTTAAACAATTCTGTATTGAAATAGACAATCTCACATTATGATACTTAGTAACATATGTTGGAAAATAACTATGGTGCAGAATTCCTGAACTATGGAATCTCACAATTGGCCCATGCTAACTAAACACCTTTCTAGTGCAATACTACCTTGAGTTACCTTAACCCTAACTATCCTTCAAGGCCCAACTCAAAACTCTTTTTCATCATAAATTCCTCTCAGACAAGTATAGTGCACAGCAGTCAACTTGTCCTTCTTCTGTCCCCCAACTATTTTTTCTTGATTTCTTTGATATGGAAACCTTATGACATATCCACCACTTTTGCACTGTTATCAGTTTGATATTTTGTGTATCTTTCATCATAAGCTTCTAAAGGATAGCTAAACATGATCATGTGTGTACTGCAAGTACATAAGTATGTGGTAAACAATGATGAATAACTATTTGTCTCTTTTATCATTCTGTCTATAGGTAGTGGCATCTGCGATTGAGATGTTTTGGATATTTGCTTATTTTCCCAAAAAATATTCCCATAAATTCAGTTTACATTTATTTTTATATAACCTCAATAATTATGGATTATGCCTTTCTAGAATCTAACATTTAATTTCCAGTTATGGATTTAATTTCCTTTAGTTTGTATCTGGGAAGAAGTTTTGGAAAGGGGTAAACTATCATTATGCCTCTTGCTTTACCTTTTCCCAATTGACCTCAACTAAGTTGTACCATTTCTTGCCCCTAACAATATGAATTTTATGTAACATTTGTACTTCTGAATATATAGAATGAAACTTTTATTAGATAATACCTAATTTTACTCCCTAATACTTATCCCCATCTACTTATTTTTATTTGCATTTACATTAAGATCTCTAAATTTAAGAATTTGTCATCTTCTTTTCTACGGTCAGTCCTTTCTTCTACTGACATACTACATGCTTTAATTAGTATGTGGGCCAAAGGCACTTTTTATAAATACTTAAAAATATCTCAGTCACATCAAATGGAACACATAATAGTGGCTAAGAAAGCAGAAATGGATTTATCCTGAGCCAGGATAAATTCTGGAGGTACTATGTTTAATTATCACAGGTACCATTCTGGGCCAATGATTAGTAGCCCAATGGTCTACTGCTTTTCTGTGTACATCTTAATCTTTCCCATTCTTCATTAGTTCTTTCTTGACACTAGGCAGTCAATATAAAGTAGGTGTTCTGATGGCTGAAGTTCCTGTTTTGGAGATCATAAAGTTGTCATTCAAATAATTTAAGGACTTCTTAGAAGCTATTTTGGCTATAAGATATAGCTTGATAATTATAGTCATGTAAGGCAGCTAAATGTTGAGGGTACCTTGAAAGTTTATCTCAAATCCATTAGTTCATTTCCTTATAGACATATCCATTTTGATGGTCCAAAGATCTGCCTCACATTTTCTTTATGTATTGCCCTTTAATTATACTAGTATTTCATCTACCATATTTCTTTTTTTTCATTGATACTAATAGCCATGTCTGAATTGTTCTCTCTAAAACTATAGATATATACTACATTAAAAAGAGGCACATATAATGCTCCATTTTAATACTTGTTGGAAAAAAATATTTCCTTTCTTTCATTCCTGATTTACTCTGGCATGAACCATTTATTATATATATTTTTGTCATCTCATTTCCAACTTCAAGCATTCATCTTTCTCTGTATTTGCTGACTTCATTGACCCATATTATTTTCTTTTTCAATAAAACTTTGTTATAAAATAAACACAACTCAGGATGTTACCCTTTCAGGGACATTTGCAATATCAATCTCCTCCAAACTGAAATTATTTAAAACAGAAGAATACATTTCCAGTGAGAAGAAATATGAGACATTGAAACAGATGAAGATAGAAATCTTTTGGTCTGAGAAATTATTTTTGGAATTTAAATCATATGGGAAAAACCCACCATATTCTATTCTAATGCCAGCGCCATAGCCACAGTAGAATTTGAAAAAGTGTTATGAGGAAGAAGTTCATGCACCTAGAAAAAGAACTTGCCTTCCTATACCCAATCATGGGAATGAAGTAAATTGTCTCTTTTACTTACAAAGGAAGCCTAACATGCCCAGTAAAATGATTACTTATTGTGTCTCAAAATACAGGCTTCTGACTTGCCATAAAAAATGTTATAACCATGTTGTTGGTGATTTTAATTATTTTTCCAAACATATGATGAACTAAATTGAATAAATCAAACTGACCTTTAAATTTCTAGAATTATAGCCTATTTAAATGTCCATAATGCTGCAATAATAACCCAAGTTAATAACCATTTCACTCTCCTCCCTGAGAGGCTCTCTGGGTGATACACAATGTTATTAATTTTGGCATGATTAAAATTATTCCCATAGTTTAGGTTTAATACAGTATTGATGTTGTTATTAATATGGATTTGTCAGTAAAAATACAAAACTAAGTCAGTCCCAGCTAATGTCAGTTTTAAGGTTAAAAAATAAGAAATAAAAAAAGCCCTAGCTTTTATTGAGGAAAGTAGGGAAAACCCATAAGACCCAAGTTTCATTATAAGGATATTGCTTTGCCATGAGAAAGGGTTTAAGGTGATAAACCAGACCCAAAACCAAACAAACAAAAAACAAAACAAAACCAAAAAAACAACAATACTGCAAATATATCTGTTAGCAACCTAAGTTTGTTTGTTTTTTAAGTGTTTATTGGCCATTTTTGTAGTCTTCAAATTTTCTTAGGGAATTGATTAACTCGTGAAAATTCTATAAAGATGGTCAAATAATAAGTTTAAAAGGTTAATTATCAGGGTTGAGTGAAGAGTATAATAATTTTACTTACAGTACATTTTGTGAAGCTCATGAGACACACAAAGCAAACAAGCTAAAAATGTGTGCCTTGGAGAGAAGAAAAAATTAGATCTGAAATTGGTATTGGCAAAGCAGTCTCCACAATAGTAAAGAATTCAAATGCACACTTGGACTTAATCCTTGAACTTGCTTTTGCTAGTATTGTTGATTACTAAGCATCTTTGTACAAGATATTTAATCTGAAATGTTACCTCAAACATATTAGTTACCTCAGAAAGTTTGCAAAAAGCAATTGAGAGAATGCATGAAAAGTATTTAATGGTGCTTGGCCCATAGTAAAAGGTTTAAATAATGCAAGCTCTTCTTATTAGGCCATCACTATCTGAGAAAGTTGACATCACTTTCTGCATTATATTTTCATACTTGGAGAAATAAGTAATTTCCAAAAGAACTCTAGTTATTAAAAATTTGTGATGGGATTCAAACCATGTCATTTCCAATTACTAAATCAGTTACCATACTGTCCCACTTGCTTTGACTCTTGCCTGAGGTATGATCCCAGGTAAAGTGTATATGGAATTTGTTGTATGTGTTTTTCACATAAAAATTGTTTCTCAGACTTCTGCCCTCTGCAATTCAAAGTAATCTTTAGCATAGAGCAATTAGAAAAGATGATGTTTCTTTTTGTTTTTGTTTTGTTTGTTTGTTTTTGTGTGTTTTTTGTTTTGTTTTGTTTTGCTTGAAGATATCTAGTACAATGAGGTAGAAATATATGGGTCAAATATTGAGAGAATAGGCAGTTTAGATGCTGCCTGACACTATTCTTTCTACTTTTGTATATATTTGAAATTTTCTTTAATATATAAAGTAAAAAATAGGAAACAAATTACTTTCAATGAATGTGCCCTAACCTACGCTTTCAACTCCTTTGCCTGGTATAGCCAACATTGATTGCATAATATTTTCATTCTTCAAACTCAAAAGTATTTTCCTTCATGAAGTCAATATTGCACCCCAAATGAAAACACTCTCACTATGTTTACTTGCCACTTTCTTTGGCCTTTTCACAGCAATGAACATATGTATTATCATTTTTGTGTGAATATTTAAGTAGTATTTAAGTCACTTCACAAGCATTTTAGATTCTTTCAGAAAGCACTATGACCCACAAATTTTTATCCCTCTGCTATGACAAACACAGATGAATTAGAATCTGTGGTACCTAAAATGTATGCAATTGCTTTAAATTGTAAAGAATACGAAAATTCAAGTACAAACTAGGTAGAGTGCCTTTGGAGGCTCTTCTGCAAGTTAGGGCCCCTAAAGTTGTGAAAAATCAATAGCTCCATCATTGACTGACATTTCTATCTCTTTAATTTCCATTTTAATAAAGAATTAACTCATGATATGATATAAGATGAAAAGATCTTATTTTGAAAACAGCTTCATATAATCTGTTATGAAATATATGGAAATATACCCCAATAATTTTGTTCAGACATGCATTATACCCCTGGATATCCTAATCTAAAACTCACATTATGTATTTCTTCTTCCTAAAATAACCTAATTTCTTTGTATGTCAGAATTTACTTCCGCCATTAGTAAAAATGCAAATATATAGGTGCAATTTTGTGTTCTTTACACTTTGGGGATTAAATTTAACTAATTAACATTTTAATAATATCCCACCATTTGTTCCAGCAGAAGTAGGGGACTTTCTCAAGATAGATTAAGACATATTTTGAACCATCTGCAACTCAAACAACTTTGATTTTAAATAAATGATTGTTTTCTTATATGCTTATGGACATTTGGGGTGAATAACATACCAGTATAGACCATAAAGTAAACAATAGAAAGAATGGAATTTATTTATTTTTATTTGACTTCTCATACTCAAAAGGTTCTGAATTGCTTCTCTAATTGGGATTTAAATACTGTTGAGTATCTTGGCAGAATAGACACTCAAGCTAATACTGTGCAATATCACTGATTCAGAAGCTATGAAATCTGTATATAAAAGCTTTTGCATTATTAGAATGCCCAAAACAAATACTTAATACCTTTAAATATCCATCCAATAATCCAAACAAAGTTAAAGAGTTGATGATAGAGAAAAACATTGAATCAAATTTAATGAATGGCTAAGAACTAGCAGTGTGTGAAGGACACACTGAGAACCACAGTCCAGGCAAGGTCTAAACTTTCTGGAAGGGAAAATGGAAGACAAATTTGGGTGCTATTGGGACAGAGATAGAAAGCTTTGAATATGATGCTAGGGTAGAGGACCTACAAGTTAATAAATGAGCTACATTGCTCTATCTAAAATAAGCCCCAAGCCAGTTTAGGACCCCAAGATAATTCCTTATCAGGAGACAGATAGCACTGATCAAAATGATCTTCCTTGCTATTTGAGCATACAGTGAGAAAAGAGATTGAGAAAGGCAAAACAATATTAAATGGTTTTTAATAGTTTTTTGATACCTGATACTGGAGAAATTATGGAGTCTGCAATGCCCAAAGTTCTAGAACTCCCCAATAGCTTTGGTGCCATGCCATGTCCACAGTGACAGGTCCACTAAAAATGGAATTTGAAACTCAAGGAAGAGTCTAGAACTGACTACTTAACTCCATGTGGAACAATGCCAATGCACATGTCTCTCCTCTCTGTTTGTTCTCAACCCATTACTTTGTCATGATTCTTTCTAAAGCTCACTTTTAGCATAAATTTCTCTAGGATTCATTCCATCTTTTCTCCTTTTTTATTTTCCTATAAAATCTAAAATCTCTCTCTCTCTCTCTCTCTCTCTCTCTCTCTCTCTCTCTCTTTCCCTCTCTCTGCCCCCATTATCGTCATTCCTCTTAATATGTCATTTCTTACTCTTAAAAGAGTCAGATGCCCCCTTATTTTCCAGATTTGTAAATGCAATACAACTATTATATAAATATTATGATGTATTATAAATGGATACTATATAATGCAATGGAGAGAGGCAGGTGTGGAGAAATATGTTCACCTTCTTGTATTTCATCTCTAACCTGCTTTATATACCCGACACCAAAGCTGACCTCATTAATTCTTGACTGAATAGATCAACTAGGCATAGTGATAGACACCAGAATTGTTTTTGCCAGGCTGTTCTAGGTACTTTTAGAAATGCAGAAAGACAGGATTTAATTAACTTGATAACCGACTTCGACAGAATCCATATTTCATACGTGGTTAAGCACCTGGACTTCCAAACCCTTTACTAAGTAGTACATTGACCCTCACTCTGTTACTGCCCTCTCAATCATGTCTTAGCCAAGCAGAGAATCTGAATAAACTATGGATCAAGCAAAGACCTTTTACCAAATTTTTATACCCTGCCTTTTATTATAGAACTATTGAGTCTACTGTCTTTGGTCAACAGCTATCCAACTTAATAACCTTAAGAAAACATAACAATAAGCATCTGTCCCATTTCTATTTAAGAACATGTCTGACATTTTACTGCATTTTTCTTAACAGTATGAAGTATGCATTGTAGATAACTTAAAAACAAACAAACAGTAAACTCAAGTGCAGAGAAATAAAGTGAATTATTAAAATCATACAGCAAGTTAGCTTCGAAGTCCAATCAACATTGCAAGTCCCTCCAGCCTAACCTTATGTTATTTCCAGTGTATTGTACCTCTCCCCTGTGCCTAGCCTGTTATGTTAATCTTACATGGCACTAGTAGCCACTTTAGTTATTTCCTACATTACATATCAGAACTTATCTCCATTACCTCATCAGCATATTTTTTTTCCCTTGAGGAAGCCACACCATGCCTTCAAACTCATTTGCTGATGAATAATATAATTTCAATATAGAACAGAAAACAGAAAATAACTTACTTTAAAAATACATCTATTTCTTTCCTTCCATTCTAGAAGATAGAGGTTATTATAGAGTTTATATACTTAAAATATGTTGCAATTATAAAACATCTTCCCTGGAAGGAAGGGGAGTGGGTGTGAGTTTTCAATCTAAGTAATAATTCAAGGAGTTTCTGGAGAGAAGGGGGAAGTAGAGGAGAGATAGATTATTCATTGAATCTTGGACATGCCAGTCAACCAGCTGAAAATAATGTAAAACTGGGGATTGTCAGAAAGTAATGATGTTCTGAGTGGAAGAGAGAGAAAGAATCATTTGGAACTGTAAATAGTGAATATTATGTGCTAATCTTGGTAGGAAAATAACTAATAGGTAGTATAGTTTCTTATGAAAAGATATTTCCCAGCTTTAGGGCCCTGGTGCCAACAATGACACTAAGAATAGGAATCAGAAAAACAGGTAAGAAAAACTGGTGTCTTCTAAGATGGCACTTTCTAAAGCGTGTCCCAGAGATAACAGTGCAGAAGGAAGCCCCTTCCTAAAAGGTTTCTTGGTCAAATTATTGAGAAATATCTGGTATTATAGCCTCCTCCTAAAAATTCAAAATGCAAACCAACATAGTAATTTAATAGTCCTGCAAAAAAATAAAAAATCTCAAATAGCTTTAACTGTCTTATCTAATAATAAAGAAACATGTAAATTGACTGTACCTCCACTATGCCCACAGCCAATCAGAGTGAATATGCAAATTAACCCAACAAAGATGGCTGCTGCCAAAGAGTGAGCAGGAGGCTTGGGTTTCCCCAGCAATGGAGGAAGCTAAGCTTTCCATCTGCTCTGGCCAGTCCTGGGCTCTACCCAAGGCTACATAGTTTCTATTATAGAAGAAAAATAAATCCCAGATACCAGGGCTTCCGCTTGCGTTGCCAGGGGGCATGGTTGGCTTGAAAATCTCCACAGGCCCTTTACCCAAGCCACCCCATACCCCAAGGGAACCCATACCTTGGTCCAGGACACTTTTCAGGGAAAACCAGCCAGCTCTCACCCATGCACCAGGCCTCTATCCTCTCTAATAAAAGAGTTATATGCAAATTGATAGTCACTCCAACACAAAAGATGGCTGCCCCAATGTAGACACAAGATGGCCACCACAAGATGGCCAGTAGGGGAGGGCAGTTCGGAGGGACCAGGCCTGCAAGGGAGGGCAGTTGGGGTGAGCAGGTCTGCAGGGGAGGGAAGTTAGGGGCAATCAGGCTATCAGGGGAGTAGTTAGGCATCAATCAGGCTGGTAGGGGAGTGGTTAGTGGGTAATCAGGCTGGCAGGCAGAAGTGGTTAGAGGCAATCAGGAAGGCAGGCAGGTGAGCAGTTGGGAGACAGCAGTTCTGGATTGTAAGAGGGATTCCAAAATGGGCATTCAGACATCTCTTGAGAGGTCCCAGATTGGAGAGGGTGCAGGCTAGGCAGAGGGACACACACCCCATGCACAAATTCCATGCACCAGGCCTCTAGTTTTTAATTATAAAATATTAGAAAATGTACTAAAACAATAAAACAAACCTCTATAAACCAACCAATCAGATTAAATAGATTAATACTTCATAGTTGCTTAAGATCTTTTTTAAGAAAAAAATATTTTCTATGTAATTAAAGCTTTAAACCATTCTACCTTCTTTTAGAGTAATGACCATATTGATGTTAATGCTGATCCCCTTGTTCCAGTTATCTGATGAATTCAGAATTTTCCAAACATGTTTACTCATAGGGCTTTCTTCTTATGTAATATCTATTAACAGATCCTGGAAGATCCGAACTAAGTATATAATTTTGGAACACTGATTTAAGATTTCCATATGTTTTTGTTTTTGTTTTTGTTTTTAACAAGCTGGTGAATGTGCTTCAGGCCAAGAGAAATGGGTCAGGAAAGAAAGAAGTGAGTTTGGAGCCAGAATGAATAATAATTCTTGGGTACGTAAAAGCTGCAATGTAAAATCTCTACTGAACAGTCTAGAACTCAAAGGATGACTTCTATGAGCCAGATATGAAATTTCTTTGTTTTCCCAGAGGAATCCAGCCAAGAGCAAGACCCCAAAAGTCTATATCTAATAAATATAGATTGGATACAGTGAGACTAAATGGGATACTCCAGGGTTCACTCTCAGAAAAGGGAGAGACAGCTTCTGGCCGAAAATCAACAGACTAGAGAGTTTGAGAGCTGCTAGCAAGCTGGGTACAAGGCCAATAAGTCTGTAAGTAAGGTTCCTGTGAAAGACTAGGTCTGTTGTCATTTTCCTCAGAAACCCCCTCTCTTGTTATTGGTTTTAATTTTAGTCCATCTCACCCCCACCACAAGGAAATGGCCATGTCATCCACTCATCTCAACTGAGCCCGGTTTTCTTGAATGGAATTAAAATGTGAGGGAACATTAATAACTACGGCATTGGTTGGCAAACCTTTGCTCATGAGCCACATGAGGCTTGAGAACTGCGGTTTGCCACTCTGTTGACTAATGAGTTTGCCGATGACTGGACTAGGGAATAAAGCAGAGTTACATACCCAGTAACTTCACATAGAAGCAATCCATATTCCAGGCTGTGTGTAATTCTTTTCTTTTCAATATATTTTATTGATTTTTCACAGAGAGGAAGGGAGAGAGATAGTTAGAAACATCGATGAGAGAGAAACATCCATCAGCTGCCTCCTGCACACCCCCTACTGGGGATGTGCCTGCAATGAAGGTACATGCCCCTGATCAGAATTGAATCTGGGACCCTTCAGTCCACAAGCTAATGCTCTATCCACTGAGCCACACCGGTTTTGGCCTGTGTGTAATCCTTACATCCTATTGAAATTGAATAAATATACTTTATCCATTTATTGATTATAAGGAATAGCCAACTGTCTTGTATATATTTGGTAGCCCCTTGAACTATTTTAACTTACCCAGTGCTGCCAAATTTCTTTCCCCTGGGGGTGTGGAGTGTGATAGAAAGAACCTCCATTTGTAGTTCACAGGTCTGCCTTGCAGCACTTACTAGTTACGTAACCTCAGGAGAGCCACTCACCTTTTTAAAAGAGATCTAGCAACATGCTCTCTTAAGTTTTGTACAGAATTCAAAGAAGCTAATAATAATGCATATGATATGCTTATCTTAGGGATTAGCGAGTGGTAGATATGTAAAACAAGAACTATATTTATTATTTTATTATTATTATAAATAACTGTAAAACAAGAAGATCTGTTTATTTAGGGATAACAAGGCATGCTAGTTTTAGAGGGTGGGAGGTATGGTAGAAATCTGCTTGACATTTGTCTGGGAAGAAAAGACAGAAAAGAGAGATAAACTGGGTGAACATTTGTGACCTAATGGGGTCAGAGAAGGGAATGGTTAATTAATACTTAATTAACATTTTGTGGGTGTGGGAAAGAGATATAAGCCTGTGGGTTGATTTAACATATAACATCAGTCATTGTGTTATTGGATACTAAGAAGTGTTCCTTTGTCCCAAACCTCCCTCCCATCGAGAAATATAAGGAGAGATGACAAGGCACGAAGGCTTTTCTGCTCAGTCTTCTGCCTCTGTTAATCTGAAATATCATGGGAAGAGTTTGCTGCTGCTTAATCCACTGGCTCTCAAGGAAGGCCCTGATCACAATCCATATCAGTCATGAGGGAGGCAAGAGGATGGAGATGAAGGCATTTCATAACTGACAAAGGTACATGACAGGCTGGTTTGGATGTCCTAGCCAGCCGGCAGTGCCACTTAGAATGCTTCATTCACACATGCCTTTGCACTGCTCTGCATCTTCTACTTGGGGCCTTATTCAAGTCATCTCACTTCTTTATTCCTACCTCTGTGTCTCAGCCCTTTCTGTCCCACATGGCAGAGTTCGTGTGTGCCCTTCTCTATGAAGACAGCACTTCTTAGACATGACCTTCTGTAGACAGCACTTCTTAGACATGACCTTCTGTAGACAGCACCTACTGCAGAGAGCACAATTTTGCATGTAAGACCTGTCTTGCATTGGTATTGTATGATCAGATTTACCCATGTATCCTCCAATAAGATGTAACTCCTGTGGGATGGAATGCGTGTCTTCTGTATTTACTTACACTGCTAGCTCAAAAGCAAGCACATAAAAACTAATTAATAAATACCTGTGGAAAGGACTGCTTTAAGACCTAAGCTAAGAAAAAAGTGCCTAGAAAATTCTCTATGGACATAAAGAGCTTTAGAAAACCCCAAGTCTACATGTACTCACCCTTGCCAAATGTATTAGAATGGGCCTCCAGGGCCAACCCCAGAGAGCCTCAAAGATATCTGTCATGTGAGTTTGAAATGCAGCATTGTTATTATTCAGATGGAAAATAGAATCATTTATGAGATCATGGCTCATTGTCAATTCTCTATATATTTGCATTTATTGTGACAGATGCTGTCGAATCTCATCCTAGCTCTATTATTCTACAGAAATAGATTGGCCCCCTTATGCTATACAATAATAATTAGGATAATATAACCCATTAACTCTCCATGCCCCTTTCTAAGCTTTGATGATTGCAAGCCTGAACAGTTTCAACTGGACCCTCACTTTCTCCAAAAACTTCATTTTTGACTAAAATGTTTCATAGGCTATTCACATCCCAAAGGGGATTGTTTTTTCAAAGTTTGAGATAATAGGTTTCAGCCATCTTGACTTAGAGCAGAATGAATAAATGCATTTTCTCTACAGAAAATTCATAATGCCTTAAGCTGAGTTTGTGCCTATGACATATTCTTAACCACCTACTGAATTGCTTTCTCTTCATTTTTGAGGTTAAATGGGAGGCCTGAAGCCTATGGTAGAATTCTACCATATGTGCTGGTGGAAAGTTTAAAAATAATAAGGAAAAAAGAAATACAGTTCTAGAGTTATCAGGAAGCACAGTGAAATCAGTCAAATTTCTGAAAACAGTAGAATTTTCTGCCACCTTTCCTAGGACAGGTGTCCATTGGCTACCTATTGTGTGTTTTATTTTTTACTGATAATATAAATTGTGGCTTCTTCTCAGGGTACTTACATGTTTATATGATTTAAACATTTTTTTTAAAAAAATTTCAACTACAGTGGACATTCAATATTATATTAGTTTCAGGTATATAACATAGTGGTTAGAAATTTATATAACTTACAAGATTGTCCCTCTCCCCATAAGTCTATCAGTTACTTATTCTGTAATAAGAGAGGAAGAACAAATGATGCAATGTATTGAAGTGGTGTCTATCATTCCTTGATTCTGTTTCATTTGGAAGCATTATAGGTGCCTCAAAAACAATCAGCTGGTTTGGAAGCAAGCTAAGACTAGATTGGACAGGGACTGAGGAATATGACCTAACTATAAAGGAAGATGCAGCAGTGGGGTGTTCAGTGGTTGGCTGCTGTCACATTAAATTAGGTGGCAAGACTAAACCCTAGGACTAAGGTCTTGAAAGATAACGTTAAAAAATGGGGTGAAATGTTAGCAGTGGACATTCTGGACATTGGGACACCTCATAGGTGTTTTAGATTGGGATTTTTTTCTAGATAACCCTCAAATAATGCGAAATAGGTGGTTCTGCTTTATGCCTAGGCATGAAACCAACATGGCCCTCAATATAGCACAAGACATGTTAATTTTCCATATGCACCTGACTCAGTGGAGCCTCACCTGGTCACTGTTCTACCCTGTGTATCTTCAATATGAAAAGGGCGTGAAGAATTATGGTTCTTTGCTTTTCCAGAAACTACTCCAGAACACAACTAAGACTAGAAAAAGCCCAATTCCACTAGCAGATCATACAAACCTACGCTGTACTTTCTGAGAAGTTCACACATTTCAAAAGAAAATTGTCTGGGAAGGAGACAGTTTACCATTGTCACCTTTAGCGCCCCTCCCCCCCCATCACCCCTACCCACACAGAAGCAAAAGAGGCTGTCAGGCATGAAAAACAACTCAGATTTCAGTAGAGCTGGCTTTTTCTCTGCCTTGACCAACCAGTGGTGTGAAGCTAATCAGAATTCTCTTCATACCACAGCTATTTCTGAATCTTAGTTTATGTACCTAAAATAGAAGATAATGAAATTATACTTTCAGGTTTTAATATATTTCATTTTTTATTGCAAAAGAAGTTATAGAGGATTACTTATGCTTAGAACTGCATCTGAGCTCTTCAAGGAAGATGGAATTTGATACCACACCAATTCATTTACTTTCTTTTCAACTGGATTTTCAGAAAAGCAATTTTTGTGTTTATTTATAATGTTTATCATTGCCTTAATGTTAATTTAATCTCTTTGAAAAAAATCTTCAGGCTGGTAATAAATGATACACTGGGAAAAAGGGAATTGATAATACTTACTGATTTCAAACTCTGACGGAAATTTCAGCTTAAATCTACACTTAGGAATTATTTATATCCTCTTATGTCATATCAATTTAAATAATATCCCACTCACTGGGGCATAAAGTATAGTGCTAATATTAAAGTTTCTATTTAATATTTGCTAATTGCACATGAAGGGGTTATACCAGTGGCATTTCGGGTGTTTTTATTTAATTTTACTGTATTAGAAAATTCAGGAGGTTAAGTCTACTGAAATTATTGCTTTTAAATATTGAGTAATAAGAATATTGTCCCCTGATGCACCCTGGATCATATAGCCTTGAAGGAGCTTTCTTTCTGTTGCAAAGGGAGAGAAACAGCAGGGTACTTGGTCTAATCTTGCTAATAAAGAAGAGTGATCATACTGTCCTTTTAAAATATCAATTCTGTATATAAAAAGCTGATTTCTTCATGCAATATGCCCATCATTAATATGGTAGTAGACTTTATAAACCTAAAAGCTCATAACAATTAAATAAGCATCACCATTGCAATGTTAGGTTGTATCCTAAAGGGATGCATATAACATGGTTAGTACCCTACTTCAAACTCTTAGCTTAGCCTTCAGTTTTTAATCATTCAGAATACTTCAAAGTAGGGCAGAGTGATGAGGATACAAAGAGGCATAGACCCCCGATCAAGATCTAACCACATGTGCTATGAGCTGTGTGCCCTTGGCAATATTCTTAACTTCTCTTAGCCTTGGTGATTTATTTGTCTGTAAAATGCAAATAATATCACTAACCTGGAATGCTTTTTTAAAAACTTTATTTGTAACATCAGAAGCCATGTTTTTAAAACCTCTAGTACATAATAGTGTAGATAAATCATTATAAAATAGTGTTCAAAGGCCTCACCAGTCTATGGACACAAATTGGTCACAGTAAAATAACTTACATTTCACTAGCTATTTCTACCACTTACTCATATAAGACCTCTAGAGCTCAATAGAGCCTCCTCCCCTGATATAGTTCTAATGCCATTTCCACATGTACTAATCATTAAGTCTGAACAAATGTTTCAATCAATTCCATATTTTTTAGGGAGAGTGGAAGGGAGGGAGGGAAGGAAGAAAGGAGAGAGAGAGAGGAGAGAGAGAGAAAGAGAGAGAGAGAGAGAAAGAGAGAATATCATCACTGTGAGAGAGACATATTGATTGGTTGCCTCAAGGGTCCTAGCTGGGCCAGGGATCCTGCAACCCAGGAGCATTCCCTTGACCAGGAATCAAACTTGTGAGCCTTTTGTGTGCAGGCCAATGTTCTAGTCTCTGAGCCATACCAGCTAGGGATCCAGAACTCTCTGAATCACACTTAGATTCTATTTAGGACATCCCCACCCATGAGAGACTGTGGTTTCTATTAAGCTATTGCCTTGTTCAGTAGCACCATCCCCAGAAACATGGGTGCTCACACTCCAATGAATAAATATGTTATTTGCACAGTAAGTAGAATATACTTGGAAGTATATTATGCAAGGGATAGATATGACATAAAATTAAAGAGAGAGAGGAAACCCCATGGGTTGGGACTACCAGTGATAAGTTAAAGGAGGGGGAATTGGTTTTGACCTGGATATAAAAAATGGAGTAAAATTGGGGCAGGATAAACTTGATGGCATTGGAGATTGGTGGAGCATTTCTGTAGAACAGAAGAAGGCCAGTATGAAGGAATATTGCAAAATAAGGTTGGCCAGACTTAAGAAAAAAACTAAGGTGGAAGTGATGATGATGGTGATGATCACTGCACTCTTTTATTCTCTTTGGTTATCCATGAAACATTTGTTTCCAGGGAAAAATCTGTTCTACTCTGAATTGTCCTTTTGTTTTGTTGTTATTCATAGACCACACTGACAGCATAGAGATATAGCAGTAACTGCTGGGAGTAGAGATGGGGCTTATTGCAATATCATTCTGTAATATGAGACCCTACCCTTATCAAAATAAGCAGAAAAACTGATTGGTGAAGTTTAGATAGAACTGGTATATCCCTTAATAAAAGAACACTAGTATTTTGCCTTTGTTTTTGGTTTCCTTATGGATAAAACACTTCTATTTCACTGTTAGAAAATAATTAAAATTGTGTCTTTTTCATCAATTATATAGCTAGCTTGGTGGATCCCAATATTGCATGTCTTATCACATTTTAGGTACTTATAATGTCCCTACTTTCTGAATATTGTGATTTTGTTAGTTGATTATGGAGACAGTGGTGGTTAGTAAATTCTTATAACTAGGCTGAAAGAACATTATCATGTCCTCCTGTCATCCTTCTTTCTATGCTGCATTTTTCCAGTATTTGGAAAGATATCTCTGTCAAGAAAAAACATTCTTAATTTCTTGTGGCATTACACATTTCATGGAAAGATGATCCAATGAATCTCATACATCTGTTTGCTTTTTGAAAGAGAACTTAAGGGAAAGAAATTCCAAGTAATGAAGTTCCAATACTGAACTGGTGTGGCAGTAAGAAAATCATTCAAATGTCCAAAGGGAGCAGGTTCTAGAAGGTACAAGCATCCCTAGTGCGTAGAAGTTATTTATTGGTGACAAATTCAGGTCCAATACATGTAAGAATGTTCTTATAAGAGCTGGGGTAGTTATATTGTAGAAAGAATTCCAGCACTCAGGTGAATCTTCAAAGGGATCATCTCAAGGGACTCCCCACATTTGTGAATCTCTGTCAATTTCAGGCAACATGACTATCAGCCGAGGGGAAGATATTTTTGGCTCCAGAAGCCTGTGCAAATTTGTCAAACAATCAGAAATAGGTGGCTGCCTGTCACACATCCACAGGAGAATAGAACCAGGCCCAGGGGGTCTCCAACATACTTTAGCAAAGTATTCTAAGGTAATACTATGAACCATTTCTTTACAAGAAGAAATTGTTAATATTGAGTAAGGTAATCTATGAGTTTAGAGAACATGTTGAATAAATGTCTCTGATTTGGGAGACTGAACATGAATTCTGTTTTAAAACATAGCTAATCAAATGAAGCTCAATGTGTGAACACATCTATAGTTAATATATTTAAATGCCTTAATTTGTAAGGCCTTAGGTGACTGATGAACAATAACTACAACTTAATAAATGCTGATTATTGATCAACCAAGAAATCAATAGCTGGCTAATAAAAGAAAATATAAATATATCAGACTTATTAAATCAGATTACATATTACATTTAAATAACATCAAAAGTATGATACTTGCCAAGAAAGTAAAGAGCACTGAATGTTTAATTAGAGATATGTTATCAGTATGGCCATTATTCAGAACCAGTCTTCCATAAATAAATAAGTATATAGAAAAGGAAGAAAAAAAATTTGCTTCCCAACTTAGTAAGCACAAAGGCAATGATGCATATGAGAAGGCATAACATGGCTTGTCTATAATTAAAAATATAGGTTAGACAGCTTCATAATACAACGGTGGGATATTATGTAAGATTACATGCCTATACATGCATAGGCACACACATAAACACACACACATTTAGGGATGAGCATTTTAAAAAAATAATTATTTCTAGATTAAATAGTACATTAGCTATGTACTAGTAGTATATATAAGAAAGGCTAAAACAGGGAATTATTTGGGGGTCCAGTATGGTATGGCTGGAATAGTAACTGTAGAAGAAATAACGGTTAAAGCATTAGGTTTGAGTGATATAACACGCACACAAAAATAGCCAATCAGAATTTTAACTTAAATACAATTTATCTTCTCACTGAGCAGACAAGGGATCCAGACACTGAAGAACAATTTCACAATATGCTGAAAATTAACCATTTATTAAGAGCTGAGCTCTCACCATCACCTGTGTGGTGAAAGGTAGACGAAAGCATGCTGCTGAATCACAAAGTTCAAGAGAACTTCTCCTGCACCCCTTCCCAGTCCCAAAGCTTGGGGCAAGTAGGTTCAGGCTTGCTTGCAGGAACAAAGAGAGTAAAATCAATTTCCAGTTTATAGAGCACACACTGACCTAAATTATCTACTCAAATCGTCACTGAAAGGAGATGGAAGAGGAATAGTCATGGCTGTGCTTTCCTCAAGGGATAAGACTTTGCCCAGGCATGAGAAGTGAAGCACTAAGGAAAAAATAAAAACTTGGTGTAGTAATCTGATACCATGCATGCTTTGCTTATCCAGCTGTCAATGACAGATTAAAAAACAAGGAATTCTTACCATTTGCAACAGCATGGATGGAACTGGAGAGCTTTATGCTAAGTGAAAAAAGCCAGTCAGAGAAAGATAAATATCACATGATCTCACTCATTTGTGGAATATAATAAACAACATAAACTGATGAACAAAAACAGATCCAGACAGAGAAGCATGGATCAGAGGGAAGGTAGGGGAGGATGGGGGTAAGGGGGAGAGATCAACCAAAGGACTTGTATGCATGTATATAAGCCTAACCAATGGACCCAGACACTAGGAGGGTGAGGGCATGAGAGTGTGTGTGTGGCGGGGGAGGGGGGTAATAGGTGGGAAAGGACACATATATAATACCTTAATCAATAAAAAAATGAGAGAGAGAGAGAGAGAGAGAGAGAGAGAGAGAGAGAGAGAGAGAGGTATGCAGAGGGCATGAAAAGAGGGACAGAATCTTCCTTGTGTCACAACTGCTATTGCTATCACAGTCGCCATCCCTACCACTAGGAGCCCCCACTTACTGAGTCCTCATTTCAAATAAAGAAGCCAGGGCTCTGCAGGAAGCCTTATCTCACCTATTTGTATTAAGCCATTCAGTTTTCACAAAATGTCTATATAGTGGGCTCTACCTATTAGCGTTTCTTTGTTTCAGGTGATGGGATTAAAAGAGTTAAATAGGAGGGCTGAATATAGGAGATTTAAGGGGTTTTATAAGTTGAGGAGGAGGAGGGGTCGGGGAGAGGGGAATGCTGTAGTCAATGAAGGCAACAGGAGCAGTGGAAGACGCCCTTAGAAACATGTATGAAAGCATGATTTGTCCAGAGTGTGTATCTGGGTATGTGATATGATCAAGAGTGTGGTTCTAGAGGGAGACTAGTAAGATAGCTCAAGAGAAAAACTATTGGAGATTTGCTATGCTTTGAGTCATCTGCATGTTGGGGGAGTTCTTGAACAGGAAAGAAACTGATTCTCCAAATGGGAGATCAGGTCTAGGGCTCTAATCCTTGATATTCCAGTCCACTGTGCCTTGTCTTGAAAAAGCCTTGAATTCTCAGCCTACTAGATTCACCTGCCCCACTCTGGGTTAACACTTTGACAATTGCCTCCAACAGCTCCAAGTTTCACTAGAAGTACCTTGAAACCTAAATGCTAACGTGTATCAAAGTGGCTGAAGTACTATCTGTAGTCCAGTTGAACTGAGAAATACCCACACTTCCATGTCCAGTGTAATGAATTGATTGATATCTGCTGCATAAGAAGACCTCAAGAACAATATGGACACTTTGAAGACTCCCAATATTCCCATTTGTGGTTACTGTACCTGCAATTTTCATTGAAACGAGTACTTTTAGCTCAACTGGAGTTCTCTTTTTAAATCACAGTTTAAATCTTCCTTGGAGGAGTGGTGGTACAGACTGACTTTGGTCATTTATAGCTTATTAAAATGAGGGATCTGAGAGCAGGTACTGCAAGCGGAACAAGGAGCCTAAGCGAAAAGAGAAACCAGAGAGGGGGTAATCTTAGGGACACAAAAGGTAGACTATAATGATTTCTTAATTCTGTACACCCCTCCTCAGGAGAAAGGTCTTCAGCCTTCTTTATTCATTCATTGCATGGACTTCTAGGCTCACTTCTGTTTACCCTGGTCAAATGGTAACATTTCTGTTAGACAAACCAAGGAGTTTGTAAGGAGGAGGTTTTAGTCAATAAAATCAATATCCATAACTAAAATTTAGTTTAGTCATATATTTTCTTTCAAATGTATATGGAATAATCTATCTATAAACACATAACTCCAGCCACAGCAAGACTAGGCTGTGACTGCATCCTCTTCTACTTCAGGGGAGAGGTCATAAAGTTTCACTTGGTCATCATAGGCCTGCCTAGCCCCAGGGATCTGCGGATTTTTTTTTCTGTTCTTTTTCCCAGTATTAGCCTCAGCTGAACCTTAGAGGAATCTAAATAAATCATAAAATGTCCATAAAGGTGGCTGGTCCTGGTGAAAGAGTGAATTATTAGGCCAGATTGTACAAAGGGAAGTTATAGGAAATCATCACATCATGACCCTTCCCAGAGTACGGTTCTTTCTAGGTTCCTTCTAAGCCTTTTCCCAATGTGTCATCTGCTGGAAGAAAACTATCAGAAAATTATCTCTCCAAGTTGCTCAGCCTGAAATGTCAGCAATTAAATGGATCATGCCCCAATGGGACACTAGCATCTATAAAAGCAATGGATCAGGGTCTGTGAGACCTGGGTTTACCTCGGCCATACCATATACTAGCTATGGAGAAGTGGTTATGGCATGCCACTTTCTTATTAGCCAGGGCTCTTATTTCCAAGTAACAAACATTCAACCAAATCTTCTATGTATAGAAAAGTGACTATATTGGCTTATGTGACTGTTTTAGAGCAGGATCCAGTAGTTGATGTGACTGATTTATATGTTCCACAAATATTTGTTGATGGTCAACCTTGAGTCAAGAGCTATTCTAGGTGAGGAAGATAATGCAGTGAATAAAACAGAAAAAAAATATGTAAATATATAACATAACCAATGGTGATAAGTGGTATGGAGAAGAATAGCATAGGGTTGGGCGAGGGATAGAGTTAGAAACATCGATGAGAGAGAGACATCGATCAGCCGCCTCCTGCACGCCCCCTACTGGGGATGTGCCCGCAACCAGGATACATGCCCTTGACCGGAATCGAACCTGGGACCCTTCAGTCCATAGGCCGACGCTCTATCCACTGAGCCAAACCGGTTTGGGCTGTTATTGTTATTTTTACCAGGTAGTCAGGAAATTGATGTCTAGATGGAGGTCAGAAGGAAACCAAGACATGAAGCCTTTAAGGAGTTCTATCATTGCCTTCAACTCTGCCATAACCTCTATCATATCTTTGGCTTTGTTTTGTTTTTTGTTTTTCTCTAGTTTTAATATCAGTAGGTTCATTCCACATGGCAGCAAAGATGACCATGGGAGTTTCAGGGCCTTCATGGTCCTTCCAACTCATATTTTAAGAGGAAAGATAACCTCTCTTTCAAAGTATTTTCATCAATCCCCGAGTAATCAAATAACTTTGGGCTCTTCAGCAGAGGAATGGTATATTTTGACTTGTTAGCCTGGATCACATATCCTGACTTGGGTCAGGAGAAGCCAAGCTCAGTGACTGACAGCCTCACCAAATGAAAAATTCTACTAGGAATAGAAATGTGGGAAGTAATATTGTCCATGGAAAATAACAGGTGCATTATAGCATTGATTGTCAGTTTTCTTATCTGTAATAATAAGCATATCTGAAATGTACACCAGAGACAGTGCATATAAAGTATCATATATGGTGAACTTGTCCTAAGAACCTATGGGCCTTATCCCTGTTCTCTGTGATTCCTGATGGGGACAAAAGAATGAGGAAAATAGCAATACAGACTGTCTCTAGTCATCTCTGCTCTTAGTAGCTGCCACAACTCCCTCTATCCCTTAGGGTTCTTCCCACTAGGACTGACATGCATCTTCCACATTCCTCCCAATATCTCACTTCTTTAATATCACAAAAAAATAAGCACTCAGCTCCTTTCTTTATGAGGATTGTATTGCTAATAATTCAGAGGAATAGATACAGGGGATATCAAAACCATAAACAACTGAAAGCTATAAATGTTATCATATATTACAAAATCCTTATGTCTTTGATCTCAGGCCTGAAAGTTATATGTGGTAATAAATGAAAGCTGGCTTTCGTCCCTTATTCTCTAAAAGGGGCTTCACTTAAACTTTGGCTTATTTCTGAGACTCCTCCTCTGCCCATGCAGTGGGTCCCAATATCACAGCAGTCCTTCTCCCCAGCATGCAGACCTTAAGGTCAACTCAGCTCAGGCTATTTCCTGTTCTTTTACCTCCAGCTGTTGATCTTTGGAAGTCATGCTGAGAATGGAGAAAAGGAGATGAACACAGAAGACAAATCAGAGGTCTTCATCACTGTCCAGATATGGGAAGCAAGAAGCAGGAAAAAGGAGAATTGAAAAATGACAACTAGATTCTCATAAAATGACAGGGAATTGTGATACAAGTCACTACAGAAATAAAGTCAGGTAAGGAACTAGTTCTGAGAAGTCAAAGGTATTGAGTCCTTTTAGGTAAGTAGAGGGAGTTGCAGGTGGAGTATCTAGATGAACTGTGGTGGTAGCTGTGGAGACAGAGAGAAAGAGACAGATTCATTTGGACTCTGTGGAGAGAAGAGGACAATGGAGTATCATGAGCCCTGAGCAGAAGAGGAGATGCCCAGATAGGAGAATGAGAATGATTGGTTTGATTATAAATGCTCATTGAGAGACGACAGCATCCATAAAATCAGTATGGAGAATATTGTCTTTATTATAACTTCTGGATCTCCCTTCCTCACATATCTTTCCTCTCTATCTGTTGACAAAAGTCAGTATGCCAGAGTGCCATCCACCTCCCCTCTCAGGGTTCTGGGGGTTACGTTTCTCTTAAAACACCCTCTTCAACTCTCATAAGGATTCACTCTTAGGTCTGCATTTTCACTCTGGATTACTTTCTTTTCCTAACCTCCCATGAAACTGTGCCCCGAGTCTCACTCTCTCTTTCCCTGCTTTCAATTTTTTTTCAATAGAGAAAAAGGGGTGTAGACGCACAGAGAAAGTCCATGGCAAGAGAACCCACAAAGCCTCTCAAATCTCATCATTTTGGCTGATAACTCCTTTGGGTCTACACTGATTCAGTTTCTTGAGACTCAGCTCAGCGCTGAGCAGAAGTTGATGCTGCAGATATGTCAGGGGCTGAGCTGTGGCCAATATAAGCTAAGCAGTCCTTGTGCACTCCCTCCTAAGTCAATTTATTTTCCAAATGATCAGTTTGAGTGAGGTAACCCTGGCAATTGTCAGGGAATGGATTACTTGGCTACACATTGCCTTTTATAATGTGGGTGGTGGTAATAATTTTACATACCAGTAGTATTTCATGACCATAGCAAATGATGGTGTCCAAATGGAGGGAGAATAGTGTGATTCAGAGGTAGGCATTGCCCAGGGACAAGCACAGGGCCCATTCTGCTTTCCCCTGTGAAATGTCTCCCTTGGGCAGGAAAGTGACGTTTATCAGCAAACAGTTATTATTACTATTTTATTATTGCCTCAGTTAGCATTTATATGGCACTTTGTATTTTCAAGACTCTTTTCAATCATTTTTATTAGTGAGAGAGGGCAGATTCTCAGGCACAGGTAGAAGGTAAGAAGCTGGTTATGTATGTGAATATGTGCATGCGCGTGCATGCATGCGCGCGTGTGTGTGTGTGTGTGTTTGAGAAAAGGAAAGATGTTTCTTCAAAGAGATAGTCATTCTGCTCTCTAAATTTGACTTTTCAAATGGTGACTGAGAGATATAGAAATCATTTGTGCAGCAATTATCCAATAAAAAGTCACTAAGCCAACTGAAATACCAAGGGAGAAATTATAAATGCCATACTGCTCTGCAGTCACAAGGAGAGAAATTCATTCATTCATGCATGTATGCATGCAATTCATTCATCATAATTTACTGGAAAATGAACATTTCTCCCCTACACCTTGGCTAGGCATTACAACAAATGCAAAGAAAGTCAATTTGTGGCTGTTTACATAAAGGATTTGAAATCATTATTTGGAACACAGTCACATCAAATAATTAAGACCATGGAGCAAATAATACTAATTTAAAATATAAGAGGGAGGTAAAGAAGGATGTTGTATGTGTTTGGGCAGGAGTATTCAAAACAAGCTTCCTAAAGGAACATGGATCTATGAAGGATTCAGAAAACCTTTGGGAGAAGTGATCTAAACAAGACATGATCTTAATCCCAGGAATTTACACTCCATATAGTTGAGGTGGTAGAGTTCTCATAGTTAAAGAAGAGGGTTCCACATTTCTGGAAAAAATATGCCATTATTTCAGATTTCAGAAAAAAGAGACAGTGGAAACTGGGGTGAATTTTACTGAATGAGAACTTGCGTCAGCTAATAGTATTAAAGAAGGATTTCTGGGACAGACATCAACACTTAAAAGGCACTTGTAAGAGGACACCTATCTAAGAACCTTTCATTGAAGGTAGTCTCCACTCAGTCATCCAAGGATGAATACTCCACTCAAGATGCCCAAAGACTCTCCATATCTTGGATGTCAGAATAATCCTTTATTCCTAATTTTCTCCCTATCCCATTCAACAACATATAAATTTCTAAGACTAACTGGTTGAGAAATAATTCATCCAATGTGCCAAATTAAATGGAATATTTGGTACAAGGAAAGATTAAATTATGCTTACTCTGTCTCAATCCCTTTAGTACAACAAATATATGAATATTTATCTATTAATTACTGTCTTCCCAGTCTTGAGCTAGTATTTTAGGTGGAAAAAAATGACTCTGGCTCTCAGGAAAATTATTACCGTGTAAGTGGAAGGTTAAAAATGTTAAGAGTTTAAAGCAGATGTCTCCAAGATAAAGAGAAGAGGGGAAGGAAAAGTGATAAAGTTCATGATGCTCAAGACAGAATGGAGTCCAAAAGAAAATTATATTGGAAAGAATGGATATTTGGGGGAACAATTTCATCTTTCATACCAAATGTACAATATAGGAAGGATATTAGAACTGAAAACAAAAGTCTTTATTTACAAAGTGTTACCTGTAAGCAAAATTGGCAAAAATGTGAGGATGGTTTCCAACTTGCTCTCTAAGTGAGCACTTCTTTCCTACCTCCCATCACCTTCAGTATATACTTGCCGTGAGTGCTCAGTTCTCATAATGTGCAATCCTGGCTTCCCTATGAAAACCAGCATTGGTGCACTGTGGAGAGTGAAAAGCAGAACTATGACTAAACACTCCAGCTTAGAAGACCTCTCTTAGTTACTAAGATGTGACCTTAAGAAAGTGCACTAACATTTATGACCCTAATTCCTCACTGTATTCTTAGGGAAAATAACTCACTGGCTGTTGTAAAAATGAAATTAGAGTATACATAAGGCACTTACTAAATAATCATTAAATAGTATTCTTTTAAGTATATTTCAAATATACCTGAAGGCTACAGTTTAAAATCCTTTCAAAATTCCAGTATCTTCCAGAAGATGATAAAATCAATCTTAAAAACAAATGTCTAATAATATATTAATAACATTTACAATAGCTCACATTTATTTAGAGCTTTACCTTTTACAAAAATACAATACATACTCCTTGAAAACCTCGGATGAAGTTCACATTTAGCAGGTGGGAAAATTATGGTTTATAGAAATTAAGCAATTTACCAAGTCACACAGCTAGTGAGAGGAGGAGCTATGCCTTGAATTGGGTCTTTGGAAGCCAACTTTTATGTATTTATTACTTTGTACTATCTCTCCATGTATAAATATATGAATATTTATATGTACTTATTTAGAAGCATAAGTCATACAACCAGACCTTCTCTCTTCTCCTGGGAACATATATTTACTTTAGAAGAACTTATATTTTATAATTCTACTAGTAAATAATGGGATTCTAACGATCAACAATTTTAGCATCTTAGAAGATAACTGGAGGGAATTCAAGAAGAAAATGAAGGTTGTAGATACCTTTAATTCAATATGTAAATGTAAATGTCCAGCCACTCTTCCCACGACAAGAGTTGAAGACAGTTTTGTCCATAAAGCACCTGCCTCTGCCTGTAAGCAGAGGAGAGGTGGGATGAATGACCCAAATTTTCACAGGCATGTCAAACTATTTTTGAGATTGGAAAGAGCAAAGGGCCCAGCGAAAAGCTTTTCTAGCATTTCTACATGAAATTTATAGTCTTACCCAATAAGCCAATCAATAAACTTGAGTAGAAGCCAGAAAATGAAGAATTTCAGTTTGCTGGAAACTTTTTGATTTGTTCTATTATCATAATTGATGACCTGGAATCAAGAACCTATTCAACTAGAATATCAAACATCTCATTCTCACATAGACAAATGCCTCTGAAAACCGATTAGGAAAATGTTGATTCACTTAGCTTTCCCCTTCCCTGGTAAATTCCTTCTTCCTTCCCCTGCTTTTCCACCTGATTTAAATGCTACTCCATGGTAACATGTGTGTGGTGAGACAGAGGAAGGCTTCTGGAGGGATTTTCACAGTCTGTGTGGTCAGAAAGAGATGTTTGCTCATCATAGCAGGATGTCAGAGACAGCATTTAGGAAATTTCCCTCTAAAAATACTTTGTCTCTCTAAACAGGCTCTGTCCTAGACTCCAAACTGTCAAATGATCAGTGACTATGGTATCCAATGAACCCCATTTCTTTCTCAACATTGTGGAACACCTCTTTCATTCAGCAGTTTCTCAAGGACACCAAGCTCATATTTATCTTAGGCCTTTGCTCTAGGAGCAAGCCCATCCTGTAACTCCCTACTTCTAGGTTTCCCCCTTTTGATATTAGCTTTCTACACAAATAGCCACTTTTCAGAGAGGTCTTTCCTGACCTTTCAAGCTAAATTTCACCCCAGGTCTTTGTCATATCAACCTGTTGGTGTGGTTGTTTTTCTTATAACATTCATTACTTTCAGAAACCATCTAAATTATGTACTTCCACATATAGCTTTTCTTTCCCCTACACTTGAAAGTGCCACAAACCAAGGCATTATCTAACTTATTCCTACCATATCCTCTGCTCTAGTTTAGTGTCCTGCACACAGTAGGTACTAAATTAATGTTTGTAGAAATAGAGAGAAGATAAGCTTCATGAATTTAGTTTCTGCTATGTTTTGTGTATAGTCTATTCTACCATGATATTTTTATGCAACTTCTTTTATGTATTGATTATTTTTTTCATCAATTCGTTCCTCAAAAGAAGAGCTCATGTTTTTTTATGTCTATAATATATCCCACGGCTTAGTGTAAAACTGGTACTTGTTAGGTTCTTTGTGATTGATTAATAATTGAGAGTGAGAAAGTGTAGCTGTGCAATTGATGTACAGGAAGGTTATAAAGATATTATATCCTAAGAATTCTTCTCACAAGCAGAATTTTTTTTCTTTTTATTGTATTTATATGAAATTGGGTATGTTAACTCAACCTATTGTGGTAATAATTTCACAAAATATGTAAATAAAATAATCATATTGTGTACCTTAAAGTTATTCAGTGATGTATGTCAATTATTTGTCAATCAAATGTAAAAATATTTTTTATTTATTTCAGAGAGGAAGGAAGAAGGAGAGAGAAATACAAACATCAGTGATGAGAGAGATCATTGATTGGCTGCTTCTTGCACATCCCACACTGAGGATCAAACCCGAAACCTGGGAATCTGCCCTGACAGGTAATCAAACCATGACCTTCTGGTTCATAGGTCACACACAATTACTGAACCTTGTCAGCCAGGCTTGAATTTTTAAATAAAAGAAAGAGATAGAAAAGAGGATGTACTTCAAAAGAAAAATTTTATGGAAATCAAGGAAAGGGCATATCTCATTTTGTTAAATATGAAATATATATAAAAGTCTTAGTAAAAAGTATATAAGGAACCCAAAGTCCGATGCCTTTATCTTTATAGAGAGAGTGTAGCAAGGGGAATGATGGTAAAAGTTTTATTTATTTATGCTCATCATTGACTTACTTTAAGTATTTTTGCTTATTTAATCCAGTTAGCATGTAACATGTTATACTAATGAGATTAAAAAAAAAAACATTTACTGCTCAGTCCCCTCCTCAGAGCCCAGTGCTTTCACAGGTGTAACTAATTTATGTGTGCCATGTAATCTTTTCTATAGATTTTTTTTATCCTTCTAAGATAGAAATACATAGTTGTTGTTTTTTTTTTTTTGGTGATTTATAATAATACCAAGTAGTATTACACCATAGATCATAACTTGGGTTGTTTAAATCAACTCCATACTAATACATGGATTTTTTACTATTCATGTTTACTGCTGTACAGACTCCCCAAAAAATGCTATCCAGACTTTATTTAGCCAGAACCTTCCCACGAATACTGATCCTTCATTCATGTTTTCTCTGGCCATGTGTAATTTTTCATGGTTTGGGGACCAATACTAAGTGGCATCACTGGATCAGAGAGTGCAGGCCATGCCCCTTCCATTTTCTGTTTCAACCAGTTAGAGCCAAATACAGGCCTGAGCAAAGAATGAGTGAAATAATTGCCAACTAAACTGACACTCCTTGAGTTGACCATTTCCTCTTGCTCTTTCTTCCCTCTTACGGGCTGTTGCATCAAGCTGGCATTGTTGTAATCACCACTTAGATTTAGTACAGGCACAGAGGCAGTAAGGATGCTGCAGAGGCAGAAGCAAGCTCATGTCCTCGCCCCAGAAAGCAACTAGTGGCCTTCATACGCTGGGCTTCACAGAAAGAGGGCGGGCATCCTGGGGAATGTCCCAGTGGAAATCATATCCTTAATCATGAGGCCTTAGTGTATCTTCCTACCCACAAGCCCAGATAACTCACATTGCCAACTTTTGACAGCACTGCCACACTCCAACATTCGCTGCACTCAACAAATTTTATAATTTTCAGTTGGTCCCACTCAATCCCATGTGGTGTTGTGAAAATATGTAAAGGAAAAGCGAGTCTCCAATATTTTTCTTCTCCTCATAAATATGGCATTTAAAATAAGTTTCATACATATTCATCACTTGCTCTTTCTTTTTTCTAAATGTGCACCTATAGCTTAAGTTTTATTCATAACCTTCTCTGGTTCCCTAGTTTGAATTGGAACATTGAAATGTGAAATATTAACCAAATAGGAAGGTGTCTAAAACTCACCTTTCAGTGTGAGGCCTGAAAAGAAATGAGGACAATCTTCTAGTAATTTACAAGCAAGAAAGTAAAATAAATTTTCCAGTTTAAAAACAAAACAGCCATTGAAGACAGAGCACTCTGTAAACATAACATTTTTGATGAGTGAGAGATTGATTTGATGTGTGGACATAATTTGTGATGTCAATGTTATTAATTTAGAATGATACTTCAAACATTTAAACTTGAGAATTCTCAAGTTAATGAAGACTCAGCCAAAGTTTTTAAAGAACTTGAAGAGTCTTACACATTAGTTCCTCTCAGCTAGCTACATGTCCAAATGTGTCCAGCACAGATAAACTCCATCCAAAAAACATGATTTTTTTTCTTTCTTTTTCTCCCTCTCTTTTAAAAAAGAAACTGAGCAGGAAATATCACTTAAACAAGCTGTCTCACAACATTTCTGGCAAGTCCTGATTCCAACTAAGTTGCAAATATCTCAAGAGCAGCCTGTCATACAGAATTTCAGTGATTCTACTCCTGGGAAATGCAGAAATAGATGGATATGTGGGCCTCAAAAGCTTTAAAATACCTTCAGAAAAAGCATCTTGGTGTGAACTTCAGGATGACCTGATTTTCAGGGAGAAGCATATGCTGTCCCACATGTATCAGTGAGCTATTGCTGTGTAACAAATTACTCCATACCTCATTGGCTTAAAACAATAAACCTTTTTCATTGCTAATGACTCTATAGGTCAGTCGGGCAATTTTGTTATTGGCCGGGCTCAATAATAAGTCTATAGTTATCTACATGTAAGGTAAGCTAAAGGCTGACCTTGGCTGAGTTATCTCATATGCTTGAGAGTTGGCTGGCTATAGGGTAGTTTAGGATGCCCTTCGTAGGACAACTGGACTCTCCTACACAGTCCCTCCTCTTTCATTAGATCATCCCAAGCTAGTTTATGTGGTAATTGGCAGCATTCTGAGAGAGGGCATAACTGGACAGAGCCTCGTAAGGCCTAGTCTCAGAAGTGGCAAATCATCACTGCCACTTCATTTCTTTGGTTAAAGTCAGTCACAAGGACAACCCATATTTAAAAGGCAGAGAAATAGAGTCCTAAACCTTGCAAAGAGTATGGATATAGGAACTGTTTAGCAAGGCCAGTAATGTACTCATCTATCATACCTCATTTTTACAGAAACACTTTTTGAAGAATCCCATACAGATTTTTTATTTGTTTGTTAATCCTCTCCCAATATATTTTTCCATTGATTTTTTTATTTTATTGTTAAAGGTATTATAAATAGTAGTACATATGTCTCCTTTTTTTTCCACTTGACCTCTGCCTGACCTCCCTTATCCCCCCAGCACTTGCCTCACCTCCCCGCAGTGCCTTGTGTCTGTTGGTTGTGTTTATATGCATGCATACAAGTCCTTAGATTGATCTCTTACCCCCCAACCCTCCGCTACCTTCCTGCTGTAGTGACAGTCTGTTTGATGCTTCCTTGCCTCTATCTATTTTTGTTCAATACTTTATAATGTTATTTTATTGATTTTTTAGAGAGACTGGAAGGCAGAGAGGAGAGAGAAAGAGAAATATTGATGTGAGAGGGACACATCAATTGGTTGCCTCCTCCACAGGCCTCAACCAAGGCCAGGGAACAAACCTGAAACCCAGATAGGTGCCCTTGATTGGGAATCAAGCTGGCCACCTTATGGTGCATAAGCTGATGCTCTACCACTGAGTCACACCAGCCAGGGTCATACATGTTTTTTTTAAACTATACAAAGTTCACCTGATCACAATCCTCTCACCAGGAATTCAAACCAACAGTACCCAAGAGATCTGTGCATACATGCCTTATTACCCAGAATTTTGGGAGAAAAGACGAAAAGCAAAAATAGATGTTAAAGTAGTGATATTTAGAAAATACATGAAAATTTTCATGTATCTTCTGCATTCTCTTCCTCAAGCATTTCTTGAAAGACTGCTCCCTTATTGTATTCAGAGTTCTTTTAAACCACTGCTCCTGATTCTGCAAGTTTAGATGAAGATGCCTTTTTTATCTTAGCAGATGGTGTTGAAAAAAGTTTTTCAGAAAAGAATCAGTGTGAATATTCCTTCCTCCAATCGTCCTTACAAGGTGTATCATTTGACATATTGTGAAGTCATGGCTGTCAGAGTATCCCACCAGAAATAATAACCAGTTCCACATGTGAACACATGATGAAAACAGGACCCAACTATAAGATTTTGTTGGTTATAAAGTGATTTCAGAAATGTGAAAATAATGGACAGCTTCAAATTGGTAAGTAAAATATAGTATTAAATGGAACTATATTCACTGTATGAAATATTTTTCCAGAACACCACTGGGGGCTTTGATACAATTGTTTCTAAGGGGAAACAATTTCACTTAGGAATTTGGGTGGCATTGCTTCTACAGACGTACATCTTCCTTCTAATGGTCCTTAAATTCCTGGAATTCATGTGGCATGAGCAAAGAGGATGTGCGGACATAGCATAATGGGCACTTTGTGTTCTTTTACTATCTTTACCTTTTCAATAAATTAATGTCTCAAAGTTTAACCTTCGTCTGTAATCCATCTGAGGATTCCTCTCATAATTCACTCCAGAAGGAACATTAGTGGAATGTGAGTTTTCTCCCAGGGATTCACCCTCCTTCTGTTTTAAATCAAAAACTGCTTTTGCAAATTAGCCAAAGGAGACAAGCTATAAGCTTCCTGTAAGAAACCTTCAGCATGCCCTCTGGATTTTTTGCCCGGCTGTTTGTTCTCACAAGTTGTGCGGGCGAAACTGGACATTAAAAACTACATGGAATATGACAACAGCAAGCGTGAGGACAAATATATGTTCCATAGAAACAAGCAGCATCTGCAGAGTCGCTGCAATAGGAATACACAGCAAACATGCTCACAATCAGAGGTTCTGCATAGTTTTCTGGTGTAAACCGTTTTTGAGAGAACATGCTCGTGTGTGTATGCCCCTCATTTTGCATAGAAGGAAACTGAGACTTAATTATTCTTTCATTCAAAACATAATTATGAAGTGTCTCTTATGAGGAAAGAAGTGTTTTAGCCCCAAAATACAAGAGAACGAAGACCGTGTGACTTATCAGAGGGCACATAGCCAGTGGTCAGCTCTGCACTGAATTCGTCACCCAGCATTCTTTACAGTACCTGAACCTTTATCTGGCTCAGAATAGTTGGTAATGAAGAAAAAAAATACATTTTAACTTTGGATGTCTTGATCAAATATTTGCTGTCTTCAGTTATTCATGCGACAGAGCAACAGAGAATGAGGAAGAGAGGGCTAACCAGCATTCCCTCGGCAACAGAACTGAACTGTCAAATCAGCACCTAGAGACCCTTGTACTGAGGCATGAAGGAAATTTGCAATTTATGTATTTGCTCCATTGTTTACATTATACTGACTCTGCAAAGAGTCTGTGCAGAGTGCAGAAGGGGACATGAAAGGGGAAAGATGAAGCCCTATTCTTCATAAAATTGCTTAATTATCCAAACTAAGAACAACAACAAAGCCAGGGTAATAAGTGGAGGAAAGATGCTTTGTAATGCATCCCATTTTGTGCTGTTAGGGTACAGCAAGTTTAGTGTGGAGTTAGTCAAACTCAGCCTTTCTGGAGAAGATCAATCTTGTGTTGTATATTGAAAGAAGTAAAGAAACTATTGACTAAGGTTCAAATCTTTTGTGAAAAGTCTCCTGAGTATTTAAATAGACTTTTCCCATCTAGTATTTCATCCCTTTAGTGTACTCCTCAGACTTATGCTTAACCCTCTTGTTTGTTACCCATATTCCCATTTCATTGTTTGTAATTTTGTTCACTGAATTTATCTTTGTTCATTATTCTCAAACCCAATATCTCTATCTCTTAATGCTTTCTGTTGTTGTTTTTTTTTTACTTGTTTGCTTGTGTTTTTGTTTTTCTTCGCAGTCTCCTCTCCTTTGGGAGATGGTTTTATTTTTCTCTTTCTTTTCCAAGTTGTTCCAGTCCTGATACCATCTCCTTCCATCTCATGCTATATCTTATAGGACCTCTTATACCTCTGTGTTGGTCTACCTTATATTTATATTTGATAGAGATATTTATTTTCTACTAAAAACCCTTGGTACTATGTTCAATCACATTTTCCAGCTGAACTGTGGCAAATTTTTCTGGGACATGTTATCTCATGAAGTATCATTCTTTTATTCCTGTTTCTTTATTTTTGAAAAGTGAGTCTATGTACCTTCCTGTATTAATCATCTTTGAATGAGGAAGTTCTTCCATGATCAGCTGTGGGTGGCAGGTTGAAGTTTGCAGGGATTCTCATTATGGCTGGTGGTGGGTTGTTGTATGAGTTCTCATTGCCATTATAGCCATTATGTATCACCAGTCATCAAAGCAAGCCCTACAGAACTTTCCACAATGAAGATTTCTCTTCTACCCACTTCATCAAAAGCCAGGGCCCTGCAAATCTGGGTTATGATGTTCCCTGAAAAAGCTTGATTCTTTTGAGATTGACTTTCAAGAATTTCTAGGCATGGCCATAGCAGCATTTACTCTGGGGCTGCTGCCTCCTCACTACAGAGATAAAACTCTTCTGAGTACTTGACCAACAAGGGCATTGCTGATATTTCCGGTCTTGCTGGTGGGAATGGACACTATGCTAACCCTGTAAAACAGTGGTTCTCAACCTTTCTAATGCTGTGACTCTTGAATACAGTTCCTCATATTGTGGTGACCCCCAACCATAAAATTATTTTTGTTGCTACTTCATAACTGCAATTTTGCTACTGTTAATGAATTGTAATGTAAATATCTGTGTTTTCCAATGGTCTTAGGCTCTATAGTAGTGGTTCTCCACCTGTGGGTTATGACCCACAAATGGAGAACCACTAGCAGGGTCGCCAGGTTCTTAGAAACCATGGTTTTATAAGTTTTGACCTTTTTTTTTTTCAAGGGATTGGTTCAGAAAGAAGGGAAAATCTGGCCCCTATTATTCCATCTTAGCCACAGGAGTCTGGGTTATAGGTAATTATTCATTTAACACCAAATTTCTTGATACTAAAGACTTATTCTAAACAGCATCAGGAGAGTTTCTTCCATTTCTCTTGTTCCAAGGGAAGAATTGCTAGTGTTGTTTCAAGGAACATAGTTAGTCTGGAGACCAGGGCTGTGCCTTCATTGTCCTAGAAATTCATCAAAGAACCCTAATGACAGATGTTTCCTAGGTGTGTTGTTTTGTACTTGCTTTTCAATCTCCTTTACTGAGAGAAGAAACATTTATATTGATTCAGCCTTCCCTTCATCTGATGCTGAGCACCTCAGTAGGTAAGGACTATAAGTTGAGATGCATAGAAGTCCCCACACATGGCTAGGAGCCTGTACACTGGGGACTCTCAAGGGTCATTTACTGATGATCAGGAGTAATGCAAAGGAGTAGATAATATCAGAGGAAGAGCAAAAGAGAAGGATATGATAAAGACTCAGCAGGGTTAATGTTGTAGTTAAAAGACATATTACATATTTATTCTAATTTGAATAAAATTCTAAATATATAAAATTAAGATATGCACTCTAGAAATATTTAAATAACCCTCCAGATAATAAATGACATGTTCAGGGCCAGTAGATAAAGGGAGAATAAAGACATCTAGGAAAACAAAGATTCTAAAAATGCAAACATGACCCACAGTATTTGTAGTTCTCAAAAGCTCAGAGAAAGAAGCAGCTTCCCACCTTACTAAATGACACCCCTTATCTTGGCTTCTATGAAGCATTCACTAATGGAAATAAAAATGAACCAAAACTTAGAAAAATGTGATAATGTCAACTGTACTCAATGAAAAAATGTAATTACTTAGTCACTTTAATTACACATGCAGAGTAAAGCAATTGCTTGCAATTTACTGGTGTATGCCAAAAACAACTTAATATTAATAAATATTTGTGAGAAATAACTTTGTAAATTTTAATTACTTAACAAAAGCAATAAAATAATTTTAATTAAAAAGTATGTACACCCATAAGTGAAATGATCCTTTGTATTCCCATATTGCAGCTTCTTTTAGAAAGATAACATTTCTGAGCCCCTAATTATATGTAAATCATGAGGGAGAAATGGGGATAAATACCAAATTGTTTCTTTCCAATGGAAAATTAGGAAAGAAAATTGCTAAAGGAAAAAAAACGGGGATTAATACTATCTTTTTTGAGACATTCTCTTCATGTCTTGTAAGGAATATTTTCTATATATAAATATTTACTTAATTCTGGTTTTGTAAAAATCCAAAGTACTGTGGACTGCCAGGAGCAATCTACAACCTTGAAGTGCGGAATACTATGTTTCTGCTCATACTACCATGTCTGTCTCCATTGGGCCAACTCATTACAATCTTTAGTGAATGAATTAATTGATATTTTCTTACTGGAAATTGTAACCAATTTATGGAAATTAGTACTAATGACTTTTCAACAGGCATAAATAGTTATATGATTCTTCCTAATAATTCCAACCACTAATCAGCTATAACTGAAAACAACTTGTAGGGGTGGGCTAGTACTCTGCCTTTCTCCCATATGTTCAAAGAATAAGGAATTACCTTATTTTGCCATCCAAGGAAACCTATATGCTTCCAAAATGCCAAATATGGCTACAGAAAATCACATTATAAAGCAATTTTCTTTATTTCTCATTCAGTTATACAGAAATCTGTATAACCAAATCCCACTCATTGTTAATACAGAAAACTCATAGAATTGAGTTATTCTAGTCTTCTACTCAAGTTTTTATAACTAGAAGCTCTACTGAATGTTTTAAGTTTCTGAAATTCTGGGTAAAAAATTCATTGGATCATATTCCTTTGCCTGCAGAGGCTAAGACTAGCTAGGATGAAGAGGAGCAAGAAGATGTCCCTCTCTAAAGTAGACCTATTTTCTGAGAGATAATTTACCAAATGACCTCCTTGGCCACAGTCCCCCAAATAATTTCAATCTGAATAGAGGAATAAGGTCAGACAATATCAACAATGTACACCAGAATCATTTCTCTGATAACAGCAAATTAGCCCTGGGAAGGAATACATATCAGTCTAAAAAATTCATGAAGATTCAAATATGCTGCCTAATTAGCCACAATAGTTGATACAAGAGAAAAAATAGCTCAAAAATAACAATGTCAATTTAGGGGCATTTGCTGGATCTTTCCATTGAATTGCAGAATCGATTGAAAAATCTTAAATACATGTAATTGTCCCCACTAGAATTTTTTTTTCTGTAATTAAACCAAACATTATGAGTATGGGTGACTCACAAAGCATGAATTTAAGTCAAAGTCACTGTCAAATGAATTAAATATGTCTATACAATAGAAAATAGGGATGTGAAATTTAAATAAACATGAATCAGGAGCAATAGAGTGACCACACACATAATTTCCCATTGGACTAGAAATATGCATTCTCTCCAACTTTCCCACCAATGTATCAACCCCCCTCCTACACACACACACACACACACACACACACACACACACACACACACAACATACATACCTGTGCTTAAATACTTAAAAATATATAATTATACATTATAAATGTCCATTAGTTCCCTTATTCCAAACAAATCGTACTCCTCTCCAAAATTTCTAGTTTAGTAATGCCCTAGGAACCCAGCAGATTGTCAGTGAGAATAAGTCTTTATAAATACTAAAAGCTTGAATAACTTGGACAAGAAGAGGCTCATTGCAGGCTTCTTCCATTCTGCTCTACATGTGGACACCCAAGAACTGAGGAGGAAAGGAGTAATTTCTGAGGAAAACAAAATATTGATGAGAGCTAATGGTAAGTAGTAGAAGAATATTTTATTAGCGTCTCTTTTTCCACATGAAATGGCATTGGATATAGTAACTTAGGGGCCCTGGGACAAGTTCTAGTGTACTTTTTGCTTATGATTGAGACAATTAAGAAAATTCAAAGGGTAGTGAGGAAAATCAGAGAAAAGAAAACAAGAAATAGCCGACTCACCTATTTTCTAGGCTCTCGACTTTATAAAGCAAAAAAGGGAATTTTGATGTTCTCTTCCAGGAAGGTAGTACAACTCACCTTGGTGAGAGGGAAAATCTCTGTCCAGGAAGAGAGATAATATGCACTTGCTTCAGGCAGGTGCATCTTATTATCTCTAGGGCAAGTCAGCATAATGACAGATGGATAGATGGATGGAATACACCAAATCTGGAAAAGAGAACTATATTTAATTATTGAACTGTCATAATTGCTAATGTTTCACGCAGAGTCATAATTTGACTTTCCTGTAATGCATACCTATTGGTTATTGAAGAATATATGTTCTATATCTATATGGATATAAATAATAAATGTATATTTTATGTAATATATACATAATATACCTATACAATACATACACACACATACATATATATGCTAACCTGTGTGCTACATGATGAAAGAAAGGAACCAAGACACAAAAAAAAGTATATGTGAGTTCATCTGGCTTCATGAGCCTAGAAATGGATTTGTGCAGATAACACATACATGGGACATTCATAGCTCAAGTAAAAGTCCCCAGTGAGTTAGATGTATAGTAAGTAAAACAAGAATTGATAGTAGAGCATTTCTGTTTCTTTTTTAAGTTCTTTATTGATTAAGTTATTACATTTTTGCTGGATCACATCCTGAAAATAATTACTTAGAAATAGAGTGACCACACATAATTTTCCATTGGACTAGAAATATGGATTCTTTCCAACTTTGGGGGTAAGAGCATGAGTGGGGGGATGGAGGACTAGTGTCCTAATTCCCCCACTATCCCCCCATCACCCCATTCATGCCCTCACTCACCTATTGCCTGTGTCCATTGGTTAGGCATGCATGCATGCATACAAGTCCTTTGATCTTTCCCCTAACCCCCACCCTTCCCTACATTCCTGTACTCTTTTAAAGTTCTCTTTCATAGATCTAAAATAATGTGAGGGTTTGATTTAATGAATGAGATTTAAAAATGTGGGAAGTTAAAGGGCCAGCATGAGAAAAGATGTAGAGGTCATTTTGTAAACACTTCCTTGTAGATTAATAAATAACATATCAGTGGTTGCCTAAGGAAGATGGAGACCTAAGTTATGCTTTGCTTAAACCAATGAGAGGGCTGCTTGACCTTAACCTGGACCTTACCTTTTCTGACCTCTTACTCCTATACTCAGGAGCTGGCCTATACATCAGAGGGAAGTGTGGGATGGTGAGCAGCACAAATCCAACATTTTGCTTGAGGATTATGCTTGTATTTGGCCATGAGCAAGGATCTTGATGTGTTCAGAATGTGATTATATTGGTTTATTCATAAGCATGTTCCTATCTTAGGCCTGATGCTATCCCCTCAAAGACCAGTTTACACACCTTTTTCACTTGAGCTTTAGGCATTATGAAGAGTTTTAATTGTTCCCACATCATATCAATGTTGAAGCTAGCTTTTGAAGAGCATCCTCTATAATAATGTTGGTATTTAACACATTTGCACTAAAACAAAATGTTCCTTTTGGTTGCATTTTAGGAAATCCAAGGTCTCTGGCTCTGCCATCTGTTCAAGAAAAGTATTTCCATAGCTTTGGGATACTTGGACCTCTCCCTGGTTATCTCTTGAATTAGAGCCCATCTGGATACCAATTCATGGCTGTGCTTTCCATAGATTAAAGAAGAATAGCTTTCAGGAAAAAGCAAAAACCAAAGTGTGCGGTCAAGTCATTTGTCTGGTGTGGCCTTTTTTATTCTGTTACAGATATTCTAAAGTTACAATTTCAGCTTTTGTATTCTTCTTTGTGCACCATTAACAATACAAAATAAAGGACTAAGGAATAAAAAATAAATAACCTTATCAAAACAAATTAAATCTTGTTTTAATAAAACACTTTCACAAAATCAATAAAAGAGATATTGATAAAGAACCTCAAATAAATATGGTAATCACTATCAAAAGGCATGTTGGAGATGTTGAGAAGACCCTCTGCTAGAGCATTGTTGTCAAGATCCATGGGTTGCTGTCCAAGGCTTTCTGAACCTCCTACCAGAGTGTCTTTGATTGTTTTGTTTTCTATAGATTCTCTAAGCCATCCACAACCCCCTAACATTAAAGAACCTGATAAAAGAAAACTTCTCAGTTCTGAGGGAAAAGGCTACTGATCACAGCATTGTCATTTGACCACTCTGGAGTTTCTCTGAAATTTGCAAAGATTTTATTTTGCCATGGGTCCCCCCAAAATACAATGGAGGCGGTGGCCAGAGAGAGTCAACTGTAATCTCTGAAAGGGTAGATAGCATTTCCATCATGTTCACTTTTTTTTTTTTGTTAATCCTCCCTGAAGAATATTTTTTCCATTGATTTTTTTTAGACTGAAAGGGAGAGAGAGAGGGAGAAAGGGAGAGAGGGAGGGAGAGAGAGACAGAGAGAGAGAGAGAGAGAGAGAGAGAGAGAGAGAGAGAGAGAGAGAGAGAGAGAAAGAGATTGGTTGCCTCCCACATGCACCCCAACCAGGGACAGGGATCAAGCCTGCAACATAGATATGTGCTCTTGACCAGAATCAAACCTGGGACCCTTCAATCCATGAGCTGGTGTCTAACCACAAGCAAAACTGCTATGGCACATTCAGTCTTTTTTTTTAATGAAATGGGGGATTGTGCTCAATGCATAATTTACTTAATAAAATATTAATGAATAAAAGAAGAGCAAAGTCTAAGTTTGGTAAGCCTATTTGGTGAGTTTATTCTGAAACAAGATTATCAGTCAGAGCTCAGCAATCTTGGTCTTCTTTTAGCTTCTCTGTACTTTTTTTTGAGCCATAGAATCTCATCACAAAACTTGGTATTTGCTGCTATCATGCAAAGCAACACAATTTTTACTGGATGCCCATCATCTTCCCTTTAGAGATTTCCCATGAATGAGGAGCAAGGACTTCCACTGTTTTTAATTAGCCCCATAGTTCTTGGTACAGGGCTAGACACATAGAAATTGGCTGAAATAAATAAGAGGGAACTATTCTTGTAAGGGTGTATGTGGGACAGCTATACCACAAAGTCTCTCAGACCCTTAATATCCTGAAATGCATCAGCTATGTCTTTCTCATAGCATATGGCCTCAGGCATGAATTTCTATTTCTTCAAGGAAGACTTTTTAAAAATCATCCTTTTCCCTAGATTCCAAAAACAGATTCTATTCACAAAAGGAACTCAGAAAATACCAAAAAAAACACACAAAAAAAACATACACACCAAAAAATAAACCATCATATACCATAGTCCCATGATAACAAATGTTTCTTCTTTCTTCCATTTATTGTTAATATAAACACAGAAATATAAATTTTATTAATTAGCAAGGTATGAAGTATAAGCAAGCTCATTCATTATCATTTGATGGTCCTTTCCAAATTTTAAGACTGTTCTGCTTAACAATGAACCCTGATTCAGACCTGTCCCCAAATCACACAGCTAATAAAAATTCTAACACATTAGAATTTACCTTGGAAAAACTCATGATTCCTAGTATATGACTTGGCTTCTTTGAAAGCTCTTTGGGAAATGGGACTTAGCATTAGGAATTATTCTATTCCCCATAGATCCCTTTCTCATATAACTTATTGGATTAATAAATGAATGTTTTGATGTGCTTATTCCCGCCAATTTAAGAGGATCTTGATGTGGTATGGATCTAAATGGCATCCTAGAGTCAAGCAGGGGCATCTCCTCACCTGAGCTGCTCTATTATGCTCACTGCTCCAAAGTTTTGATGCCAGACTTATAGTGATGGCCACATGCATGCTGAGCCCTTGATGAGGAAATGTAACCCTAGCAGAAAAGAAAAACGCGAAGCATACTTCCTTTGCTAATTGTTTAAAATTAAATTTTCTTGCAAAGAAGCTTCTCTTAGAAGCAATTGTTAGAAGTGCACCTAATTGAAGTGTAGCACATGACCTTGATTGTTAAAGGTTGCACCTTTACTAACATGATCTTCTTTCTAAAATAAAAGTGATATTGTCTTACATCCTATTGTTAGAACAAACACTCTCATCTACATTTATAGAACAATCAACTTCTGAGAAAAATGGGTAAGGGACCAAATGATGGTCCCTTAGAGAAATAGAGACAAGCCAAAATCACCTAATTTGGGGTTTATCCAAAGGCAAGGTATTTGGAATTCAGGAAATCTTAAGCAGTTGGAATTAATTTTTAAAAATAGCAAGAATAATCAGTGAGTAGTACAGCTATTAATGCTAAAAATGGATCAATTTCCATTAACAAGGACTGATTAGTAACAAAAAATGTCACTGTGAAATATGGAGAGGAACAGGTCAGTTGTAAGTAAACAGAGTCACAAGATTCTGCCAGGTATAGAAAGCTGAAATTTTCCAGAAAGATGCTAATATGGCTTTAGAACAGCAAATGAACCAGGTTATTAAGAAGACACATGATTTCTACCACCCATAAGAGAAATGAAAAATAAAAATGGGCAGTATGATGTTATCTACTCATAATGTACAAGAAGATCATAAAAAACAACCATATAGTACAAAACCAATATCCACTTAATATTATAGTTTTTTTCTTTAGACTTATCTCTCATGTAAAAACTTCCATTTGTTTATTTTTACATGAAGTTGATATTACTCAAATCCTTGTAAGAAACTATGCCCCTATCATGCCTAGTGCATAAGGTATTCAATATATTTTTATTATTTTAATTGATTAATTGATATTAAGGAAAGAAAAATCTCATTTCATGTTAAAAGTTTCCATAAATAATTCATTACTATGCTATAAATTTGGCAAACTGTAGAATTAAGGGCTTTTCTTCTCATCTGTATCATTGGCTTCTAAAATCAAAATGACTTAAAGGGCACCAGAAAGACTTAAAATATTTTATGAAGGTCTCAGTATTTACTTAAGTAAATAACTTCTTGGGACTCCAATAGTTTTATAGATCTGCAGTAATACCTTCTGTTTTTTGAATAATTTATGTAGCATAACAGAGTATACTGAAAACTGTCAAAATTCTATGAACAATGAAAATATTACTACTCTCATCACCAAGGAAAACAAATATTCAATAAAAACACAGTTTAAAAATATAGATATATCACTTCTCACACTTGATATTTCTTAAATCTTTCTTACCCAAGAACATGTGCTCACATGTCTCTGATATAGTCACCCAATAAAACCTACATCAAGGCCAAACTATTAATTTGTGCTCATTGATGATATATTTCTCAGGAGCACATGATTATTTGCAGTCTTTGTCCTCCTTTGAAGGTAAAAAATTGCATCATACTGACTGAATACGACATACTACTTCACCTTCTTGAAGGAATTATTTTGTGTGTGTGTGTGTGTGTGTGTGTGTGTGTGTGTGTGTGTGTTTTGAGAGTGGCTATTAATGTGTATCCTATAGCTCACTACTGACCATAAACAAAGTACAGGTCAGGAACTGGAGGATTTTGTGGAAATTTAGCAGCCACTGGTGAGAACAGAAATGGTTGGCCCAATTCATGGTCAAAAGAGTATGAAGGTTGATGATGAATTACCATTAAGTCAACATCTTGGTTGAGTACCTGACCTCTGCCTAATGCAGAGGCCAGATGTATGAGAAGACACATTCCTATCCTTCAAGATCTATATAATCTTGTTGAGAAAATGAGTAGGAATGTATAAAAATTAACACAGAACATATGATTTTAGACTCATAAGTGGATTGGGATGGCACAGAAAACATACAAAATGATGCTAAAGGGCTTCAGAAAAAACAAGCTGAGGGTTTCATTGACAGGGGAAGTCTCTGGGAAGGATTTGAACTCGTGCTGTGCCATAATAGGATAGTTGGAGCACGTGGACATGTGGAGGTTGGAAGGGGAAGTGAGGATATTGATCCATACCAAGTAGATGGACCTTGTGGGGAATAGTTATATAATGAAAGGTCTTGATATCTTGTCAAAGGAGCTTAGACTCAGTGCAGCTGGAAGTAAGAACCCACTAGATACTGGGGAATAGCTTGATGATATGAACTAGCTGAAAATACAAAATAGCAATCAGTCTGGACTTTTCCCATGGGTAAACAGAACTGAGGGATTCATTCAGGTATAACAAACTGACTGTTTTCCACGGACTCTGCAGTATACCCAAGATACCAGATGCAAACCACTCCATAACCCTGTGTCTAGTGCAGGCATGCATCCAAATCCCAACCAGTAGAAAGAACTCACTCAGGAACAAGTTGAGGAGAAATAAAGCTGTTAGATATTTAAAACTACTGTGGGACAGAGGCATGGAGACTGGGGGCACTACTGCCATTATTGCTTCTAAAAATTGTACAATGTACAAGAAAGGGTCCTATAGAACAGAGAATTATCCTGCCCAAAGTCTTAATAGTGTCAAGATTTGGGGACACGGATTAGAATATGCACATGTTGTTGTTTATTACAAATGATAAATCTTCATGAAAATCATTATAGCATAGTAAGAACAAAGAAAAAATAAGTAAAATCATGAATCCACACCTGAACATACTTCTCGTACTCTTTACATCCCACTGCTAAGCCATTTAAAACTGTGGTCAGAGATTGAGGTTTTCTATTGCAGACTGTTAAGTACTGCTAAATAAGGAGTGAAAATTAGGATTTTTTTTTTCAATTTAGTCCAGCACTGTGTATTATCATTATCAATATGCCCATCTTTGCATCATATGGTGTCTGCTGTGGAAAATAAGATGACATTCTCTTTGGTGGAGAAACCAAAAACACTTAAGTTACTAGGGTGTCTCATACATCTGTGTATGACTGAGATTAAAAACAGAGCTTGAGCCCACGGGTACCATGACTTGTCATGAGAAGGGGAAATTAACCCAGCTTCAACTTTTGTAAAGGCCTGGCAGAAGTGATCAAGTCCAAGTCAAGCTTGAGGAATGAAGAGAATTTGATGGATGAACAAAAGGACTTTCTCTTAGATGCTTCCAGATTTAGCAAGGGTGTGGTGGTGGGAATATTCAGGCATCCACCTAACAATGATATATTCTCTCTACAGGTTCTATTTGAGGGGCTGAGAATAAGGGGAACCTTGGTAAGAATGAGAAATAAGTTTGGACAAAGTTGAAGCCAGCTAAAGCATTTAGATTCATACTTGAAGATTATGGGGAAATGTATGTTCAAGTTCTTCATACATGGAAACAATAAAAGGGAAAATATTTTAAAAGACTTGAAGGTAGTAGATTTTATCAAGGAAAGAACATGAACAGATCATGCATCACACCCACCCTATAAGGTGGGGAGAAGGGCCTTCTGCCCTAGGGACCAATACATAAAGCACAAGCTGCTAAATTAACATTCTTCCTGGGAAAGGTGCTGTTTAACCTAGCAACAGTTTGAAGTTTGTACACATTTGTGTGCTGAGATGCGCTGCCACACAGTGCCATTCACAAACACCATCATGAGCCCAGCCTTTAGCGTGGGGTGGGTATTCATGTTTACTTAGTTCTCCAGGGTTTTTTTTTTTCCTTTTTGGTTGCTAAATTATACATGTAAATCAATATGTATCTTGAATTTACATACCAAATGCAAATGGTGCGACTGTCACTTTTTCTCTTGTTCCATATTTGTTCTCAGCAGAATGAATACCATATGTACCTTCAGTGAATCACTCTGAGCTTTTGACTTTCTTTCTTCCCAGAAAATCATCATGAATGAAGTAGGGAGAAAAGTGCTCCAGAACATTCCATAAAGCCAAGCAGTGAGGCCTTACTGCACATGGCCAGACAAGAGTCAATAATTAAGTAGCTAATATAAATTGAAAAAATATAACCAATATCAGGCAGTAGGGGGGTAGTTGTAGCCCCACTCCACTCCAGAATGGATGCCCCATTTAAAGATATAAAGTTTTAAAAAATTAAGCTTCTGGGAGGTGAGGAACAGAACTAGATCAAAAGGCCCAATAGCTACTCCTTGGTTGTCATTGTCATATGCCACACATGCCCACAGTAGACATATGGGACTCAGGCTATGGTCACTAAGAGGGGTCTGATACTCAGAACCCAGTTCCCTAATACCATTTAAGGTCATCAACATTCATCTGTAGTCCTGGGCTCCTTGTACAAAGACTCCCATCTCCTGGGCTGACCTGCCAGTCTTGCCTGGGCTCATAATCCCCACTAGTCTCTCTTGCAGGTCCAGGACCTTTCATTCCATTTTCCAGTCTATCCAGGTGGACTCTCAAATGGCACAACTCATTTGCCCTTCTCATTACTCAATTCAGTGGTTACAACACAAGCTCCATTCCTGCTCCACTTTTAATAGGAAAGCAAAGCAAAGCAAAGCAAAGCAAAGAAACGGAAAGAAAAGAAAAAGGAAAAGGAAAGAAAAGAAAAAGGAAAGAAAAGAAAAAAGAAAGGGGAGGGATAGGGAGAGGTTAGGGAGGAGGAGAGGGAGAGGGAGGAGGAGGAGGAAGAGAGGGTGGGGGAGGAGAAGGGGAAGGGAAGGAAATGAAAGGAAAGATCAAATAGACCCCAAGAAAAGATTGCTGGAAACATTTTAGAGTAGAAAAGCAAATTATCTTCCCTCTTTTGTCCTTTTTGTAATTACACCTCTAAAAGTCCACCCTATTTCTGAAATGGTCTTTCCTCATATGAAATAATTTCTATTATTAACAAGATAAAATGGGAAAAATTAATTCCAAGTTGTTGATATTTTTTTATTGTGTTTGATCCTTTCCACCAACTCCTATTTCTTTTCTTTTCTTTTTTTTTTTTTTTTTGCCATTTCAGTACAGTTTCCCATTAAGAGCTACCAAATGCAATCAAGATACGTACTTGATTCTTAATGGTTCAAATTTTCTGAAATCTGGTGCCTTTCTCTCCTTTTCAATGAACTTTGCTAATTACATGCATAGAGTTGTCATTCAACCTTAGTTACATGGAACTGATCCACTTCAAGTCTTTCATATCTAAGACAGGAGCAACAAGACCCTCATCATTTCCAAAAGGAAACAAAATTCTCTGCTCATTGACAGCAGTGCTATGCTAACATCATAGATTCTCCGTCACCCATCCAGAGCTCCCAGTCCTTTTACTCTGACCCTTCCACACTCACCTACTGATGGTATTACTTGGAAATCAATTATATTTTAAGGGCAATGGCTAATTTCAAAGACTGAAACATTTAATAATCCTTGTCATTGATTTCCAGGATGAGTTAATGGTCAGAATACCTTAAAATAACTTGGGTTATGTTTATTTAATTTACTTCCTCCATACCCACATGCTCATATAACACTTTTTTTCTTTTTCTTTTTCTTTTTTTTTTTTTTGTGTTAGGAGAGAAAGCAAACCGATGTACACTGCAATGGAACCACTAATGAGCTGATGCTATCAGCAAGTCTCTTTAAAATGCTGCCCACTTCCTGTTTTGCATGTGTTGGGTAATAATTTTAAATTACACATGCATCTCCCAACTCTCCTCCTTACCTTGCCTCTCTAGGGCTTTAATCTTTCCCTTCTCTCTATCATCTAGGAATCACGTTCCTTTGGTGATTGATAGAGATTCATGCTTTTGCACACACACGCACATAGACATATAGGCTATAATTTAGTATCACATTGTTTTAGATTTTTATGTTGAAAAAGGTGTGTGTGTGTGTGTGTGTGTGTGTGTGTGTGTGTGTGTACAAACCGTCCTTCTTGCATATATGTACATATATTCATCCTGTATTACCTGTCTTCAAAATAACCTTTTGAGCTTCAATTTTGTGACTTTTAGCATTCTTTGTTTTCTAGGAATTCTGTTTTCTAAAAAGTAGCTTTTTATATTTTGTTTGCTTGTTTTGTTTCTTTGTTTAAATAAAATCTTCAATGTCTAGAGAGGGTACATGGATACAGCTTGCTAATTTGGATAGAGGAAGAATTATGTGTTGAGGAGAAAAATATCCTATAAACAGTGTTATCATACTCCCAGCCTCCCCAGAACAAGCTTGATTTTTCAACTGTTATACATTGCAATTATTAGTAGCACCTCTTTTACTCTCAATAGTTTTCTGATTTGGGCCATAAATTATGTTGTCATTGTGATGCCTAGTACTTATGCACAATGTAATTACAGTTGCTGATGAAATGTGTTGGCTGAAAAAGTGGAGTGCACTAAGATGAAGAAACTCTAGATTTTCTTTTTTTTTCTTTAAATTTTATTGGGGTGACAATAGTCAACATGAACATATAGGTTTCATGTGTGGATTACTAAATTACAAAATCTGTATATAGGACCATGTGCCCACCACCCAAAATCAAATCTTCTCCTGTCACCTCATATTAGGACCTCTTTCTCTCCTAACACTCCCTTCTCCCTCTGGCAACAGCCACACTGCTGTTTGTGTTCATAAATTTAAATTTTATATTCCACATATGAGTCAAATCATATAGTTCTTAGCTTTCTTTGTTTGACTTATTTCACTTCGCATAATGTTCTCAAGATCCAACCATGTTGTTGTAAATGATGCTATTCCATCCTTTCTTATGGCCCTGTAGTACTACATTGTGTGTATATACCACATATTCTTTATCCAGTCCTCCATTGTAAGGCACTTTGGCTGTTTTCAAGTCTTGGCCACTGAGAATACTGCTGCAATGAACAGAGAGAGGGGTATATATATCTTTGCGTATAAATGATTTTGAGTGTTTTATGTGTATATCCAGGAGTGGGGTTGTTGGGTCATATGGTAGCTCTATTTTTAATTTTTTGAGGAATCATCAGACTGCTTTCCATAGTGGTTGTACCAGTCTACATTCCCACCAGTGGTGAATGAGGGTTTCCTTTTTGCCACAACTTCTGCAACACATGTTGTTGATTGTCTTGTTGACAATGGCCACTCTAACTAGTGTAAGGTGGTATCTCATTGTAGTTTTAATTTGCATTTCCCTAGTTGCCAATGAGGTTGAACATATTTTCATATATCTATTGACTGTTTGTATATCTTCTTGGAAGAGGTGTATTTTCAGGTTTTGTGCACACTTTTTAATTAAATTGTTTATTTGTTTGGTGTTAAGTTTTAGAGTTCTTTGCATATTTTGGAAATTAAAACTTTGTCAAGGTTACTGTTAGTAAATATCATCTCCCATCTGGTTGGCTGCCTGTTTGTTTCATTGTATGTTTCTTTTGCTGTGCAGAAGCTCTTCAATTTGATATAGTCTCATTCATTTATTTTTGCTTTTACCTCCCTTGCCTTTGGGGTCAAGTCCATAAAATATTCTCTACCACTCAGGTCCAAATGTTTGGTACCTATATTGTTTTCTATGTGACTTATAGTTTCGGGTATTATGTTTAAGTCTTTGATCCACTTTGAATTAATTTGGGTACATGGGGACAAACTGCAATCCAGTTTCATTTGTAAGATCAAAAACAAGACAAGGATGTCCACTCTCACCACTCTTATTCAACACAGTATTGGAAGTTCTAGCCAAAGAAATATGGTAAGATAAATAAATAAAAGGCATCCAAATAGGAAAGAAAGAAGTCAAACTCACTTTTTGCGAACAACATAATGTTATATAGAGAAAACTCTAAAGATTCTACCAAAAATCTAATGGAAACAATAAACACATATAGTCAAGTTGCAGGATACAAAATCAATGTGCAAAAATCCATTTGCTTCCTTGATACCAACAACAAAACTCCAGAAAAAAAAATGGAGAAAATAATTCCTTCTGCAATAGCAACCAAAAGAACAAAATACCTAGGAATAAACTTAACAAAGAATGTGACAGACCTATATACTGAAAATTACAAAACAGTATTAAGAGATTGAAAAAGACAATGAAATGGAAAAAAGATCCTGTGTTCATGGACTGGAAGAATCAACAAAGTTTAAATGGCCATTTTACCGAGGCAATATAGAGATTTAATGCAATCCCCATCAAAATCTCAATGTCATTTTTTAAAAAAATAGAATGAGAAACCATCAGATTTGCATGGAACCACACTAAAGACCCAGAGTAATCAAAGCAATCCTGAAAAAAAAAAAGAATAATGCTGAAAGTATTATACTATCTGATGTCAAAATACAGAGCTATCATAACCAAAACAGTATGGTATTGGCAGAGAAACAGATACACAGATTAATGGAACAGAATAGAGAACTCAGCTATAAAACCACATGTATATAGACAGATCATTTTTTATAAAGGAGCCAGAAATGCACATTGGAGTAAAGAGAGATACTTCAATAAATAGTGGGAAAACAAGATTTTCCTAAGGTGGAAAGAGTATTTCAGAAAGGTCAACTCTAGTCCAGATTGTGGAGTAAACCAAAAATCTCTGTTCAACACCCAATAGCTACTCTTTTTAAAGCAACTCTTACTTCTGCCACTGATGTCCTGTACATCTAGAATCTTCTTGCTGGCCCCCTATTTTCTACTTTCCCTCCAACTTTGCTATTTTTAACCATAATCTACTAGCTAGAATATAGTGGAGAAGGTAAGGATCTAACCCCAAAATGAAATCAAGCTAACAAATTTTTCCAAATTCAGAGTTTTTGTAAATGATAGAACAGAGATTTGGAATGAGTTTTTACAGGTTGTAACCCACAAAATGGTGACTTCTGGCTTTGAACTCCTCATATCCCTCATGTCGACTATCTTCATTATCAACAAAGGTTCATTAAGGACCCCATTATATCAGTTTTGGACCTTGTGTGCATATACACACAAACACGTGTGATTAAGCTATCAGTGATCAAGAGGCAGGAAGCACCCAGCCAATGTGGCTCAGTGGTTGAACATCATGGACCTATGAATCAGGAACTCATGGTTTCATTCCCAGTCAGGGCACATGTCTGGGTTGCAGGTTACATCCCCAGTGAAGGCTAGGGGGCTATGCAGAAGGAAGATGATAAATTATTCTCTCTCATCATTGAAGTTCATTGACGTCTCTCTCTCTCTCTCTCTCTCTCTCTCTCTCTCTCTCTCTCTCTCTTTCTCTCTCTCTCCCCCTCTTACTTCCTCTCTGAAATCAATAAAAATGTATAAAATACAAAGAAGAGGCAAGAAGGGACTGTTGGTATGAATAGAATATTTACTATCCAAAGCACAATTTATACCTGTCCCTTGCTTCTGGCCATTCAGCCCACAGAAAGTTTAACCTCTATGAAACTCAAAGCATTCTTGTCTCTAGCTCTCATTTGGCAATAAAACATAAGGGTCCAATGTCTTTGATCTTTTGTCATTTTTTATGTGTTTATGTGACTCCCCAATTGGACTACCAGCTCCTCAAGAGCAGGGACAAGGTCATCCTGTCAGGACTTAGAGGGCTGGGCTTACAGAAGTTGCTGAGTGGATTTTGACTGATGATCACTCCATATGATGGGGGTGAAACCCTAAAGTTGCACATTTTAGTAAATTCATAATAGTTTCAGTGAAATAGAAATGTCACCCCAGTCATTGAGAACGTAGGTGTATGACATGTTCTTTAGATAGTCAACATCATGGACATCATTGGATATCAGAGGTGGAAACAACTTTACAGACCATCTAACTCAGGTGCTTAGTTTTATAGATGAAAAATGTGACAGATGTGAAGTGACTTACTTGAGGACATGGGTAGTGGCACAACTGGATCCAAGAATGCACACTGATTCCACCATCTTCTCTCTAAGCTGTGCCCATCCTTAAAGGAAGAGACTTTGAGGCAAGATATTAGTTTCCTAGTCAGTTAGGTTTTGCTTTGGCCATGAAATAGAAGTCTGTGCTCCCTCAGTATTATTCCTTTGCTTTTTTTCCTTGTAATTTTAGGATTTTTGCCCCCAACTTATCCCCAGACTTGTAATCTCCCAAACTGCTTGTTCACAATCAGTCCAGCTCTCCATTAGGAGGGAATCACTGTGAAGGGGTTGCCAAAAATCAAGAATATTCTTCCCAACATACCTCTACCAGGATAGATTCTTTGGACCCCACTCTCCTCAATCTTGGCCCTCTGATTAGGATTCTGACTGCATCTTTTTCCTCCATATCCTGTGTCACTCAGCACTGTTAGTGTATTTTCTGCCTCCCTCTCCCCCTGTCTCTTCCCTCTCTCTCCCTTAAATAGACATTTGCTCCCAGGTACCATATCCTATCTGTTTGTCTTTTCACAGCAAATTCCTCTCCCGCCAGCCCTGAACCATACAGCCCCTCCCCAGGAGTGCTTGGGCTATTTCTTTTAAGATGCACATCCTTACCTTACGAAGAAGTTTCTCTGCAGGGAATCTCTTTTAAACAAACAAGTTGAATATAAACTCTGACTTTTTCTTTGCTTAGTTGCTTCACATAACATGTAGTGTTTATCATTTGGAGTCTATTTCTTATATGCTATGTGGCAACTTTTTATAAAAATGATTTGGATTATCAATCTAGCAGTCCATGTCACAACCTTGCATTACAACACTGTGCTCAAGACAGAATCCGATTAATTTTTGACTCACAGTGCCTCAGGAATATGGTTTACATACCACTTTTATTTTCTGCAAAAGATGCTATTGTAGCACAAAATTTCTGACACACGCCAGCATTCTAGACAAGATGAGTTATGAAATTTAAAAGTTAAAGAGAAACTTTAAAATCAAAATGGTGGCTTAGTACAGAGAAAGAAAAAGATGGTAAGGAAAAAGACTTATTTTTGTTTTCAATCAGCTCTTTGTTTTTACAAAGAGAAAATAGAAAGATAAATTATTATTTTACAATTTGCCCGATCTGTCTCCACAAAGTCCTCAGTGTCACCCTCAACACTCCAAGGTCTCCAGCCATGCATGACATTCCCACTCTCTGTCCCTTAATAGCTGTGACTCGCCTCAGGCCTGGCTCTGTGTTCCTCTACCAGAGGCAAAGCGTATTCATTTCCTCCCTCTTTTCCTGAAATGACTTTCTTAACCTCGGCTTTCTTTTCCTCCCAGTTTTAAGCTGTAGGTTTTCTGAACAACTAATTCAAAAGTCCTTTCTTCTCTCTTCTACTCTTTCCCCAGTCTCATAACCCTTTTCCTCCCGACCAGACCTACTGAGCTTCTTAGCAGTAGTTGCCAACTTGCCAGGTGCAAGATAACCAGTGTCTATGGCCTGTTCAAATAAGACCCTACTCCCTATCTAATCAGTCATGGAGCAGGATGCAAGGTCTCTGTCCCTTCTTGGTCCATGGACCACATACAGGCACACCCTCTTTAGGAACCAAGAAGTTTGTTGTTGTTGTTGTTGTTTTTATATTTTATTGATTTTTTACAGAGAGGAAGGGAGAGGAAGAGAGTTAGAAACGTCAATGAGAGAGAGACATTGATCAGCCGCCTCCTGCACGCCCCCTACTGGGGATGTGCTTGCAACCATGGTCCATGCCCTTGACTGGAATTGAACCTGGGACCTTTCAGTCTGCAGGTCAACGCTCTATCCACTGAGCCAAACCGGTTTCAGCAGGAACTAAGATGTTTTAATGCAAGGGAAATGCTGTCCTCAAGCAGCATATAGTCTAGGCAGAGAAAAGCCATACACATGGGGAAAAAATGAAGCATAAAGAGTAGAGAAGAGCCGAGACCGGTTTGGCTCAGTGGATAGAGCGTCAGCCTGCAGACTAAAAGGTCCCTGGTTCTATTCCAGTAGGGGGCATGTACCTTGCTTGCGGGCACATCTCCAGTAGAGGGCGTGCAGGAGGCGGCTGATCGATGTCTCTCTCTCATGGATGTTTCTGACTTTCTATCCCTCTCCCTTCCTCTCTGTGAAAAATCAATAAAATATATTTTAAAAAAAAAGAGTAGAGAAGAGCCACCTAGCATACATCATGCACAGGCAGTAGGAGCCAGAACGTGGCAACCCAAGGAAATTTCCCCAAGGAGGGGTGGCAGGAAAGGCTAGATGGAGACAGGGGCTCCAGGACGAATGGCGCCCAGAACCGATGTGCTCACCTGCCTGGAGAGTGACGAGGAGCCGCTGCCTGACCCTCCAAAGCAGCCTCTCCCGTGCACCATTTGGCTGTCTTAAGAAAGAACAAAGCTCCAAGAGGCAAGTGCAGTGAGAAGGAGGTTTGGGGGTTAATGAGTTTTGTTAGCATGTTACTTTAATTGCTGTCGTTATTTCTGTACACATGCCTAGAGGCTTGCAGTGAATGCATTTTATTATTAATATTAAGCATTTTGTACAGCACTTTCTGTTTGCAAAGTGCTTTACAATCATTAATTAGTTATTCCTCCTGACACCCTGTCAAGGTGATCCAGGGCTCATTCACTCCCCTGTTCAGTTATAAACAACGGCCCCTGTGTGCTGAGGTTAAATGACTTGGCCAAGGGCACCAGGCCCATCAGGGAAAGGTCAGGATTAGAATTCCTCTGTCTCCCTTCAGGCTGCGGCTGACGCTCCTGCACCCAGCAGCTTCCCTGGACTGAGCTCATAAATGTTACAGTAAATAAATAAATGGAACCGGAGTCAAAAAGAAAAAAAAAATAAATAAGTGCTTCCAAGATCTCATGACTTAGGCCTGGGGACACCTCTGTCACCGTGGCACAGAACTAGAAATTGCCGAGAGAGGGCCAAAACCGAACTTTGGTAATAACATAACCGCATTCTCAGAGCTGGTTTTAATGGCTCCTCCTGGAGATCCTCCCTGTCCTTGTGTCTGGCTCCTTTGAGCTCCCTTGGCACATTTTTTTTTTTAACTCCAAAGGTATTTACTGCTCCCAAAGGCTCTGCGATGTCTAAAAATGTGGGGCGGCCTGGAAGAGCACCGTGTCAATCCCATTTGCAGCGATTTGACAAGTCTGATGCTCTGTTAAGACAGCAGCCCACCACGCAGAACATGGACTTCTCTCTTTACTAGTAGGTTCTCCACTCTTTCTCCTGCAGGTAATTAACCTCAGATCGAGAGACCGATGGTAAACACATTACGTTCTGCTGACAACACAAAGCTTGGGGGGAAGCAGGAGCCCCAGTTTGAGAGGCAAGGAAAATGTTTACATGATGTGCTTGCCTCTCCGAGCTGCTGGGTGGCAAATGGGATTCAGCACCGACAAATGCGAATTAAGGCCATTGGCCAGGGAGAGGAGAGGATGGGATAGTGCTGACCCGCCAAAGAACCATTTCCTAAAGGTGCCCCTGGAACACACTGCTCCAAAAACCGCAGGGGGGGTCCTTAGAGCCAAGAGCCTTGGGGAGCTGTCTTTTTATTGTAGGATAATACATCAGCTTGGGAAAGAGGTTTTCTTTCTCCCCCAATCCTTCCCTGCACCTGCCCACGCCCACTCTTTGGTACTTCTGCCAATTGGAGTAGTTCTTAAAGACATTTTCCAGGGATTAGTGATCAAAGCCGACATCCTGTTAGGAAATAGAGATTTTCTAAAAACAGGAGTACCCAATTTAAATCCCCTTATGGCAGATGTTTTTTTAAAAGGAAAACCTGTTTTGCTCCGATGCTGGCAGGACAAGCTCAGCCTTGATTTATGCTCATTACTCTTGCAATCTCCCTTTCAGATGTGAGAGGGGATCATGACAGTTCAGTTTGTAGCACGTTTCTCACTTTCGTTTTTATGGTATTTCCAGAAAAATGTCACAGAACCAGATGGGCCACCTTCCCCCGCAAACTCCCAAAGTTAGCTTTACCTTCAAGGAGAAAAGAAAAAGCAACATGGCTGGTTTAGCACATGCCTCACAAGTTTTCTTTCTTTCTTTCTTTCTTTCTTTTTTTTTGCTTTGTTTGCTTGTTTCTGAAATGAGCACATACAAAGGGTCTATGTCCCTGCTTGGTGCTGGGTGGTGTGGTGGGCTACAGCTAGTGGACACGTGAAGAAAAGATATGAGGGAATTACTGTCTAGGTGAGTAAAGAATACAGATTTTAACGTAACAATTCAGCTCAGCTCTCCTAGAGAGAGGTCAGACTGTGATAGACAATCAGTACTATAGGAACTGGTGGGTCAGACATAAGAACAATCTACTGGAAAATAAATCATGGAGAAAGAAAGGCTTGATTAAGGCCTTGAAAAAATTAATATAATTCACACACGCTCTCTCATATACATACAACAATGTTTTGTTCTAATCTGGAAGTCTCATTTGACCTAGAATTACTGACCTGTGCTCTCTGAATTCTATTTGGTGCTCGTGGGGAGAGACGGAATTTCCTCTCTACCATTTTTGAGTTTTTGTGGCTAAACTAACAGTAAAATTGACACCAGAGCATATTAACAGGAGAAAAACTAATTTAATATGTGCACACGGGAGATCACAGATGATGCTCAGAGAAATGATGGTCGAGCCATCTTTTTTATGCTTCTTAGATAAAGAAAAGAAGTTTATAAAGAATTGACAGGACAAAAAATAGTGCTCATTAGTAAGGAATCTAAGCAAGGTTTGGGTATTCATTAGTGAGGAAACTAAACAAATTTGGGCTTGAGGAGTAAGTTAGTAAAGAGATAACAAGGTCTGTTTATTTGAGCTTTTCGGTCTTGAATTCCTAAACAAGTGAGAAGAGGTGTCTCTTAGCCCCTGGAACAGGAAGGCCACCTTTCACGAGGATATTTATTTCCTGCATGCTGGTGGCAACAGAGGGTCACGTGTCCTTTTGGCACCCACTACTGGTCAACTAACTTTCATTCAAAGTAATCAATATGCCATCGTGTGATATTTTGGGGTGTCCTGTCCTGCCTCTCAACAATGCTCTCAAGGCTCTAGAAGCTGGATCAGAATTTGGTTTGAGGTTTCCTGGGTTCACACTGCAGAGATCTCAGGCCTGACTCTGTAGTTTCCTCAGCATAAGACTTCATACCTGGATATGAAGAACTCAGTCTTCTTTACTGAGGCTTGAAATCCCTGAGCCAGTGCCCTCCCACCCCCAAAGCTCCTCAGCCCCCCCTCTTAAAACTCTCACAGGGCCCTGAAGCCCCCAAAGGAAGGCTGGTGATGATTTCTCCTGGAGCGTGCTTATGGCCACAGCTCCTGACAGGGGGCAGCCTTTCTTGGTGGCTTCTGACCTTCCTCTGATAACCGTCCACCTGGTCACTAATCAGGTCCCTGCTGAGTGGCAGTGCCTCACAGGACAGATTCCTGGTGAATGTCTGCTACGTGCCAAAGCGTCACTTGTTTTAGTCACCCTTAGTAATAATTCTGGAATAATAGCTAGTGTCCTTCTTTAAAAAATATATTTTATTGATTTTTTTTACAGAAAGGAAGGGAGAGGGGTAGAGAGTTAGAAACATCAACAAGAGAGAGACATTGATCAGCTGCCTCCTGCACGCCCCCTACTGGGGATGTGCCTGCAACCAAGATACATATCCTTGACCGGAATCGAATCCGGGACCCTTCAGTCCACAAGCCCACACTCTATCCACTGAGCCAAACCGGTTTCGGCAATAGCTAGTGTTCTTAAGCACCTGTTGTTGTTATGTGTGATGCACTGTGCTGAATGCCCTGAAACATGACTTCATGGAGTCCCCATGGCAGCCCTATGAAGTAGGCATTTCTATCGTTCCCATGTTGCATATGAATGACTCCAGGCTTAGAGAGATTGCTAAGAATTTCCGGATGATGTAATGTGTAGTTAGTTGATGGGGGCAAGGTTGAATGCAGCTCTGACTGACTTGAAACTCTCTGCTCTTAATCTCTGAATCTCCTATCTGAATACAAAGAAGATAATAATATGAAATAAATGCAGAATGGGTGTTTTTCCATCTCAACTGTTTTAACCCAGATGCAATGTTGGAGTTAAGAAAGAAGAAAAGAAGACATGTAAACAATCAAAACAGATATCATAAATCCCTTGCACGGATGCACATAACATTGCTGCACAGCAGAGCCATGCAGGTCCTCATTCCATAGCTATTGATGATTTTACAAAATATCCTCATGCTTTGTTCCTGTCATTTCCAAAAGCAGATCAGAAAGAACAATCACTCTATATTTTAGCCTTCATTTTGGAATGAAGTTGGTGGACTTGTAATTATATTCCAAGAAAATAATGCTGGTAAGTGGAGGGGTCAGGATACAAATCTCAGTTTGTGTAATCCCTAACCCTGATTTTTAAGAAAGTTTTTTAAAAAAACATTCAATAAAAATAAAATTCCATATTAAATTAACCTTCAAGACTATGAAGAGGTCTTTTGGGAATTGCAAAAAAGACTCCTCTGATCTACATTCTCATTTTATGTCTTTGTGAAATGTAAGAATCGTGGCACTTGAATTCTGGACTTTTATAAGCAGATGAACCAACCTTGATGGAACCTGGCATTCATTTAGAATATGACTATTCACTGCTAACTATAAATAACCCAAAGTATAAAATATACAACCCTAATAGGCTTTTCATCCCTTAACAGACCATGCTATGTCCGGCATAGAAACTTAACTCTATAACTGGTTTCCAGTTTGACTTGACTTTTTCTAAGTAGTGAAAACATTAGTACTATTATTAATGCACATAAAAAATTTCAATAATCATGTCTCAATAGGCATAAAATAAAATACTGTCACAACGCTACAACTGAGAAGAGCTGTGGGAAGGTTTCCAAAGCCCAAATTAGTGACTAGATTAAACGTATATGAAACTTTGTTAATAAATATGTTACAAGTATGCAAACTCATAGTCATCTAGCAGAGGCTTTACAGATTTGTTCCAGTGATGAAGTAGCAAACATGTAGCTAATGCAGGCAATTTAGGCTAAATAGGTGAACCTTGTAAATCAGCTATCTCTCCCTCCACTTCTACATTTAAGCATGTTTGTCCTATAATTCTGCCTCACATCCACCTTCTTTGAAGACTAAGTTCCTTTAGAACAGTTGTGTGTGTGTGTGTGTGTGTGTGTGTGTGTGTGTGATTATCGAAGGCCTTTAAAAATTCTATCATAAAGAATTTCCATTCTTTGGGGTCATTTTAATGATGTGTTTAGGACAATGCTCATGAAGATTTAGTTCTCAGTGGAGGCATCTCTTCCTCTGTGGATACGGGGATTTAAAACATCCCCAGAGGACATTTGTATAGCAGCTATAACTCTGAAATCCCCACATCTAATTTATTTAATACGACATGTGCTTACTAAACATCTGCAATGTATTCAACACAGTTGTGGATACTGTGAAGATACAAGAAAATAGCTAGGTAAATGTCTCTAGGTAAATGTAAGCTTAGCTGAGAATAAAGGAGTTGTACACATGAAATAACAACCAGGTAAAGAAGAATGTGGAATTCAAAAACTTGTTGAAATGTGTTGTAGCAAGAGCACATATTGGAATATCAGAGGAGAGGTCAATATTAAAAATAATATTGTGCCGAGACATTGACTGGGTGAACTCCTACCTGGGCCTCCAATGTAGAGAGGAGTGATTATATAGAAATGAGGGCTGGATTTTCCACCCAAAGAGGAGGCAAAATCATGGCTGGAATTTGGATAGGAGAGAGGGAGTTGTGAAACAAACTGATGTGAGAAGCACATGTTACAGAGGAGGGAAGATGAGATTGGAACAGTTTGGTGCGGTAAATGCCCACCCCCCATGCACTCCAATACAGACTTACGTGGTGTTCTTCCCCTATCCATAGAAGAAACAACGGGCTCCAATTGCAACTTGGAGGAACTAGGCAGAGCTCCCTGCAGATTCTCATTGAAATATTTCCCACCAAGAGGACATTTAAGAGGATAGAGAGGGTGCAAATAGCCAACAGGAGGACTTACTGAAATGAGAGCAGCAAAATAATTTCCCAGATTGCCACTGACTATTAAAATAGGCCATGAGGGTCCATGGTTATTACTTTAACAATTAGTTAATTTTAGCAGCAGGGAGGCCATTAGCTGACCAGCTCACTCCTCAGCCCAGCATATCCTGGCCAATGAGCTGTGATTGGGGCAATAAAAATGAGATTGTGCCTAGGCAATAAAATATTTTGGACTTTAATATGTTGGTGGAAATGGATTACATTTTAAAGTGACAGAGCATCATATTTTTCTTCTCTTTATTTATTTTTTCCAAGGCCAATATGCCTAATTATTGCCACAGCAACCATAGAGAAAGTATAATAAAAGGAAAGGAAAGACTATGAGAAGAAAAAAAGTTAATGAAATTAAAAAGGAAGTATGCAAATATGTTCTCTGTGCTGTGGTGAATAGAAATACTTGGTTGTTGTGTGTTTTTTCTAAAAAAGGAAAGCAGTATATGTGTGAAATTTCAGCATAAAAACAAATTGGCACAATTTATAAAGAATTGATGGGAATTAATGATGTACACATAACTTTATCTGTGAATAGTATCTATGGTTAATGTCTTTATCCATAAATGCCACCCAAATGTAAGTAAATTGCAAACTTTAAATTAATTTACAGAACGCATGCAAATAACTTAAACAGCCTATATGCAAGTTAATATAAATATTGCAAACCCCCTGAAAATGTAAATAAGTATGCATAACTTTCTGCATCAGTAATCCAACATTCATATTGCTATTTTCTCTCAACTAAAGTTTGTTTTTCTATATCAAATAAGTGTAATGTAAACTTGAGATGTATCCTGAGCTTTATATTTCTTAAAAATCTGTCCTCCTATATGCATACAAAAATGACTATCAGTCAGAATTGATCTCTTTTTGTCCATAGTATACTATACACTTGAGGGTTTTGATTGTGTGTGTGTGTGTGTGTGTGTGTGTGTATTTTATATACACTGAGTGGCCAGATTATTATAATCTCTGAATACATAATGATCTAGCCACTCAGTGTATATCCTATATAATAAAGGCTAATATGCAAGTTGTCTCTCAACCAGGACTTTCGACTAGCAGGTAGGCCAGCCAATTGCCCATGCCCCTCCCCCTGGCCAAGTTGGCCAGACCTCACTCATGCACGAATTCATGCACTGGGTCTCAAGTATACACACACACACACACACACACACACACACACATACATACTGAGTGGCCAGATTATTATGTGTTCAGAGATCATAATAATCTGGCCACTCAGTATATTTTATTGGAAATGTGCTTCCCTTTTCTCTCTTATCCAAATGCTACCCAAACTTTATTTTTATTTCTTTTAAATATATTTTATTGATTTTTTACAGAGAGGAAGGAAGAGGGGTAGTGTCAGAAACATCGATAAGAAAGAGACATCAGCTGCCTCCTGCACGCCCCCTACTGGGGATGCGCCCACAACCAAGATACATGGCCTTGACCAGAATGGAACCTGAGACCTTTCAGTCTACAGACTGATCTCTATCCACTGAGCCAAACCAATTTCGGCAAATGCTACCCAAACTTTATATTTTGGCCAGTGTAGAGCATTGAGCTTCTTGTATACAAGTGCACCCATTCTCACAATACATATATTAAATTTTTGCAATATTCTAAATATCCTTGACAGTGATCTGAAGCAATCAGGGAAGCCTTTACAATGTAGCCTGTGAAGGACAAATATTGTTTGGATGGGGGAGAGGGAAAATCCTTATGACAGAAAGATAAGGTCCAGATGAGGGAAGTCTTAAGGAATAAACTTGCTGTTTTTTCAAGGGCAAGGCTACTTGGCATGAGAGAGGCTCAAATATAAAGCAATAGCAGAGCTACCTATACCTTTACCCAAGGATCCTGCAAACCAGGAGGTTCAACTATGAGACACAACCTTCTCTCCAGGTAGGTAATGAGACCCCTGGACTATGAGGTCTCTTGGCTTCAGATTATCAGATGGATAGCCCTTGCATTGCTTTCATGGCATTATATCATCATTGAGCTCTTGGCACATCAGTTAGCTTCAAATTTACTAGTATTCATTATTTGTTTAAAAAGAGAGAGAGAGAGAAAGAAAGGAAAGAAAGAGGATAATTTACATTTTCTGATTTAAAGCCAGAGCCTATTCATCATCGCCTGCACATCTCTTATAAAGATGATAAATGAATGTATAGTAACTGAACCCTAAAACAAAATAATGTGTTTTTCTTAAAGCTTCGCAGGGCTGCATTTCCGTTGTAATTAGTTTACTTTTTTTAATCAAATTCTGTTAACCGGCAGTCAAAATGAAAGCTGATTTTCAGACTGCTAAAAGCAGCCCAAAAAGGGAAGAGAAAGAAAACAAGGATTTTTTTTATATTTAATGCTACAAAAATATCAAGGTAATTGTATAACTTCCAGAAACAGCAAGAGTGCAATCATGTCTTGCTGAATGGATAATATTCAAATATAAGATGCTATGAGAGAGCCTATCATTTGATACAGAACTTGTTAAATTGCTATTCCATCTCTGGATATTTATAAAAAGAAGGGCATCTTTAAATTTCTATGGTACTACATTGCCTATAGGATAAGTTTCAAAACACAAAATATTTTCATTTAACTTTAATGCTTTATCCTACACTTAATCTCTGTCCTCTGCTTGATTTTCTTTATATGATTCTTTTTAAAAAATATTTTTATTGATTTTTTTTTACAGAGAGGAAGGAAGAGGGATAGAGAGTTAGAAACATAAATCAGCTGCCTCCTGCACACCCCCTACTGGGGATGTGCCTGCAACCAAGGAACAAACATGTCCTTAACCAGAATCAAATCTGGGACCCTTTGGTCTGTAGGCCAAAGCTCTATCCACTGAGCCAAATTGGTTAGAACTGTATGATTCTTCCTCACTGAAATGGTGTTACCACTCCACTCTTTGCTTATCTGGTTCCTGTTTCTATAGTCCAGACTACATCCCTTTTCTGGAGAGCCTTCCTAGGACTCTACCTCACAGTGGGTACATACCCTTGATTGGAATCACACCCGGTACCTTTCAGTCCATAGGCCACACACTATCCACTGAGCCAAACCAACTAAGGCATTTACCATCCTATCTAATAAAAGAGCAATATGCAAGTTAACCATCACTCTGCTACAGCCACAAGCCATGCCCACCAGCCAATCAGGAGCAAGTATGCAAATTAACCCAACCAATAAGGCCACAGAGCAAGTAGGAGGCTTGAGTTTCCCTGGTAATGGAGAAAGACAAGTTTTCCACATACCCTGGCCAATCTAGCTCTCCACTCAAGGCTACAAAGTTTCAATTATAGAAAATAAATAAATCTCAGATACCAGGGCCTTTGCTTGGGTTGCTGGAGAGCGTGGCTGGCCTGTAAACCACCACAGGCCCCTTGCCCAGGCCACCCCATTCCTCAAGGGAACCCCCACCCTAATCTGGGACACCCTTTAGGGCAAACCAGCTGGCCCCCACCAGTGAACCAGGCCTCTATCCTATCTAATAAAAGAGTAATATGCAAATTGACCATCACTCCAACACATAAGATGGCTGCCTCTGTGTGGTCAAAGATGACTGCCCCCCCTGTGGACAGAAGATGGCCACCACAAGATGGCCATCAGGAAAGGGCAGTTGGGAGGGACCAGACCTGCAAGAGCGGGCAGTTGGGGGAGATAAAGCCTGCAGGGGAGGGCAGTTAGGGGTGACCAGGCTGACAGAGAAGGGAAGTTGGGAGTAAACAGGCCTGCAGGGAAGGGCAGTAGGTGCAAACAGGCTGGAAAGGGCGCAGTTTGGCATCAATCAGGTTTGCAGGAGAGTTGTTAGGGGGTGATCAGGCTGGCAGACAGAATTGGTGAGGGGCAATCATGAAGGCAGGCAGGTGAGCAGTTGGGAACCAGCAGTCCTGGATTGTGAGAGGTATGTCCGACTGCCAGTTTAGGCCCAATCCTACTGTGATCAAGCCTAAATGAACAGTCGGACATCCCTTAAAGAGGTCCCATATTGGAGACAGTACAAGCTGGGCTGAGGGATACATGCCCCCATACACGAATTTCATGAACTGGGCCTCTAGTTAGTACATGTTCTCAGATATTGCTTTCTTTCTCTAGGGTAAACCCTTGTTAATAGTCTAGACTCTAGTCCCTGGAGTTTGACTACTTCCACAGGGAAGTCAGATATTCACTATGCATGTGCTTAGTGTTGTGATAATCCTATATAATAAAAGCCTAATATACAAATTGACCAAATGACCAGAGAAACAACCAGTCGCTATGATGTGTACTGACCACCAGGGGGCAGATACTCAATGCAGGAGTGCACCCAGCCTGCAGGTCCCAGGCTAGCCAAGGTGGGTGCCAGCAGGAGTCCAGTCACCCTACAGATTGACCCTGATAGCTGGCCAGCCTAGGGACCCTACCCATGCAAGAATTCCATGTATCAGGCCTCTAGTAAGTAAATAAAGATCTAACACTACCCTAGCTGGTTTTCCTCAGTGGATAGAGAATCTGACTATGGACTGAAGGGCCCTCAGTTCAATTCTGGCCAAGGACACCTGCACAGATTGCAGGCTTGATCCCCAGTAAGGGGGAGCTGGAGGCAGCCAGTCAATGATTCTCTCTCATCATTGATGTTTCTATCTCTCTATTCCTCTCTGAAATCAATAAAAATATTTTTTTTAAAAAAAGAGCTAACCCTGAATGAGCATAAACCATGTGCCTGGAAATAGGTTGTGATTTACAAATTTTTAATCTCATTTAAATCTCTTTTGCATATCACTACTTATAGCTTCAGAAAGAGAGGTGCCTCACTGTCCTATATAAGCCTAGCTTTTTATTTCAATACTAGATCTTACCCATCTGCAAGGATTTTTAATCTTAGATACAGATCCGCCCTCTCTCCCTTACTCTCTCATTCCATTATTCTCTCCTTTTTTCTTTCTTGATGTTTATAGGATATTTGTTCTTTATATGGTACCTTATTTTGCCCCAGAATTAATTAGCTGTGAGTCTTCTGGTTGACTTTGCCTGTACTGCAGAAAGCCCTTTCAATCTGCATGTGCAGGTCTTCCTTCACTTTAGGAAATGTCTCTTCTAATTTATTTGTATTTATATATTGCACTTGACATTCAGTTGATGACCTTCTTTGGGAAAATCAGTTATCTATGTAACTGTTCTTGTTCTCTAATTTAGGAGTAGGGAATCTGAGGTGCACATGATTCCCCCACTAGCAGAACCCTTATTTTACAAACTTTTCTGGATTTTTAATGTCTTTGGTGCAGCAGCAGGTAAGGGATAACTTAGGTGACCAGGGAAGCTTCATCATGGTAAGAATGCAATCATTTTCCTAACCCAGCAGTTCTCAGATCTGCATCAGCATCACTGCATAACTGGTTAAAATACCCACTACCTGGCCTCATTCCCAGAGTTTCTGATTCAAATAGGTTGAGTGGGGCTTGAGAAGTCCCATCTCTAACAAGTGCTCAGGTGAGGCCGATGATGCTTATCCAGGAATCGCATATTGAGAATCACTGTCCTAAATAATAAATGTAAGTGAACTTGATTGTCACTGGGAAACAGAGGCTGAAAATAGGATCATTTATTTTCATAAATTATAGACAAATGTATCCATCCATACCATCCAGTAGAGTATCTGTTTCTTGTGTTTAAATTGGCTTCCAAAATGGCTATCAAAACAGGATAATATACATTGTAGAAAAAGTTTTTGAGTTTATCTTTCCCATAACTGATTAAGAAATTTCTAATCCTGCATTTTATTACCATGAACATGTGCCTTGTTTTGAACCTCTGCAATTTCTACTTTTTGGTCAACCTTTCTTTGCTTATGCAAATTACCTTCCTATGCATATTGTTATTTATTTTAATCTGATTTTATCCTTTTAAGTCCTTTTGGTTCTTAATGATCACTTTACTTACCTTACATAGGCTATGTCTTATATTTTATTAAACATGTTAGGTGTTTACCTGATTTTTTCTGGTTTTATTAGTAAATCACTTTCAAAAGTCTTAGTTTTCTAATAAAGTTCAGGATAATACTTTATGTGCTTTTGCCCTCATAGATTTGAGGCTGCTGCAGTTCGACATAGGCACTTAGTGTTCTCTTTTGCCATTCCAACTTGAGTGAGTGGAGTCTACTTCAATCCAATTATTTTCAAGAAACATGATGTAAAATTTCTTTTAATCTTACTCGATATTCACCTTGTGCTTATCAAAATTCTAATAAAAAGAATAACAAAATCCTTGCCTCAAATCTTCAAGGATGGCATTTGACATCCAATCCAACCAATGTCAAATGTGGAGCCAACTTCCAGCAAGATTTGTATTGAGATGATTAATATCTTACCCTTTTGTCTTAAAACTGACATCATATGGTATAAATAAATAAAACATTTAAAAACAATAAACAATAAAATACCAAGTGTATATTCTTGTTATTAATTTTGTCTTTGCCACTGTATGTTTGAAATTTACCAATCAAAATGCAAAATTCCAAAAGCCATTTTTTTTGTTTTTACTACTATCCTACTCTTCTCTGCTACCTAAAGATGAAGGGAACCGAAGTCTTCTGCTGCACCGAAGCAGTGAGCTGAGGTTAAACTCCTCATTCTATGACCAACATAGGTCCTATATGGTACTATAGACACTAGGTCTTGAGCCAACAGAGAAAATCCTGGACAGAGGCATGTGAGCACCACTGGGATGTCCATTCATATGGTGCTGCCTGAATGGACCACAGGTGTTTTTTGTGTGTTTTTTTTTCAGTGCAACTCCATGGACCATATAGATAATAAAATACCTCCAAGATTTTGGTAATGGCTTTCTGTCTATCTTAGTTCTTCCCAGCAGTTATGAGCACTCATTTTTAATTTCTTGTTATAAAATATCCATTGGCAAGTGCGCACAGAATAATCCAGGGTTGGCTAGTCAGTTAATGTTTTTTTAAACAAAAATTTTATCATTTCTTTTCCAGTTACAACCCTTCAAAAGCTCCCCATCACTGATAGCTAACCATTAAAATACCCTAGCATAAGCCTCAAAGACTTTCACATTCTGTAATGGGCGACCTATGCAGACTTTTCTCCAACCATCCTCATTCAGTGTTATGGACTAAATTGTGTCCTCCTGAAATTTCCTATGTTCAAGCTCTAAGTCCCAGTGTTACTATATTTGGAGATGGGGGTCTCTAAAAATCTTACTCAGGTTAGATGAGATCATAGGTATTAGGCCATGATACAATGGGTTAGTGTACTTATAAGAAGAGACACCAAAGAGCTCACACTTCTCTCTCTCTCTCTCTCTTCCTCTTTTCTCTCTCTCTCTATGATCATACACTGAGGAAACACCATATGAAAACATAGTTAGAGAAGGCAACCATCTATAAGCCAAAAAGCCAGAAACTGAATTTGTCTGTATCTTGATCTTAGACTTATGGCTCCCAGAACTGTGAAAGAATAAATTTCTGTTAAGTCATCTAGTTTGGGGTATTCTGTTACAGCAATCCAAGAAGACTAAGACACAGTATCCTTGTATTAGTCCATGTTCTCCAGAGAAACAGAACCAATACAGAACCAAGATTGTACAGATACAAAAAGAGATTGGATAATGATTATTATTATTATTATTATTATTATTAGGAACTGGATCATGAGAGTCCCAAGATCTATAGTCAGCAATCTGAAGACCCAGAAGAGATAATGGTGTCCTTCCAGTGCAGGACTGAAAGCCTATAAACCAGGAGAACAAAAGGTACAAGTTCTGGTTTGAGTTTAAAAGCAGGAAAAAGACTGAGGTCTCAGTTTGAAGACAGTCATGAAGAGGGAGAGAATTCACCTTAACTCAGCCTTTTATTTATTATTTTAAAATATTTTTTTATTGATTTCAGAAAGGAAGGGAGAGGGAGAGATAGATAAAAAACATCAATGATGAGAGAGAATCATTGATTGGCTGCCTCCTGCACTCCCTACACTGGGGATCGAGCCCACAACCTGGCATATGCCCTGACTGGGAATTGAACTGCAACCTTCTGGTTCATAGGTTTACGCTGACGCTGAGCCACGCTGGCTGGACTCACCCTCTTAATTCTGTCACAATCTTCACCCACATTAGTGAGGGCAATCTTTATTCAGTATATTGATTCAAATGTTAATGTCCTCTAGAAACACACTCACCAAAATATCCAGAGTAATGTTAACCAAATATCTGGGCACACTGTGTCCCAATCAAATGAACATATAAAATTAAACATCACAGTTCTCTGGTGGTTATCAATATGGCATACCATTCTAACTCAGCAGAGTCTGTTGTCTTATCATCTTGGTACATGTTGTTTGATCCTTCTGCCCTAAATGGATTCCTTCTATCTCCCTTTATTGTCCATGTTCATCTAGAAAATCTCTACCCATTCTTTAAATCTCAATCACAGTGTTAATTTCCTTGAAGTTTCTCCTTATTTTCTTCATCAGAATTATTCTTTTCTTCCATTACCCATTTAAGTACCTGATGAAAAGCCTATCTAATAAAAGAGTAATATGCAAATCGACTATACCTCTGCTAAACCCACCAGTCACACCCACCAGCCAATCAGAGCAAGTATGCAAATTAACCCAAACAAGATAGCTATAGCCACAGAGAGAGCAGGAGATTGCCCCTGGTGATGGAGGAAGCCACACTTTCTGCACACCTTGGCTGGCCCAAGCCTCTGCTTAAGGCAACAAAGTTTCAATGACTTTGCAAGAAGAAAGATGGCTCTGCTCCAGGCTACAAAGTTTCAATTGTAGAAGATAAATAAATCCCAGGGCCTCTGCTTGGATTGCTGGGGAGTGTGGCCAGCCCACAAACGACCACAGGCCCCTCACCCAGGCTGCTCCATTCTCCAAGGGAACAAACACCCAACCTGATCCAGGACACCCTTCAGGGCAAACCAGCTGGTCTCCTCCCGTGCATCAGGCCTCTATCCTATCTAATAAAAGAGTAATATGCAGATTGACCATCACTCCAACACACAAGATGACCGCCCCCATGTGGTCAAAAGATCCTGCCCCCATGTGTACACAAGATGGACACCACAAGATGGCCAGCAGGGGAGGGTAGTTGGCAGGGATCAGGCCTACAAGGGAGGGCAGTTGTGGGCGATCAGGCCAGCAGGGGAGGATAGTTGGGAGGAACCAGGCCCGCAAGGGAAGGCAGTTGGAGATGATCAAACCTGCAGGGGAGTGCAGTTAGGGGTGACCAGGCCAGCAGAGGAGGGAAGTTGGGTGTGACCAGGCCCATAGGGGAGGGCAGTTAGGGGCAAACAGGCTGGCAGGAGAGGAATTAGGCATTAGTCAGGCTGGCAGGGGAATGGTTAGGGGGTGATCAGGCTGGCAAGCAGAAGCAATTAGGGGCAGCCAGAAAGGTAGGCAGGCGGGCAGTTGGGAGCTAGCAGTCCTGGATTGTGAGAGGGATGTTCGATTGCCCGTTTAGGCCCGATCCTACCTGAATCGAGCCTAAACGAGCAGTAAGACATCCCTCAAGGGGTCCCAGATTGGAGAGGGAAAAGGGTGGGCTGAAGGACATCCCCCCACCTGTGCACAAATTTCATGCACCAGGCCTCTAATGTTATAATTTTTTAACTTCTGAATATAAAAAAAGACTTATTTCTCACCAGAGTGTGAGCTCCTCCAACTAAAACATGTGGCCTTATTTTTTAAAGGTTGTTTTTTTTTGCATTTACTACAGACCATTATGTTAAAAAAACATTTTGATAAATATCTGATGATTAAAATAATGCACAAATGAAAAAGAGCAGGGTTAGAAATTAAAAGACAGGAGTATGGAGCTGTGACAGTACCATCTCAGGAATTAGCTAGGGGCATATTTCCAGGACTCCTGGTGGGAGAGCATAAGGTGGCTTCCTTCTCTATGCAAGCATGAGCACTCTCCCCAGTCTCTGCTGCATTATCCCATCCTCCTCCCTGTTACCATTCCTCTATTTTGTCAGGTAATGGGGGGGCTCCCCTCAGAGAGCTCTGGGAGACCTCTCAGCAGTCTTAGCATTATGCACCTGAAGAACATAATTCTCCCGAATATCTCCATGTATAAAGAGATGGAGTGCAAGGAGAGCCAAACTGAGTATACTAAGTACCAAATGTCATTATTCAGACCAGATTAGGCACAAAGGCCACTGGAACCATACAGGAAAGGCTGACAGCTGACTCTGGAATAATCCCAGTAAGGAAATACAAAGTCTTGAGGGAAAGAGAGAAAGGGAGTCTTTAAGTCTGAGGCACAGTGCTCCTATATCCTACCTAACAGGCAGGAATGCAAGTACTGGGCACCATGCATCTGAGCAGTCTCAATCACAATACTGGAAAAGCTTTGGCAGTCCTAGTTTTAAAAACTCCTCTTAGGAAGCAGAATACTTGTCTGGAGTTCTAGGACAGAGACAGGCAAGTAAAGTGAAAACCTAACGATGGTCCCAGTACTGCTTCGGCAGAACTTCTGGGTAACTGGGAGATATGGGTCTCCAGCCAATAGAAATTTTAGATCAGATAGGCTGTACCTCCCATACAGCCACTCCCTTCAATAAGAATGCTTTAGATATTGTCCTACTCTCTGAAGTACTGACTCTTCTCTAACATCTGAAGGTCAAGAATGTGTGTGTGTGGTTCCAGGGGAGAGGTGGAAGGGAGGGCAGAGTAGGTATGGAGATTCTTCTTATTCTCAGTCTCAATGTCCAGGTCTGCATACTAATCTATAGGCATACAGCTCTGTCCACAATGATACATATTCATATCATGATACTGAACTGGCAGATTTACCTCCTCTTTGTTATCTGCATTTAATGCACAGGCTCATTCAAACATATCCTCCGCTGGAAAATAATATTAGGGAAGGTAACAGTGGCTTCATTTCATTGAGATAATACTAGGTTCAGCATTACTACCCTAAGTACTACATGTGTTTCACATACTTAATCTTCACAACAGTCCTATATGATACATACAATAACAATTATCATTATTATTTTCATTTTGCCGATTAGGAAAATCAGATCCAGAGAACTTAAAAATACTTTTCCAAAGCAAGAAAATAAAGTAGCAAATGAACTTCAAATGTAAATACTTAGTGAAACAGGACCAAAAGTATTGTTGTAGATTGAGAACAGGTGCATCTCTATCTCCTATCAAAACTATTGTTGTAGCTTTAGAATAGCTGCATCCCTATCTACTGCCCTACCCCAGCTCTGCCTCCAGCCATGAAGTGTAAATGATAATTGTGTCTAATCTCAGAGCCCCCATTTTCCTGAGAGCAACACGGTAAGACCTGCCCTGCTGTAGAAACATTTTCACTGGGTGGGGGACAGCCTCTTCCATGCATAGGGCCCAGCCCGGTCACTGAGCCTGGGCTGGGTCCTGAAGGGAATTGAGGCCCCTCACAGCCAGCTGCATAGAGGAGTTGGCATCACTGGAGGCAGGGAAGATTATTAGACCTTTATTCTCCACCCTTATTTTCTTCCACTCATTTCTGGCTCCAATCAATTATAATCCATATAACAAGTCACTCCCTCGAAAGTTATAGTTCTCCCTTTTTTGTTGTTGTTGTTTTTTTGTTGTTGTTGTTGATCCTCACCCAAGGATATTTTTCCATTGCTTATTAGAGAAAATGGAAAGGAGAGGAAGAAGAGACAAAGAGAAATACCAAGATGAGAGAGACACATTGATTGGTGCCTCCTGCATGCACCCCAACCAGGGCTGGGGAACCTGCAACCAAGGTGCATGCCCTTGACCAGAATCTAAGCTGGAACCTTTCAGTTCAAGGGCTGACGCTCTATTCACTGAGCCAAACGGGCTAGGGCAAAGCTGCAGTTCTCTTGCCTGTCCCAAAACTTACTTAGAAATTCATCCTATTTTTATGAAGCTGAAATTAAATAATGAATATAAAAGTGTTCAGAGTAAGTTTGCATATCAATTAGAATACATCTACATTATCATTTTTAATGACTGCATTATATTGATATGCCAGACTTACTGAAATAACCACTATTGTTAATCATGTATATTCTTTTTAGGTTTATCTCTCATATGAATAATGGAATAAATAAAGTCTATGTTTATCTCTATGTTCTATATAATTATTTTCTTTGGAAAAAATACAATTGGTATGCCAAAAACTTTTTATTTAAATCAACTTTATTGAAGTGAAACGCCATAATATAAAATGCACAATTTATAAGAATTTATAGTACGCTGAGTTTTGACAAACGTATGCATTTATGTAACTAGCATAACAAGATTCATAATATTTCTCTAACCCAAAATGTTGTCTTGAACCCCTTGTCAGTTAAATCTTATCCCTACTCCTAATCCCATGCAATCACTGATCAGTTTTCTATCACATAAGTTTAGATTTATCTTCATAAATGAAAGCACACAGTATATACTGTTTTGTGTCTGGCTTCATTTGCTCAGCATAATTTTTTGAGATGTATCCATGTCATTACATTTATTATATAACATGAGCCTGTTCCTTTTAATACAGAATAGAAGTCCATTGAATGACTATACCAGAATTGTGTTTATTCATTTACATCTTAATGAATTCTTATGAGTAAAGCTGCTATGAACATTTATGCACAAGTCTTTGGGCAGCCGTGTGCTTTCATTTCTCTTGGGATAATACCATGGAGTAAAGATGTGGAGTCATATAGTGAATGTATAGCTTTATAAGAAGCTGCTTAATTATTTTCCAGAAGAGTTGTGTCATTTAACACTTGTCACCAGCAATGTATGAGAGTTTCAGTTGCTCCTAATCTTCAACAAAACTTGGTATTATCAGACTTAAAAAAAAAATATCTTAGCCATGCTAATGGATTTGTAGTGCTATCTCATTGTGCTGTAAATTTTCATTTCCCTGATGACTAAGGATGTTAAGCATCATTTCATATGCTTATTGGCCATTCATATATTCTTTTATGAAGTGTCTTTTCAAATCCTCTGCACATTTTTAATTGGGTTATTTATCTTCTTGGATTATTTGAATTATTTATATATTCAGGATACGAGTACCTTTTTAATATAAAAACTGTGAATCTTCTAGTCTTCAGCTTACTGCTTCATTCCCTAAAACTTAAAGGTGTCTTTAAAAAAGCAGAATTGACATTAATAATTAACAATAGATAGATAATATCTATATTATCAAGTTTTGGGATTTTTGTGTCTTAAGTCTTTGCTTACCCTGAGTTAGCAATAATTTTCCCTGTGTTTTCTTCAAGAAGTTTTATCATTTACATATTGGCTTGTAATTAATTCAACATCAACATTTTTGCATGCCAACCTCTCTTATCATAAAAGCCAGGAATTCCAATAAGAAAAACATTTTAACTCAGCCAGTGTGGCTCAGTGGTTGAGCATTGATCTATGAACCAGACCAAGATCAGATTCCCAGTCAGAGCTTGATCCCCAGAGGCAGCCAATTAATGATTCTCTCTCATCATTGGTGTTTCTATTTTTCTCTTTCTCTCCCTTCATTTCTCTGAAATCAATAAAAAAAAAATATTTTCAAAAAGAAAAAAAAAGCATTTTAGACCTAGAATTTCCCTCCATCTAAACTACCATTCTATATAATAAAAAGCTAATACACAAATCAACCAAAAGGCAGAACAAGTGGTTGCTATGATGAGCACTGGCCACCAGGGAACAGACAATCAATGCAGAAGATGCCCCCTGGTGATCAGTGTGCTCCCACAGGAGGAGTGCCTCTCAGGTAGAAGCCAGACTCATAGGTAGGGAATACAGCAAAAGTGGCAGGAGCCTCTCCTGCCTCCAAGGCAGCACTAAGGATGTCCTACTGCTGGCTAAGGATGTCCTAAGCCAGCAGTCGGACATCCCCTGAGGGATCCCAGACTGTGAGAGGGTGCAGGCTGGGCTGAGGAACCCCACCCCCAACTGCACAATTTCATGCACTGGGCCTCTAGTTCAAATATAAGAGCTATAACGCATAGAAGGCTTAAGAAGCTTGCCACACAAGGAGCTATATAGAAAAAAGTTTAGGATAAAGAATTTAGATGACAATAAAGATTAATCTAGGTAGTGATATTATACTCACACACATATAGACACATATCATATATTATATATGCATATTTTATGATACATGTTCATAATATACTATATCATATATGATGTGATAAACATGTCAAAAATATTGATATTGAGGAGTTTTGCTCTTAAAAGTAACTAGAAAACAAGCAAAATCTCAGTAGTAACCTATAATTAAAGGCCTTGATAAGTTCAACAAGATAGATGTTGAAATAGAGAAACTAAGGTAAGTAAAAGCACATTTGTCTTAGCCATTAGAAGATGCACACAACAATTTTAAAAAGAGAATTTATTTAAAGGACACATATTAATCTTCACAAACATGAAAATAATTAAATTCAATATACACTTTTCAATTTTCGATAGGATAACAGATAAATAAAATAGGAATTTTAAATTTAAAAACAATATAATTAATGACTTTGAACTATATAGCCATCTATAGAGTTTTGCAAGCAGGGTAAATATTTGCTCTAAGTACTAACCAAATATTTACAAAGTTATGATAATGGGCCAAGCCATCAAAAAGCCTCAAGAATTTTTAAAGAATAGGTATAACTCCTATGAACACATGGCTATGCACACTCATATTTTTCTCTTCATTCCTCTAGACCAGAGATCTAATGGGAAGGTAAAGGCATTGTTTCTTTCAATATAATGGAAGAGGAAGATACACTCCAACTGTTACTTCTGTCTTTCGTCCTCCCACAGACATAGCTGGCAACTAACAGGACTATGCCTAAGCCACAGCTCTCCCTATACATCTGCTCACAACAGCCTCACACCAGTTTCCATATCCAGCTATGACAGGGTAGCTTGTAGCATGGCAACACTTTGCTGAAAGCAACCAATAAAACTGGGTATAATGTTAACAAATAAAATCTATTCAAACACATTGAAAAGTTTCTAGGTTAGGCAGGACATGAGGAGCCAAGGTTCTAGTTAGAAGGAGGGCACATGGAATTTGCCAAATGTCATGTAGTAAAAGGTGAGATACTGAGAATATAGTCATAGTTGGTCTAGTTTCTAGACACAGAAACTACGGGGCTTTCAGCCACTTCACAGAGCTGGAAAGGCCAGCATTAGATTGTCAAAGCAGGTAGACTCAAAGGCTAGGATCCTTGAGAAAAACAAGATGGAGAAGAGTGAGCATGACCTTCTATACGTGCAAGTAGATGAGCAGAAAGTAGCTAAAAAGTTCAACAGAGCACTCAGTAGTCTTATAATTCTATAAAACAAAATGGAGTTCATAACTTCCTAGGAACAAGTTCATTGACAATCACCCCAAGATCTCAGTGGCAAATCCTGAAGAACTATAGTTAGGAGTGGAGCAGATGAGAGATATATTAGGACAGACAGAGTCTGAAGTCCGGCTTTCAGACAGTTCACTATTAGTGCCTGCTCTCCTGTCCCCTGCAAAAAGTCATCCACTCTAGAGAAAGAAGACATTATCCAACCTTTATACTTTTTTTTAACTAAAAGAAAAACATCATAATTTAATCAAAACATAAATGAAAAGAAGGAAAAAGAGCCAACAGTAACAGACTCAGAGTCATTCCAGGTATCACAGTGATCAGATTTGGCTATTAAATTAACTGATTGATTCATTCAGAAAGTAGATGACAGGGTAGAGCATTTCACTAAAGAACTGGAAACTAGGAGAAAGAATCACATGGGCATCTAGAATGGAAAATTACAATATCTGAAATTAAGAACTCAATAGATGAGGTTAACAGCCATTGTATCACGGCTGATGAGAGGATTAATGAAGTGAAAGACAGATTAGTATAAAATAATTACAACAAAGAGAACTGAATAGAAAATGTTAGAAAGAGAGAGATTGGTCCTGGTAAAAAAGTTGTAATCCATATGTAACTATAAAGAGAAATAAAAGAGAATGAAGTAAAATAAATGCAGAAATGAGATCCAAGAATTTTTCAAAAATTATGAACTCTTGAGGCCACTGATTCTAAAAGCTCTATAAATGCTAAGCAAAACAAAACAAAAACAAACAAACAAACAAAAAACTACCGAGAAAATATACCTATCCGTGTCATAGTAAAACCTCTGAAAACCAAAACAAAAAATAATAAAAATAAAAACTACAAAGAAACCACAAAAAAAGTCATCACTGTGAAATGTGATACCATGAAAGAACACTGACTTTTCATCAGAAGGTACAGAAGCCAGGTAATAATACATCGTTGATGTGCCAAAAGAAAACACCTGACAACATAAAATTCTAAACCAAATGCAAATGTGTTCCAAAAGTGAAAGTTAAAAAAAATGAGATGTCCAATCAAACACAAACTGAGAGAATTGTTAATGAACACCTGTGTATGCTAAAGGAAACATTAAAGAGAGTCCTGGAGGAAAAATTTATTAAAGTTGGACTAAAAATCAGGAAGAAAATGAAATGCAAGAGAAAGAATCAATAAATGAACCTTAGTCTTTCCTCAAATAAATATTTTCCATGTTTACCATATAATATGCAAATGATGGGTGATTTCTAGACTTTTTTCCATTCTCCTGTTCATTTGTAAACTGTACCTGTAAATCTTGCTCTTAATGTGTGTAGGTAACTGATGAGTAAGATAGGACAGATCTAATCTCTCTTATATAATAGAGAAGTCCTATTTGACAAACATCATTTTTGTCTGAATGAGCTCTGTCTAAGCCATAATATCCTGATGGTTCCTGCTGGGTAGGCAGTGACCCAAATCACTGCTTCTTCTTTTTTATTTCAGAGAGAAGGAAGAGGAAGAGAGAGAGAGAAACATCAATGATGAGAGAGATTCATTGATTGACTGCCTCATCCACACCTCATACTGAGGATTGAACTCACAACCCAGGCATGTGCCCTGACCAGCAATTGAACTTTGACCTCCTGGTTCATAGGTCGACACTCAACCACTGAGCCATGCTGGCCGGGCCTGTTTCTTTTAATAAAGTGATGCCAACACATGACTTCTCACATCAACCAAAGCCCTCTCCTAGAGTCCCACATTTATATTGTTATGTATCTCATCTTAACTACCTCATGTCACCAAATGTTATTAATATCAATGTATTATAGTAACATGGTTCTAACTGCCTGGGTTTGAGGAAAGAGACAACGTGCCAGGACTTGCACTATAGCTTCTCTCACTGCACCTTAGCCTTCAGCACATTTCATCATGTTTACTGTCCTCTTTCTCTGTGTACCATACACCATAAGGAAAAGCAGAGACACCTCTATGTCACATAACTATTTCATAAGGTCTGTGCCAATACTCATTTATTATGTGAATAGCAATGTCAGTTACTTACCTAGTACCTCATAGCCCCACACTGACTTTTCTATCCTGTATGATACTAGGTGGCTATAAATTAAAATTTTCAGTCTCCTTTGCCAACTCATTATGCCTCCCCAAGGAAGCATTAGTGAAAAATTCGAACATGGGAAGAGGGGAGAAGAAATTTTTCTTACTTGTTTTCACCGGCTTCTGGGCACATCTTTAGAAGCATATGCATCTGTCTCCTCAATGGTCTTGGGTGGACCTTGGTTGATATATTTAGTACCAAGAGACCTGAAAATTGCAAAAGTTGTGATTATATCATATAACTAATTTAACTATTTAACCACTAATTTTTGGCTATACAAAAGATGGCTAGATTTTGGGAAATGCCTGTGGATTATCACAAATAAATCAGGTGGTAGCTCAAATAGCAACTGATGTTTCAAATGTATTATCTTTCCCTGAACAAAACAAAATCCCCCAATCTCCATGGCACTGGGCATGCATCTATTTATAAATCAAATGCATATATATATATATTCACCTGAAACAAAAAGCTTTTACCTGACAGGTTAGCCAGGTACTCTTCAATTGACTTGCTCCAGAACTCTGAGACCTAATCTCTGTCATAAACTAGCCTGCAGGAACTTTGAGCACGTTGAAAACTATGGAATGTCATGCTGATCCACTATGTTGATGACCTCAGGCGGATTGATGAATAGGCAGAAGCAACTAGAGTAAGCCCTCACTTAACTTCCTCAATATGTTCTCTGACTTTAATCTAAAATACAACAAAACCAGTTTTACCATAGGCTAATTGATATAAAGAAGAGTAAGTTTCCTAAGGCATCTCATCAATGTTATATTGCAAGGACATTATTCCAGAACCTGCTGTACGTAGGTATCTTAATAACATTCAAATGTATCAGAGGTTAGAGGATAAACCCCATAAATTATATGGACTTAGCACTCTAATGACATTTCTAGGAGTCCAGTGGAGTTTCCTTTAATATAACCTATCTCTAAGAAACTAGCACAATGCATGTTTGGCTTCTTTGTAGTCAACCTACATCTCATTTGATGGTACAATTTAACCCATTTGCTAACTAGCTGTAAGACTTCCAGGTGCGAGTGAGTTTTGAACCTGATCCAGGTTACAGTGGATGCTCCTTTGCAGCTTAGTCCTTAGTATCCAGTCTTTCCAATGAAATTAAGAATTAACTATGGCATATAGAAATGTTGAATGAGTCTCTGGGATTCATCAATAGACAAATCATAATGTAGTTCCCCTGGGATTTTGAAGCAAAATAATGTGCACTTTTAAACATGCTGTTAGTGTCTAGGGGAAAAAAATCTAGAATGATATTAGAGTTCTTAAATCTCTAATTGATAGTAGAGACAGTAAATCTTTCTGACATCCTGCATAAAAGTATGTATAATTAGCAACCTGAGCTAGATCGTGAACTTGGTGTTTTCCAATCTACTAATTCACAAGTTTAGGGATAAGGGACAGCAAGCACTCTAACATCAAGTGGGCGTGCTATATACAAGGAGAGGCATTGTAAGTCTGAAGGTACAAGTAAATTGCACAAGCAGGAGGCTCAGAATTTCCTGGCACTTCCACAGAATGCACTCTCTGTCATCACTCCTTCACCTAACTCCTATAGACTGATGGCTAATCCCAATGACCAGGCTACAGAGGAAAAAGCAATTCAGGCCTAGTTCACAGATGTTTCTGTATGATAGGCTGTCATCAATCATAAGTGACGATTGTACTTCAGTCCTAATTAGGAATGTCCCTGAAAGAGAGCAGTGAAAGAAAATGTTCTCATTGGCCCAACTTGAGGAAGTATGTATAATTATTTACTTTGTATGGGTGGAAATATGGCTAGAGGCATTGATTTATATTGATTTACAAACAACAGATAACATTTGGGCTTAAGAAGCACATAGTTGGAAAATAAAAAATTCCAGGATATAAGGTGTTCATGTGGAAAGCATGGGATGACCTCCCAGGATGAGCATAGCAGAGAGGATATATTTGTTATATGTGATTGATCACCAAAGGGTACCTGGAGCAGAGGAAGTTCTCAAATATTAGGTAGATGAGATGAGCCTTCCTGTGGATATGAGCCAGCCTCAGCCAGCCACCCTGATGCTTATTCAATGGTCTCCCATTGAAATAGCTTCAGCAGCAGAAATGGAAAGTTGTATGTGGGTCAACAGCATGAGCTCTCATATCGCTAAAAAAAAAAAATAAATGCTTCCATCACTGCTGAGTGCTTAACCTTCCAACAGGCCCATCAGGTCATCATTTCTCAAGGGGACCATCCCAGCCATCTGACGGCAGTCTGATTATATTAGATATTTTTCTATAATATTGGGAACAGTGGCATGCCCTCAAGAGAACAGAATGTTATTCTAATAAAAAATTTCCTTTCTGCTAAAAAAAAAATATTGTTGCTAGTATCATAACCATGAATTAATGAAATATCTTAGTTTCAACCAAATAAGTCATTTTAACATAAAAGTGTAACAATGGGCTAATTCCACAACATATACTGGTTTTATGCCATATATTCCCTTCCCCAGATGTACTTGGCCAACATAAAATGATAAAATGACCAATCACAAATGCACTTTCAAAATATGACAGGTCCTCTGAACTAGTGACCAATTAAGTGGTATTCTTTCTCTCATAGTGACAATGTGTGGAAATGAAGAAGGAAGCAGAGGGAGGACTGCTGATCTCTCTGTTATATCTAATGAACTACCCAAAGAATGTTGCTTCCTATACAGCAACTCTATGTTACGATGTTCTTCAAGTTCTGCTTCCATCAACTGGCATGGTAATGACCCACTGGAAGTCGAAGTTGGGGTTTCCACCTGGCCATTTTGGGTTTCTCATGCCACTAACTCAAGAGGTAAAGAAGAGAGTTAGTTATGGCCTGGTTATGATTATAAAAAGAAATTGGGTCAATGTTTAAAAAGGAGGAAGGAAAAACTATGTTTGGAACCCAATGGCTCTCTGGGGTACCACTAAGGAATTCAAAATAAAGTAAAAAAAAAAAGTCATGAAAAAATAAAGGATCTCAATATAGGTAAGATCATTAAGAGAGTTCAACTACTACAGGAAGACATATTTGAATTATTCCAAAAGGTATAGCATTGCAACCACTTGAGATAGCGACTGAGGGCAAAAAAAACTTGGAATGGGTAATGGAAGAAAGAAACTGTAAGTACCAACAATGACATCATAACAAGATACAGAAACACTGACTATAGCAGGAAAGCATTTTTTTCTTCCCTACTTGTTACTTATCCCACCCCAACACACACACACACACACACACACACACACACACACACACACACACACAATTTTGTCTGCTCTTTTCTCTTATTATATTTTATATAGAATGTGGAGAATAGTTCCATTTTAATCTTTAAGTGACATAATATCCAAATGGGCTTTGTAAATGAAATTAAGAGGAACTCATATTACTGATTCAGGGGCAGAGACAGAGATTGATGGATGGAGCCAGTGTCTTCACTTTGGGAGAGAGTATTAGCAGTATCCTGTGTACCACAGAGAACTGGATTTTATTAAGCAGAAGCACGTGTGATGAGAAGTACAAATAAGAGTAGATGGGTATTGGTGGATGCTGAATAGCCCGATAAGTGAACGGGACTAGACCTCCTGCCTCTTTAATCTCACGCTTACTCTTCTCAGATCTGCTCAGTAATGCCAGTGCTAGGAGTCTGTTTTTCCAGTAGTCTTCTTGCTAGATTTATCCAGGAAGATGTATTGGTGGGATCAGACACAGGGATGGGGAAGAAGCAGCATTTCTCCCTTATTCTACTTCTGTCTCTAGTGGCATCTTAGGAAGTAGCTATGACCCTGCTCTCAACCATGAGGCCATTCCCATGGTTCTGGTATTCAATATGTGGTCTAAGCTTAGTATTCTTAGACTCTGATCATACCCCTTCCCCTCTCTTTCCTTCCACCAGCTTTAGAGGTGGTGTGTGTTTCATAAAATTATTAATATCTGAGGTATCTCACCAGCCTCATTTACTCTCTCTCTTTGAAACATATAGTGTTTTCTTTTTCCCTGCCTGACATGTCCTTCCTTTTATCATTCTGTCCATCTTCCATGGACATTTAAACGTATCATTTAATCTGAATCAGTGATTTTCACAGTTTCTTAGAATCTGGGGGGTTTCCAAAAGCCTCCTCATGGATGCTGCTAAGAAAAGGAGGGAGGAAAAAAAGAAGGGGAAGGAGGAAAAGGAGAATCTAAATTGTTTGGAAAACACCCCATCAAACTTTATTATTTGTTTTATATGTGTTGTTTGTTTTTTTTTTTTTACATTTTGCAGAGGGATTTCATCACAACAAAGGCTTTTACTTATACTAAAATGCTTAAAATCATTGGTCTTTGCCACTGCTAAATATGTTGAATAGAACTTGGTCAAGGATAAAAATCAGGCTTTCCCTCAGTAGAAATTGCTTTATTCTAAGAGCAAGGTGGGGAAAACATGTCTCCAGAACCCCAATGTCCTCCCTTTGCTCTCTCATCCCACCCCATCAACCACAAGTATATTCCAATGGCCCTGACCCTGTGCCCCTTGTTTCCAGGGTATTCTCACTTTCAGAGATTTTGTTTAGAAATTTCCTGATTGCATTGTGTATCAAAAGAGTGAATACATCCATAAAGCCTGCAATAAAAATAACCCAAACAAATGACTACCGTGTCACATGTCCTATTAGCAAAGTACTTGTGTGGGAACAAAATGTTGTTGTTGGTTTTGTTTTCATTTTTTTAATACAGTCAAGGCCCCAGTGGGGCATGAATGTGGAATATCATCCCACTTTATAATATATGCACCATAATCTTCTTAAAATGAGTTTTCACTTCAAGAAACATAAGGACTTAAATATGAGCAGCCTGTTCTGTGCGTTTGTGTGTTTGGCATCTCATTACACTTCAGACCATTTTGTCTTCTTAGAACAATTGAATATCATTAGTGGCGGCATATTTTGTTGCCAGAACTTGCTCGGTTGAGATTGTGCTCGTTAAAATGTGTCCATTTGCCAACTGATGGATGGGAATTCTTAAGGATGCCTGGTGGGTGAGCATGTGAATATCAGAACTTTCATCTCTTTCTTCCAGGCAGAAAAATAGCTTTGCTACCAACCAACACAAAAGCAGGAATTGTCCTTGACTTCCCCTCCCTCTTTTGTCTTTTTTTGTGTAAGTCGTCTTTCAGCTCACTGAGATTCTCTCAGGCACCCAGAACTGGGTAAGACATAAAAGATTCAACACCTACAACCTTGGAACAAATCCAGACTCCTCAGCTTTATTTGCACTGTGACCTTGGACAAATCACAGAACCTCTGGAGCCTCAGTTTTAATTTGCAAAATGGGTCTCCTAATGCTTACTTTTCAGAGTCTTTGCAGTGAAAATTCCATACCCAGTAAGGGCATGTAATAGATGCTCATGATTGTAAGTTGGCCAAAGAGATGGATCAAAGAAATGCAAAAAAGAATTAGTAAAAAGGGTGAAAGCAAATATAAGGCAGCATTAGACTACATACAGATGGACACTAAAATATGAGGTGCACCAAAAGAAATCACTTCAGAGGCAAGACTTAGAAGTGACAGGTGAGGTTTATTACTTGTGGTCATAATGTTCCATAAAAGTCATCAGGAACACTGATTTGACAAATACTGAGCCATTGATCTCAGGGTAAAAACAGGATCAGGTTGCCACCAGCCTCTGATCACAGCATTTTCATTAACTAATCAATGAAAAACCTCATGCTATGTTTGCTTCTATTTAAGGACACCTTATTTAGTAAGTATTGTCGATTCATTAACATTGAACTCATAGCCAACAGCATTATTATTCATGCATGATAGTAGCTTAGGTAGCCCATGTACTTCTCCATGAGGCACAGCCAGCCTTTTTATTTGTCTTGTCTAGCAACTTTAGACTAGACAGTGATTCAGTACTATGCTTTTGACCATTTTAGACAAGTAAGTCACTAAAAACATGTAAAAATTTTGTAATAAATAGTCCACGAGAAGGACACCTGTTGACAGTATGTGAGCAGAAACAAGAAGGTAGGCCTCTGTGCTATTCATCCTTAGCTGAGAGTTTGCCCACAGGGTGACACACATGGTTCTCCACTTTGCGCAATGACCAAAACAATATCATGAGCATTGATTTAGGGGTTATGAATAATTTTAGCAAACGGGAGAATCGGCAACTATAGAATCTGCAAAGAATGAGGATCAACTGTAAATACCAGGAAGGGCCTTTAGACCAAGGAGGGGATGACTTAAAATGAGTAGTAAGAGGAATGTCTAGGCGGGAAGAGCTAAATTACACAGGGAAGAAGATCATTAAAGGTTAAGAACAGGCCCTAGCCAATTTTGCCCATTGTTTAGAGTATTGGTTTGCCGACCAGTGGGTTCCAGGTTTGATGCTGGTCAAGGGCACACACTTGGTAGCAGGTTTCTCCCTGGTCTGGTCCTTGGTCAGAGTGCAGGCAGGAGGCAAATAATCATGTTTCTCTCAGATCAATGATGTTTCTCTGTCTTTCCCTCTCTCCTCCACTCTCCCTAAAAATCAATGGAAAAATATCCTCTGATAAGGATTAAGGAAAAAAAAAAAAGTTGGGAACAGTTCATGGGAACAAATCATATCTGCCAGAAATTCTCTGGTCCAGTTCACACAGGATGCTCCAGCTCACTTTCTGTACATCTGATCAAATGTCCCCTGCTCAGCACAGCTTCCTCATGCCTCCCCATCAAAACAGCATCCACCTTGCATTGCTCTCTAGTTCGTTCCTCTGCTTTATTCTTCTCTAGAGCATACTTCCATGAGCTGCCACACTGTACGTAGGCTGTTTTTTTTGGTATGTGGGTTTTTATTTGTCAGTCTGTCTGCCACTGCCAAAATGCAGACTCTTGTGAGGTGGGGACTTGGTGGACTAGCATGGCTGTCACTATCTGTTGAATGAGGACAGGGATTGCAATGAATCTGAATAACACATTAAGAAGTGTACTTTCCATCCAAGAGAAAATAAACAGCCATTTCAGTGAAGAGTCCTAGCAGTGAAGTTATAGTAGAGGCAAAATTAAAGAAGAGAAAAATTATTCCTATCTTCATGTGGGAAGCCATATATAGAGAGGAGAAATAGGCTCAAGACAGAATGGTGGAGATCATTCTATGCCTGCATCAAACATTAGAGCTAAGCATGATTGTTTATAAAAAATTTTAAAACATATATCCAGTAAGTCAGAGGCATATTGGGTAGTAGAACAAGAGGGAGGAGAATGTTGATTAATGTACAGATTAGATTGCATGCACCTAAGTGCCATAAGCAAGCAAGTGCAAGTTTCTCTCATTTTGAAATTGTGGGGGATGTTTACATTCAGAAGTATCATCTCTTTCCCACTCCAAATTTCAGCATGTAAAGTATGCCTGATTATATTTTTGGTTCTGGGTCTTTTTCTACTCTAAATTTCCTAGTTAGTCACAGAAATCATAGCAAGCATCTATCCTTAAAAAATAACACTTCATCTTTCTGTTTGACTCAATTGTTACTGCAGCCTACATGATATGGTTTGAAGAAAACTGGAAAGTTCTCTATATTGTTAATGGTGTCTAAAATGAAAGTGCTATAGAACCTTTGGGGTCTAAGAGCTTTCAAAATTCTGCTGTATCTCGATAATGAACTAATTAAACTGCTGTCAGTCATTAATATGATAGTGTAAATTAGCTTATCCTGGAATTTTAAACAGTAATCATGTAATTCCGAACTATAATTTTATAGAATGAGAAAACTGAGATCCAAAATGGGAACATAGTTTTATAAGCAATTTAGCAATTTGAGACAGGACAAAAACCTAGGTCTCTTGGTATTCAATTAACTATAGATTCTGAACCAAAACCTTTCCATCAGAGGTGGTTATAACACTATCTCCTAATGAAATTTCCAATCAGCAAATCCTTCTGAGGAAAGTATATGAAACACCCAATAAAATGCAAATATCTTAACTGAAAAAAAAATGCAAATAACTTGAAAAGGTATTATCCTCATTTGATTTAGCAAGTTTGTTATTCCCAGAAGTTAAGTCCCATCTTAGGACACAATATCCTTCTATGAAAGACGAACTGAGTTTAAGTTTTAGTGAAAAAAGAGTGACTTGACCAAGGGCTGGAGTTCTGGACAGAACAAGGGTTCAGAAGACACAAAATATACAAAGCTCAAGAGGAACAGAGAGGGTGTCACAGAACTAGACTTAAGAATTCCCAAAAGCGAACATTAGCTTGATAATTTTTCTACTTTAGACACTGGCATATCCACAGGAGTCCCAGGCCCACAGAGGCTAAGAGGCAGCAGCCAGGCTTTTGCTCCCTCTGTGCTGATCCCCTGCGAGGGTCGTGTAGAAGCAACATGGAATCCTGTGACTGCAAATGCTAAGCAAGAAACTGATTACACCCCACTGGGAGGTGAAAGAGGAGCTGATTCCTCAATGGAAGACCCGTGTTTCGACTTCAGTGCCTTTAGAAATGTCTCATTTCAAAGCTTTCCATTTAAAAAATGCTTTGCACCAGTGCCTTCCCAACTATGTCATACATACACCACATACCCCCCACCCACCCCCACACACAATTTTTTAAACAATCACATTTAGCTGTTAATGCTTTATGCTAACTTAAAATAATCTTCATAGTTCTGTCTTCAACCCATTTTTCCTCTAGACAAATATTGCTTACCTTCTTGGGAGTATTTAAGCTGTCAAAAGGAAATTTGCTTTTTCCCCCCATGAGAGTAGGAACAATTATTCTCTTCTTTAGTTTGCATACAGTATCAAGAAACATATCACTGCTATGAAGGTGGAATTTCTGACATGAGAGCAAGCAAATGAGTGAGTTACTTGGGGAAATGAGATTCCTTTCCAGTAGCTTCTGAAAGAAACTATATTTGCAGCCATAGTTTTACACATTCATATCTCAACAAACTTTATACACAGAGAAATTGAGTAGCAAGAATAACATTATCTGCAAAACCGTAAGTTATTAAAAGAAACATCTATGTTTCTATTTAGAAGGCATGTGTTTTCCTAATTTTTTCTTCAAGATGCATTAGGCCACTGAGCTGGGAAAAGGCATAACATTGCTCTAAACCAGGGTCAGAAAACCAGGGTCCATGGCCAAACCATTTAACAATTTAACATACCACCTGTATTGTTTTAAAAAAAAAAAGTATTAGGGCACAGCCTTGTTTATTCACTTAGGCATTATGTATGGCTGTACTCATGCTAAAATGGCAGAGATGAGTAATTGTGACAGAGATCATATGGTTCCTGAAGCCAAAAATATTTACTATTGGTCTTTTATACAAAGGCTCTAAACTAATAGGTTTACTTGCTCTAACCAGTAGATCAGCTTTTGGACATTGGCATTTATGTTTTTTAACAAGGCTTCCAGGAAAGGCTGCTATCTACTGATTTGTGAGAAATCCCACATGGAACTCTATTGGTGCCATGTTTTAAGGAGGGTTTATGGCATTAATGGAGAAGGACAGGTTTAAGCCTGTGGCCCAAGAGTCAGATTCTAAGGAAATCCACCACCATAGCTTCCACTTAACATTTTGAGTCTCATGTTCCCTTTAGCTTTCTGACTTAGCTCTATTTCTTGATACTGATTTTGGTATGTTTCCACTTAGTTCTTGGCATCCTCTTCCTAGACAGCCAGTGTTTATTCTTGGCATCACTCTTTGGTTCTAGTCTTGCCACTCATATTGTGTATCTGGTTCTGCTCCACTGCCGACTCCAGATATCCTTCTGGTATTGGTCTTCTAATTCCCATCTCAGTTTGAGTACAAGTAAAACAACAATAAATATTCTTCTCAGTTGAGTAATTTATCTCTCAGGATATCTCCAATTTATAGTGTTTGATCTTAAGACAAACATGATATTGAGGTACCCAGACAACTGTTTTTATTACATATCCAAAGGCCTATCTGTGCCCAAGGAGTTGGTAAGTGGGATCACTCAAGAGCACATAACTCCATAACCTCATAAAAAGCACTGTCACCAGGCCAATATTGTATTGTCTGGAGTGTTGCTAAATTCATAATCAGCACCATTTTCAGATTCAGTAAGGGGCATTCTTTCCCAACTATGTCTATTTTCCCAAAGGCTGGGTGCAGAATCTACTCAGATATGTTTATAAAGTGATAAGGTGGGTGACAACAGCTCTTCAGTGCACCCCCCAAGCACTCTTTAGGGTACCTGGATGGTCTGGCCTTCTCTTGCTCATTATGCAAAAAAAATCTTATTTTGACTATATGAACTTACTGAAAATTATAACATTAAAGTAAAAGCATTGACCTTTAGAGATTTAAAAACTCTCAAAACTGAGAATACATCAATTTTTACAAACTGAAAAATAGTAAAGTGTATATATGTCATTGTCACTATATATTATGTAAACATATACACACATAAACAGATATATTATTGTGAACATATACATATATGAGTATATACATATATATGTAAAACAATGAAAATTGTTTATAAGAAGACAAGAATCACTGTAATTTGAAGTCATATATATATGACTTCAAATTACAGTGATTTACAATCCTATCTAATAAAAGAGTAATATGCAAATTGACTGTACCTCTCCTACACCCACAAGCCATGCCCACCTGCCAATTAGGAGTGACTATGCAAATTAACCCAACCAAGATGACTATGGCCATAGAGAGAGCGAGAAGGAAGCTTGGGTTGCCCCAGCAATGGAGGAAACCAAGCTTTCCACACACTCTGGCTGGCCCAGGCCTCCACTTAAGGCTACAAAGTTTCAATTATAGAATAAATAAATCCAACAGAAATGGCTGCCACCAGAGAGCAAGCAGAAGGCTTAGCTCTGCTCCAGGCTTCTATTATTGTAGAAGATTAATAAATCCCAGATCCCAGAGCCTCTACTTAAGTCACTGGGGAGCATGGCTGGCCTACAAACCACCACGGGTTCCTCCCTACGCCCCAAGGGAACCCCCAGCCTGATCTGGGACATGCTTCAGGGAAAACCAGCTGGCCCCCATCCATACACCAGGCCTCTGTCCTATCTAATAATAGAGTAATATCCAGATTGATCATCACTCTAACACACAATGTGGTCAAAGATCTTGCCCCTGTGTGGATACAAGATGGCCACCATAATATGGACAGCAGAGGAGGACAGTTGGGAGGGACCAGGCCTGAAAGGGGGGGCAGTTGTGGGCAATCAGGGCAGCAGGGAAGGGCAATTGAAAGGGACCATGCCTGCAATGAGGGGGCAGTTGGGGGTGACCAAGCCTGTAGAGGGAAGTTGGGGGTGACCAGGCCTGCAGGGGAAAGCTGTTGGGGGGGACCAGGCCTGCAGGGGATGGCAGTTAGGGGCAAACAGGCTGGCAGGGGAGCAGCTAGGCATCAATCATGCTGGCAGGGGAGTGGGTAGTGGGTTATCAGACTGTCAGGCAGAAGCAGTTAGAGGCAATCAGGAAGGCAGGCAGATGAACAGTTGGGAGCCAGTAATCCTGGATTGTGAGAGAAATGTCCAACTGCCCATTTAGGCCTTGTCCCAGTCGGACATCCCTTGAGGAGTCCCAGATTGGAGAGGGTGCAGGCTGGGCTGAAGGACACAACCCCCACAAAACCACCCCCAATGCATGAATTTCATGCACCAGGCCTCCAGTGTGTATATATATATAAACCCAGAGACCTGAATCGCAGAATGACCAGAATGACTGGTGTCTATGATGCCCACTACAGCAGCCAACCAGCCTTATGTGGGCCTGGATCACCACCCCCTCTCACCCTGGCTAGCCCAGTCCCCAATTAGCCCCAAAACTCCAATTGGGGCAGGGCTGGCTGGCCAACCACCTGCAGACCCTCCCCCCAGCCATCCAGGCCTGATGGGCCCCCATCAGGGTAGGCTGGCCTGACCCCACCCATGCAGGAATTCATACACTGGGCCTCTAATTTATAATAAGAGTCAAATAGTCCTACTTACCTTAAAAATGTCCAATAATACCCAATTAAGTTAAAATATATAAAATTAAGTATTTTGTTCTAAGGATTTAAGGATTTTGAAAATTCAATAATAATTTGAATTATTTTCAATATCTTCTGTTAAAACATAAACATTTTTATAAACATCTTCTCTGAAATATTAGAGAGGGCTTTGCCTAGCAATAGAACATAGCTCTACTTATGTGGATTCATTTCCAGAAAGTTTTTAAACCAGGATTCCTGTGGATAGCTATTTAGATAGAGACTAATCATGACCTTCTGAAAGGTCCATGAGATTTATGTCATGTTCACCACTTTGCCATCAATACCTTCTGTATTAACTGCAACCCAACTCCTTCCAAGAAATTTCCATAGCTTTGTCCTCTTTGATAGAGCATCTTTGGAATCAAAGTCCAGATTGCATCAGGTAGAGTTGTTATGTACATCGAAACACTTGGCCTTAAGAAGATAGTCAGTCCCATGTGGGCCCCTAGGGTCAACACAACTTCTCCCAGGCCTGATCTATACCCAGAACTGGCTTCCTTCCCATCAGTGAGTATCAGAGTGCCTCACAGCTGTTCTCATTCAAGATCTAATAATTCTCTCCTCGGTAAAATTTGTATCATTCAATTGTTACCACCTCTGGGAAACTGTATGAGCCATTTCCAGCAGTTCTTTCTAGGCCCCTGGAGTTCCTCTCTGTGAGATAATGAAGACATGTGTCAAAGTTAAATGAGAATAAAACCCCAGGGGGTAAGAGCAAATGCAGCCATTGAGAGTGATAGAAATGACAAAGGTTGTAATATAGGGACATGCTGCCAAGGGCATAGATAATGTAGATTTAGGGAGGATCTGGGAGGAAAAAAAACTAGAACAGAAATAGACTTTGGTATAAAAACAAATAACAACAACAACAATAAACACACACACACACACACACACACACACACAAACAACAAATGTAAAACAGTGATGAAGACACCCTCCAATGGGCAATGATGAAGGAGATGCTCTGATCTGAAGGAATGCCTTGAATGAGAATTAACAAGACAGAACATACTTGTTACCTCTAGTGGCCTTCCACAAGATGTGAGGGAAGGGAGCACAGACAGCAGATGGCCGAACCAGAAGCAAAGAGGGAAAAATTTAGGTTTTAGTGTGATGGAACATTTGTGAGAATATGCTTACAAGAGTCAATTTCAATTGTTTCTATAGAATAGATTTTGTTTTCTCAACTAGACTGCCAGATCCATCAGGACAGGGACAAAGTTTATAAGTGTTGGAAAACAAGGTCCATGGAAAAAATTGCCCAAACTATAAACAAACTAATAAATGTCAGAACATTTTGACACTGGAGTTCTATTGATTTATCTAGATCAAATGTATTATTTTCTTAATGATATTCATTTTATGTGTGCTGTACTATTAGCTTCATTTTAAATCTCTTCTGTTGTTTGTTCTTTTTCTTTTTTCTTACCTATTCTTAATATCTTATGTCATTACTAAAAGCACAGTGCATGGATTCATGCACTGGTGGGGTCCCTCAATATGGTCTGCAGGGATCTGGCCAAAACTGACTGTCCAATGCTGCTGATGCTTCTGCCTGCCACTCCTGCTCATCCTGGCCCTGCTATATCTGCTGCCACCACTTGGTAGGCTCATTGCCACTTTGCTGCAATCTCTGGGGCTGTGGCAAGTCAGCTGAGCAGTGTTCCCACTGTGGGAGTGCACTGATCACCAGGGGTCACTCCTGCATTGAGCGTCTGCCCCCTGGTGGTCAGTGCACATCATAGCAACCGGTCAAATGGTTAAACAGTAGAATGATTAAGCAGGCAACCAGCCGCTTAGGCTTTTATATATATAGATAGTCTATGAATCTCTATAAGCCATACCATGTCCTTTCTAGTACAAAGCAAGTAAATGAATGAAGAAATAAAATTATTTATGTAATGCAGAAACACACATTTTTCCCTTAGGCAGAATGATTGGTCATTAACCTGCCCTTAAAGCTCTGGGAATTCTGAAAGACAAAATTATGACATTAAAGTAAAACTAGTAGGTTTACTTGTTTAATAAAGAAATTACTTAGGAATTCAAGTAAATGTAAATGCCCATTAAGGTCTGAAACCTCTTTCCCTTATCCTTCTTTTTCTATCATCTCACCTTAATGCTTTCCTGGTTGCCCACTTCCTGTTGGTCTGTTCTTCCCTACTAACTCTTCAACCCTTCACACCAAGTTCAAAGAGCTCAGAATGAAGACAGAGATACCCCTTTAGGTATTAAGTCAAGCATTCCTGTTTTTTACTGCAGTTTCATTACTTTTGATCATTGGGAGGCATATTGCATATGGGAATGGAAATTTAGATTGAGTATTTTGCAGCAATGTCAAATAAGCTATTAGAACCAAGTTCTATGGTGTCCTAGTTGCTTTTGAAATATGGGTTTCAGTGTCTCAGCACCACAAGATGACTTCTGGATTTGAGGTCTATTGAGTCTAACAATAAAAAAATAAATTGAAAGGAAATAATAAAAATGACATACTGAGAGAATTAAAATCATAAATGAAAGCAAATTCACCTCAAATAAAATGAATCCATCATTAAATAGGTAATGAGGAACTTAATGTTTTATCAGATCTGTCCTAGGCACAGACGTGAATGAAGGATCGAGGAAATTTTAAGTCTTAGTTGTCAAAAACATAGAAGACAAGTGAAACGTTGCATAAGAAAGGATGAAGTTGGGAGAAAAATTAGTGTGAATATACCTGGTAAATATTACATGTTTTACATACATATGTAAATACAGTGGTACCTCGAGATACAAGTGCCCTAATATATGAGATTTTTGAGATACGAGCAGTCGAGCGAGCGATTTTTGCTTTGAAATACGAGCAACATTTGAGATAGGAGTAATCGCATGGATCGGCCAGCTGCACACGACCCACCAGTTTACCACAACTTGAGCCTCTCATAGTTTCCCAGGCCTCAAGGTTATGGAACGAATTAAACTCATATCTCCAGGTACCACTGTATGTATATACATGGTAGGCAATTAGACAGACATGAGCAGAGCAAGGACAATGGGTCAGGTCCAGAAGATCACCAGAGCACAAAACCCCAGGTGTCTAGCAAAGGGAAAAACTAGGAAAATAAGCACCTAACCCCCAAAGTAAGCTTTTCTCCCCTAGCATATCTTTTGTCATGTGCTTTAGACCCTGTGACCTTCCATATCGCTGTTCATGCAGTTCAGACTCTCCCCTGACCTTTCCTCCCATAACATGTGATAGTCCTGTGGTAGACCCCCTTAGAAGAGGAACAAGGGGCTGAAGAGTGACCTCATGTGACTCCCATGAGAGCCCTTGCACAACCACTCCCTTAAGCATTAACCCCTGGGAAAAACATTTAGGCCTCAGTTATGTTTCTGCTCTAGGTCCAGCAAAACCAGACCAATGAAGCCATGGCTGACTCCGGAACAAGCTGCAGTGACTAATGAATACCTTGCCTTGCCCTGGTGCAACCAGTCAGTAAAGATCACAATCCTGAAAAGACACATCTGAAAAGCTGATGTATATTATATGGGGATCCTCCCCTAAGAATTCCAAGGGGCTCTCCCTCTACTTTCCACTTCCCCTGTTCTTCCCCTCCCAAGCATATGACCTTTACCTTTCTCTCTCCTAAGGGCCTCTTCTTCTGTTCTGTAACTTGTTTCCTGAGCACATTTCTTTTACTACTCACTTCTTCTACCTGTGACTTCCTAAATAAACTTCTTTCTTATAGTCTGGGTCTTGGCTCTGAATTTCTTAGCCAGAACTCAAGTGCTGAGGTTGCTAAACCAAGGTCTGACACCTGGTGTCGTTTCACCACCAGCAGTTATATATTTCATTACTCAAAGAAGTGGTGTAAAATAAAAGTGTTAACACTTTTGAAATGTAACACTGAAATAAACATCAGATTGGGTTATGGAAGCCCTGGATCGAATTCAGATTTGGCCACCAATGAGGTTTGTGATCTTATGGAAGTTCCGGTCTATATCTAGCTCTTCATGTGTGAAATGAGGGGATTTTGATTATTTCTAAACTGAAAGAAGATTCTATGTTATGTATCTCTAATACATTTCTTGATATTAAACACTGACTTATTTATAAAAATAAACTAGCAATATTTGATATTTGCTTCCAAATTAAGAGGGTGGTATTAACATAGGCAACAGTGGTCTCTCAAAAATTTCTTTAATGAACTTGAGATAGAGCCCAGAGTAGAAGGGCAATGAGACCAAGTTCAAGAAGCATATATTAAAGTGCTAAAATTTTGAAAAAAGTATGAGCAATAGTATAAGTGAAAACCACACTACTGAAGTAGACTTTTTTTAGAACATTTCTCCATTGCTTTCTGCAGAGACAATGCATAATACAGTGACTAAAATTCTAGGATTTAAAACTTGACCAGCTATAGTATTTACTGGCTGTTTCACTTTGAGCAAGTTAAACTTTGTAGGAATCAATGACCTTACCAGAGAAGCAAAGGTAAGATTATCATCTAAATCATTCTTGTGCCCACCAGCCAAAATAAAATCTTCTTTGGTGACTTTATATTAGGATACAATATACAGATTGCAATCCTTTTCTGATACAACATACAGATCTTATAACATAGAAAACCACACATGAAATCTATATGTTCATGTTTATCAATGTCACTCCAATCAATTTAATAAATAAAATTTAAAAAAATTAAAAGCAGAGCCTGGCCAGCGTGGCTCAATGGTTGAGAGTTGACCTATGAACCAGGAGATCACAGTTTCATTCCTGGTAAGGATACATGCCCAGATTGTGGGCTCAATCCACAGTGTGGGGTGTGTAAGAGGCAGCCAATCAATCAACGATTCTCTCTCATTATTGATCTATCTATCTATCTATCTATCTATCCCTATCTCTATCTCTCTCCCTTCATCTCTGAAATCAATAAAAACATATTTTAAAAGCAAAAAAAAAAATATTCTTGTGAGAGGAGGATTAAGTGAAATAAACATTCAATAAAGTATAAATATACTGTTCTTCTGGGTGAATAAATAGAATGTTTCTTACTGAAATGGAAGAGGGACCACTACATCTTTAGACAACTTGTTATAACTGCTGTATATTCAAAATGCTAACATACTCATACCAGCTGATCATCATTTAAATGCAGTCCAACCTTTCTTCCTAAAAGTAACACTTTCTAAAAGTTGATCATTAAGAAGGACAATGACTTGAACCTTCGATTTAATGCATCTTTCTGGGAGGAGATTTCTTTTGAGTTACTCCTATCCACATTCATTGTGTAGCCTATAGAATGTACCTTACTGCTCCTTCCTGCACAGGTACAGGTGATTTCTTCATCTAAGAATCTGCAAGGTTTTCTGATGTGTTTATTTTCTTTTTTTTTCTTTTTGTGTTTTTCTTTTCCTGTCAAATTCTTCGAGGGCATTGGGCTGACAGTTCTGGGTCGGACTGAGTTTAATCTTTTCCTTTCAAATCAAATTATGGGGAAAATACCAGGGAAATGGCTCCCTAACAGCTGGCATTGTTCAGAAATCATCGAGCTTGGTGAATTTGTAAGATAAATGTCTAAATTGTGGAGAAAGGCAGACAGATTCCTCTCTTGGGCTGATATCTGAAGAACTAATGACTAAATAATTCCAGTTTGCTCTCCACACAATGGCCTGTCCCTAAAGACTTGAGAGCCCCTTGGGGTACAGTGGCCTCTGCAAAATTCAGCCTGCATAAAAACTAGTTTGGAGTCTTTCCTGCTACCTTTGCTCCCTTATTCAGTAATCTGTGATGGGGAGGGGAGAGGGTAAATTCTTGCCTCCAGTAATGTGAAATCTGCTGATACATCCCTAACAAAACACTAAAAAAAATGTCTAAGAAAATAGAAAGTAGTTGTAGGACAAAAGCCAAAAAGGAGAAACAACTTTTAAAATATTATTGGAGAGGTACCACATTCACATTAAATATTAAAATATTAAAATTGATTGAGGTTGTGAAATAAGTGAATTACTTAGTCTCCCATGCATTAAAATTAATTTTTCATCTCCTTCTCCAGGCCACTTCCCACTGGCTTTCGTTGAGCCCTCTTAATATTTTATTTGCTGAAGGGAAAAGATTTCCTTTTGACATATTGGCATTCCTGGTGTTGGTTGACTATCTCACTGCTAACTCCATGAGTGGATTTCTCACTATGAGTAAAGCAACAGTAAAATGCAAAAGATTTGCTACACTTCCTAAACTTGGCACATTTTTCTAAATAGATCCTCCCCTGCCTACTTTTATCCATGAAGCCACCCCCTTTGCACTTTCCATTTCCACCTTTCTAATCCCCCTCCAGCTTCCTCAATCATTAGCCGTTGAAAATTCATCCGGGAAAAAAAGAACACCTGAAAGAGAAGTTAAGGTCATGCTACATTTCAGCTGCCAAAACTAGCTTCTACTTGTGTTTATTTGAGGCTCTGTATAGGGTGTTTGGTTTGGGGGTTCTAGATCAGCCAAAGCATGGTGCTCCTTGATATCTTCAGCTCAAAAATTAATATGGCAGGTCATCTGCAGCTAGGAGGTGAATTAAAAAATGGTACAAAGAAAGATGCTAAAACCATAGTGGACAAATGGCCCAAAGAAAGTACTAGAATTATCAGAGTTGGGCTTTGAAGACTGATCAGAATCCTATCTAATAAAAGAGTGATATGCAAATTGACTGTACCTCTGCTACACCCGCAAGCCACGCTCACCAGCCACATCCACCAGCCAATCAGAGTGAATATATAAACTAACTTATCCAAGATGGCTACAGCCATAGAGAGAGCAGGGGGGAGGCTTGGGTTGCCCCTGGTGATAGAGGAAGCCAAGCTTTCTGCACATTCCAGTCCAGAGCTCCACTTAAGTCAACACAATTTCAATGGTTGCCACCACGGATTGAGCAGGAGGTGTGACTTTGCACGAGGCTACAAAGTTTCAATTGTAGAAGATAAAAAAATTCCAGATACCAGAGCCTCCACTTGGGTCGCCAGGGGTGTGGCTGGCCTGCAAACAACCACGGCCCATTGCCCAAGCCATCCCATATGTCAAAGGAACATCCATCCTGATCCTCCAGAAGACCATTTAGGGCAAACCAGCCAGCCCCCACCAGTGCACCAGGCCTTAACCTACCTAATAAAAGAGTAATATGCAGATTGACCATCATTCCAACACACAAGATGACTGCCCCCATGTGGTCAAATGATTCTGCCCCCAGGTGGACACAAGATGGCCAGTAGGGGAGGGCAGTTGGAAGGGACCAGGCCTGCAAGGGAGGGAAATTGGGGGTGATCAAGCCTGCAGGAGAAGGGAGTTAGGGGTGACCAGGCCGTCAGAGGAGGGAAGTTGGGGGTGAACTGGCCTGCAGGGAATGGCAGTTGGGGGAGGACCCAGGCTTTTGGGGGAGGGCAGTTAGGGGAAAACAGGCTGGCATGGAGTAGGCTGTCAGGGTAGTGCATAGTGGGTGATCAGGCTGGCAGGCAGAAGTGGTTAGAAGCAATCAGGAAGGCAGGCAAGTGAGCAGTTGAGGGCCAGCAGTCCTGGATTGTGAAAGAGATGTCCGACTGCCGGTTTAGAATCCTAGATTGGGCCTAAACGGACAGTCAGACATCCCTCAAGGAGTCCCAGGTTAGAAAAAGAGCAGGCTGGGCTGAAGGACACCCCTACCCCCATGCACAAATTTCATGCACCAGGCCTCTAGAATTAATCATATAAGACTCCAAGATTCTGTTCTTACACTCACTAGCTAAATGTGAACTCTTTGCTGTAAGAAAGGTTTATACTTGTATGGAAGGAGGTAAAATCACAAACACTGTCTCCTCAAAATGATGCAGGGTTTCAAACCTGCCATCACTCCCTCGCGTGTCCCTTCTTTATGCTCATAAGCGTAGAGCAATTGTTTTGCACATTAAAAGACTCATACTATGTTATATCTAGAGAGGACTTGGACCATGGTCTAGTCTAGAATCCTTTTCCAGTCATGAAACTCTAACAAACAAAAGGGACCTAACTAGCCCAAATGATACAGTAAATCCCAGAGCTGTCACCAGAACACTTTCCCAGGTGCCTGATTCAGGACCTTTGCACAGATCATTTTTAGGGCAACTGGTGATAGGAATATATATTCTTATTATTCTTAATATATTTTCTTATTATCAAATCTCACAAGTTTAGGGTCCTAGGCTAATGCTATGCATTTTCTGGTCACTTAAGTCAGGAGGAAACGGTGCAAAGATATTATCTAGTAACTAGAGGTCCAATACATAAAATTCATGCATGGTGGGGGTGGGGGGGCGGGGGGTTGTCCATAAGCCCAGCATACACTCTCTCCAATCTGGGACGCCTTAAGGGATGTCTGACTGCCCATTTAGACCAAATCCCAATCAGGCCTAAACTGGCAGTCAGACATCCCTCTCACAATCCAGTATTTCTAGCTCCCAATGGCACGCCTACCTGCCTTCCTGATTCCCCTAACTGCTTCTGCCTGACAGCCTGATCACCCCCTAACCACTCCCCTACCAGCCTGATTGATGCCTATCTGCTCCCCTGCCAGCCTGTTTTCCCCTAATTGCCCTCCCCTGAAAGCCTGGTCACCCCTAACTGCCCTCCACTGGAGGCTTGGTCACCCTTAACTGCCCTCCCCTGCAGGCCTGGTCCCTGCCAACTGCTCTCCCTTGCAGGCCTGAGCCCCCTCCCAACTTCCCTCCTCTGCTGGCCTGGTCACCCTTAACTACCCTCCCCTGTAGGCTTGATCACCCCCAACTGCCTTTCCTTTCAGGCTTGGTCCCTCCCAACTGCCCTCCCCTGCTGGCCATCTTGTGGTGGCCATCTTGTGTCCACATAGGGGCAGCCATCTTGTGTGTTGGAGTGATGGTCAATCTGCATATTACTCTTTTATTAGATAGGATAGAGGCCTGGTGCACGGATAGAGGCCAGCTGGTTTGCCCTGAAGAATGTCCCAGATCAAGGTAGGGTTTCCCTTGGGGCATGGGGAGACCTGGGTGAAGGGCGTGGTTTGCAGGCCAGCCACAGCCCCCTGGCAACTCAAACAGAGGCCCTGGTTTTGGGGATTTATTTATCTTCTACAATTGAAACTTTGTAGCCTGGAGCAGAGCCAAAGAAACCTGCTCACTAAGTTGGTGGCAACCATTTCTTTTGGGATTTATTTATCTTCTATAATTAAAACTTTATATCCTTACGCGGAGGCCTAGGCCAGCAAGGGTGTGTGAAAAGCTTGGCTTCCTCCATTGCCGGTAGCAACCCTAGCCTCCTGCTGTCTCCAACTCTGTAGCCATAGCCATATTGGCTGGGGTTATTTTGCACACTTGCTTCTGATTGGCTTGTGGGTGTGGCTTGTGGGTAGAACGGAGTGATGGTTAAATTGCATATTACTCTTTTATTAGATAGGATATCATTAAGACAGCCTTAACCTGGTTCAGAATTCAGACTAGACCTCCAGTGTCTACAACTACTAACTATCACTTTGTTAGCTCAATACATTCATGTGATACTCTTTTATGAAAAGTCAGAGGCCATCAGTCCCACTTGAGCTATGAGAAAATATTGATTCAGCTCCATTATTCATACAAAGTCACATTATTGGTTGGTCCTGACTGCCACAGATCAGCTGCCCCATTGCTAGTTCTGTGCTCTCTCTGCTCTACCCAAAAGAAAGAAGATATATTGTGACATTTATTTAATGAAAAACATCAATTAAATGGAAGATTCCCAAAACTTCAATAGAAAATAACATTAACCCATGTGATAACAGTCTTGGTTATAGGAGTCATGGGAAATTCCACAACAATAAGCTTGGGAAACTACACTAAATAGAGCTAAACTCAGCTTTTGTGCAACAGAATTTCTGAAGGTTTTAATATTGTGCTAAGTTTTGCAAACATTTAAGAGGAGAATGTACCAGACCTGTCACAACATGAGTGACTCTGGAAACCATTGATTGAAACCCAGAATGAATCTTGGGAAGCACCAAGTGGCATCCTTCTGTTATCCACCAGATTCCAGGATACCAGGTAAGAACAGGGCACCAAATGATTGCTTCTCTCAAACACTAGTCATTTTTGCAATCTTATGATGAAGATCCCCAGGATTTTCAAGCTTTAACCATCAACATACAAACATACTGTGAATGGTTTAACATCACAATATGTAATTTTTCTCCTTAGACTAGACTTATCCAGTTGATAACTTCAAGTTGAAACATCTGAACCTGTCTAGAACCCAGCTGCCATCTCTTTTTTCAACATCATTCTATCTAATAAAAGAGTAATAAGCAAATTAGCCATCACTCTGCTACACCCACAAGCCATGCCCACCAGCAAATCAGGAGTTAGTATGCAAATTAACCCCAACTACGATAGCTGCTGCCACAGAGAGAGCTTTCTGCACACTGTGGCAGGCCCAGGCCTCCACTCAAGACTACCAAGTTTCAATTATAGAAGAAAAATACCCCCCCAAAAAAATGGTGGCAGCCACAGAGTGAGCAGGAGGCTTGGCTCTGCTCCAGGCTACAACGTTTCAACTGCAGAATATAAATAAATCACAGATCCCAGGGCCTCCACTTGGGTTGCTGTGGAGCATGGCCAGCCTGCAAACCATCACAGGTCCCTCACTAAAGATGTCCCATGCCCCAAAGGCACCCCCACCCTGATCTGGGACATCTTTCAGAGCAAACCAGCTGGCCCCCACCCATGCACCAGGCCTCTATCCTATCTAATAAAAGAGTAATATGCAGATTGACCATTACTCTAACACACAAGATGGCTGCCCCCTTGTGGTCAAAGATTCTGCCCCCATGTGAACACAAGATGGCCACCACAAGATGACCAGTAGGGGAGGGCAGTTTAAAGGGACCAAGCCTGCAAGGAAGGGCAGTTGGGGGTGAACAGGCCTGCAGGGGAGGGCAGTTAGGGGCAAACAGGCTAGTACGGGAGCAGTTAGGCATCAATCAGGCTGGTAGGGGAATGGGTAGGGGGTGATCAGGCTTTCAGGCAAAAGCAGTTAGAGGCAATCAGGAAGGCAGGCAGGTGAGCAGTTGGGGGCCAGCAGTCCTGAATTGTGAGAGAGATTGGGCCTAAACGGGCAATCGGACATCCTTGAGGAGTCCCATATTGGAGAGGGTGCAGGCTGGTCTGCAGGACACCCCCTGCCCACTCTGCACGAATTTCATGCACTGGGCCTCTAATGAGAAATACAGCTATTTACATAGCAAGATGTCAGTGTTTATGGATGAGCATGTTCTCTCCTGTGAACAAATTATAATCCAAGGGCTGTTCGCTGAAAGGGAATCAGTGCTGAGAGAGAAAGAAGGTGACCTCGATCACATCTTCAAGTTCATAGCTTCATGCATCCCATTCTGCTACAGGCACATACTGATCTCTTAAGAGTTGCCAAAGCCCACTCCCCACCTCACCTCATCCTTCCAGGGACAGAGAATATTTCATTTCATTGGCTTTTGAGTGTCCTCTCTATAGATGCAATGCATACTAGTGTGTTATTACAATGCAATTATTTGAATGGATATTTTCTGAGTGCAATCAACCTTTACCCGAAGCTTTGCCTGAAGGTTATGATTGAATTCTTGATGTTCATAGATTATTTATTAGGGAGGTTTTAAGATAGTTTGCCTTGTTCTTAAACTTTTTGGGTTAGCCTTTCTGTATCATCTACTTTCAGTCTTCCCAAATTTATCCTTAGATGTCATATCAATTAGCTGGTGATATATAATAAACTATCCCAAAACTTATTGTCTTCAAATGTTTCTTTTGGGCCCTTTTGTCTGCTAAAGACCCTGTGGGTCAGCATTTGGGGTTGGGCTCAGCTGAGCTCACTTGTCTCCACAAGGTGTCCACTGCACTTGCACACATGTCTGAGTTCAGACATGGCTGAGATGCCTGGGACCGTCAGGGATTCTCTCCATATTTCCCACCCTCACTGTTATTTTGGGCCAAATCTTATGCTAAGTCATGGGAAAATACTCAACTTCTTGATGAGAGAACTTGCAAAGCGATTTATAGCCAGATTTCCTAAAACCTACAAGAGATAGGAATACATTATGATTGAATGAATGAATGAGTACGTCTTTAGGCAGATAGGTCAGACCTGTAGAGTGCTCTAAGCTGTTAAATGGATGGCTCTGTAATCCATGAATTCAGGAAACCTGCTTGTATTGGCCACAGTGCAGGGTATTCGAGTCCCAGAATGAAGTTTGGAGCAGGCAGCATGCATTGTTCCTTCCTGACACCCAAACTTTATGATCCTAAGAACACAATCAGCAGGAGAGGTGAAAGCCCCTGAATGGAGGCTGACATCCAGTAACCCTTCCTGAGGAAACTGACGCTGACCACTCCTGCCCAGTGATCGAGTTTGATGGGTTTCATCATCTCTCTCCGCGTGCGCTCCAGCTTTATCGATTGCTTCGCCTTCAATATCTCTTTTGTGGTTAAAGGCTGCTCCTGAGACTGCCCTCTCTGAGTTGCCTAGTTTTGTCAATTTCAATTCAGCCAGACATCCTTTTACCCTTTCCTAGACAACAAAGCTTTCTGGTCGATGTTTTAAAAAAAATAAAAAGGAAAGAAAACTCATAGAAACCTTAGAAGCCTCCGAAAGTCTTACTAAACCCTCCTTTCCTTAGGACCCATTCTCCCAGGCTAGGTTAGGGAGAGCAATTCTCCTCTACTGAGAGCCCATATTTATCTTCTCTCCCAGCCTTTTACCTCTTCGTGGGATCTTACACAGAAGCTGTCGTGTTTTTATCCTTTCTTTCTCCTGCTGAAAATTAGCCATGCTTTATGGTACATAGAGATAGCCTGTACTTTTTAACCCTGAACATCCCTTTGACTTTATTTTCTAGATCAGAAATAATATCCTTTGAGAATTCTCATTAGGCCTAAACTATGGAACAGGAATATCTGTTTTATGCTTCTAACCCTACATGCAGAAAAACCCCCTCAAAACAAGGAACTAAAAGTAATGCCCTGGGAAGAATGTTCCTGTAATCAAGTGTTATCTCCCATCGCATCATATACAAAATTTTGTGACAGACAGGAATGAGATTTTCCTAATTAATGCTGAAAGCGGCCCCCAAACTATAGGGGGAAATCCAATATCCTTACTATAAAAATAAAAATGTAAGAAAGCAATAAATGAATAAATTAAAAAAATCAACAAAAACTCATAGATTCAGACAACAGAATGATGGTTACCAGACAGAAGGTGAGTGGAGGGTAAGAAAAGGTAAAGGAGTTCAAATATATGGCAATGGGACATGAGTTGACTTAGGGTGGTGGACACACAATGTAAATCATAGATCACATATCATAGAAATGTCCCCTTGAAACCCTATATAGTTTTATTAACCAACATCACCCTAATAAATGTAATTAAAAAGAAAAGAAAAATTAGATTTTGTCCCTGCAGACCTGTCCAGATTCAGCCATGCCTCTTTTCCAAGTACTCTGCTCAGAAGCCGTCCCAAACCACTAATTGAAACGCTGCATTTTTTACCTTTGTGAGATTGTTCCTGTTATTCTCTGACCAGAATCCCCTACCCATTAGTTTGTCTGGAAAATCCCTTTCCATAATTTAGTTTACATTTCAATATTATTCTACCTTGTCCTTTCTTAATATCCCTAAATAGTTTTTATTCCATCATTTATGTTATTACTATGTGTATTTCACCTCCACTAACCTAGTTGCATTATAAACATTGATCCTGTCTTTATATCTATAGGTTCTTCTCTTGAGGAGGTTGCAAAAATCTGTGCTTTTAAACATTCCTGTTTCTGTCTTAGAACTCCTCCTGTTTTTCTGGGGTTCTGATACTTGTATTATTTGCTTTATCTTCTCTGCCACCACACTCTATTCTATTTCCTCTTCATCTTCTAACAAACCTCTCTATCAGCATGCTATTTCAACTATAAATATAATCTTTTCTTCTTTATGTTAAAAAAAAATATGTCTTAATCACCTCTTGCTCTTTCCTATCATTCTCCTTTACCTGGGCACCTCATTCCTTAAAATAGTTTAAATCTGCTACCTCAACTATCTTGCCCTTTAGATACTTTAATTCATTGCAGTCTGACCTCTAACTTTACTGTTTTGCTTGCAGTTGCCTTTACAATGAATGTAAGTTATTTCTTTACAACACACACAACTGTACATGCATATGCACAAACATAAGCATACATACCTGTAGATATAAAATACAAGATTTTAAGCAAATCCTATCATCATTAATCTTAAGCTACATTCCCTTTTGAACTCTTTATCCCTTATCTCTCAAGACCTTACACACTTCTTATTCTGGCTGAAAATATAATGAGAGAGTATAGATGACACTTAGCCTCACACTTGGAATTAATTGGTACTCCCCCTGTTGCCCAGAATATGCTAAAAGCATTTGACTGGGAGGTGATTCTCTGGTTTGCCTTTAAATTCTATCCTATATAATAAAAGCCTAATATGTTAAGTGTCCAGTGGTCTGGTTATCTGTTCAACCAATCAAAGCATAATATGCTAATGATATGTTAAGGCTGCTCACCAGCTTGCTATTACCTGCTGTTTTCCTCTACTGGGAGATGAGTTGGCTTTGGGTGGTGGGCACACAATGAGTTGGCTTTGTGTGGTAGACACACATTGACCACCAGAGAGCAGACAGTTGACAGTCACTATGACATGCACTGACCACAGGAGGCAGATGCTCCAACCAATAGGTTAGCTTGCTGCTCAGATCCCGTGGATCAGGACTGAGCAAGACAGGCCAGACATGCCCTGGAGCCCTCCATGGTCCCTCCCTGGGTGACCAACCTCCTGTGTCCCTCCCCAGCCTGGATTGTGCACCAGTGGGTTCCCTCAGCCTGGCCTGTACCCTCTTGCAATCTGGGACTCCTCAGAGGATGCTGGGGAACTGGTTTTGGCCGACAGATCAGATCGAGGGACCCCAGGATGAATGAATCTATGCCCTGGGCCTCTAATTTCTACACATAAGTTCCATACTCACCACCAAGAGTCAGTTGTGTTTATGACCAAAGATATTTTTTGCCATTTTCGGCTTTTTATTATAATGACACATTTTAATTAACTAATATGTAAACCAATAAAATTATGCATGCAAAAGAAATATAATTATTTCTTTCACAGAAACTAAATTGAAAAGATTCAATGAAGGCAATTTACAAAAACCAAAACACAATAAACCCTGTTGAAATAAAGTGAAGCATTAGTTGTAAGGGCAGAATCATAAAACTTCTAAGTGATTCTAGCCTTGGTTATGCTCTCTAAATACCCTTGTGCTCCTGCTCTGCGTGCTCAGTCTCAATGATGGGACATTGGTTTGGGTTTCCAGCTCATGGTCCCTGGGCCCCTGAACTGAAACCACACCTGCTTGTCTGACATTTTTACACACTCTGTTGTGCCATGCTCCTACTCTGGCTGCCCTTTGAATGCCTCATCCTACCTTGTACTCTTCTGCTGGCAAATGTATTCCAAGTGAAATGTCTCCAAGAGCTACTATTTTGACTTCCTTAAAAATCACCGTTGCCTAAAATTCCATCCTAATAATTATTGTCTTTTGTTACCGGACTGAATCTTTTGCATAGAAGTTCTGGCTTGAATATGGAATAGAACCACCACAACCCTTTGGAGGGCAGAGAGAGGATTGCCTGCCCCCTTCTTTCATCTAGTGAAGTTTATATCCTATCCTACCCCCAGATTCTTCTCATTCTCCATTCCCCTTGCTGCTGAGAGCCATGGGCTCAGCATGACTCTTACCTTTGTTAACTCATGTTGTGGTAGTTGGCAGTTGTTAAATTATTTATGATGAATTGGTTGATCCCATTTAATAAGCCCCAAGGGCAGGTAATACATGGAAAAGCCATATACAATAGCAGGAGAAGGGTGAGAGCAGGGTTAGCTGCAGCTTGAGATTGATTCAGAGAGAAAGCCTGAGAGAGGTCGTGACTTGGGTCATCATCTCTTAATCATCTTGAGGGCCAATAAGAAGGGAAGAGTGGGGTCGGCAATGGTAGTGCTCTAAGAGAGAAAACACAGAGCCATCAAAATCAACCATCCCTACAACTCTAGGGTCTGAGTGTTAATATTCACCATTTATAAGGAGACAAAGAAAAAAAGGAAGAAAATGAGTATATGGAAAAATCAGCAGGGAAAACACAGTGATCCTTTCCTCACAAGGAGCTGAAATATTAATGGTAGGAGGTAGGTATATTGTAAATGAGGAAAATAGTGAAAGAACCTTATAGAAAGCATTAGTGAGGTCAGTGATAGTAGACGCAGGGACTTTATAATCACCCCAGATCCTCATGGACACTGAAGTCAGGAATACTAGTTTAGGAACCACACAGAGTGCAATTATGTGTGATACTAATGGAAAAGGAAAAAGCAATCTTTTGGGGGTGATTCACACAGTGAGTAATTGACTCTGGGTTTGGATTGTAATTGCAGCAATGGCACCTCTGAACAAAATGATGAGACTTCAGGGGCTGTAATCAGGCAGGTCCCCAAAAAAGGGTTTCCTGGGGGATCCAATGGATATTTAAAGGGTGGAGCCTTTTTCCATCCTTAACTGTCCTGCTGAACCCTGAGCCTCACAAAGGCAGGCCAACGCAAGAATGGACAAGAATGGCAAAACCCTCATAGTGGACATTATAACAGTAATCACTGTGCATATGATGGGGCTGAAGAGAGTATTCAAAGTAGCCCAAGAATTCATGGACTCCTGTAGGTATCCATAATATGCTTCAAGTTGGTTCCCCTCTTTGCTATCCTCTAAAAGCCAAAATTTGCCCACTCTGGCTCACACTACTTTCTCCAGTCTGCAATGCACTCTCTTCCTCTGACGCCTCCCTTGCAAAGTTAAGCCAAACTGTAACTCCTCCAGGAAACCTCTGCCAGCTCCTCCTACTTACAGAGCCTTTCTCTTCCCTGGTTGCCTACAGTCCTTGGGGTCTAGTAAACAGCAGTACTGCCATTGATTACAGTTTGAGTCTTATCACCCTAAAAGATCATATAAGCTTTTGAAAAGCCAGAGCTGTATTCCCAACAATATCTGGCACAGACCAGAGGCATTAATTGCCTAGTGAATACATATTGATCAATTGATTATTTTAACTCACTTAACACTTTCACATTACTTGGCTTAGGTATTTGATGGTCAGGAAAAATTCAGTGGAAGTCAAACTGATTTAATTCTAGTTAATGAGGAATAGAAATGAGACCAACAGCCTCTTTGGAGCAATAAAAATAGACTAAAAAAATAAAATGACCAATCACATAAAAAAGATAATTAATTTCACTATTAACCAAGAAAAATGTATTTTTAAAGAATAATGAAATATCATTTTTTCACTCATAAATTTTGCAGACATTAAACGATAACACTGATGTGGAGAAACGGGCATTAACACATATTATGTATTTTGATGAGATATAAATAAAAACAATCCTTTTGAGACTCAACCAATCCAATGACTTCCCCACCCCACCCCCCAAAATTAGAAATTCTTCTATGAACCTATCCTACAGAGAAATGTATACTTTATCTAAAATTGTAGTACCAAAATGCTCTTTGCCATAGGGAAAAATTGAAAACGAGCTAAATGCCCATCAGTAACATATTGCTTACATAAATCCTGAGGCGTTCATACTACAGGACACTGTGAAACTAAAAAGAATGAAGGCAACTGAGAAGGAACAGCAAGATACATGAGTAGGCAATAAATTAAGCAACTCATTAGAACTATATATAGATAGATGAATCCATTTCAGTTTAGAATTTGTATGGATGTTTGTTTATACATGAATATGTATCTTTATCTGCATATATAAAGGCATAGCGAGCTGGAAGGATACATAGCAAGGTGTCACGGAAGTTAGCACCTTCCAGAGAAATGGAATTATGGAAGATGGCAATGCAGAAGTACTCTATATGTTTTCATAGGGAATACAGAATGAACACAAAACAGAGGACCAGATCTAAGGGACTTCTCCCCAGTATTCAAGAGAGATTTCATGTATTACTATTTGTAATATTTTAAACAATAAAAATATATTTAAAAAAGAAAGGTTTCCTCCACCTGCATGGTGTCAAGGACAGTTTGACCCTATGTGGCATATATTCTGCTGCAGCTAGCTACCTGCACGGCACACTTTTGGGAGCATCAAGGAAGTGTGCATCAGCGCTGCCTTCCCACTCTCCCAAGACTCTTCTTCCCATTCCATATCCCATGCCTATTCTTTCAGTGCCTTTCGTGCTGCCTCAGTCCACCTTAATCTCACTCCTTCATAGCTCATATGGCATATATCTGCATCAATCAACTGACAATTTATTATGAATGATTTTGGATAGATAACTTTTAAATGAGCTACTAAGCAATTCCTATATTTTAATGTTTACATTTTTGCTGTTTTACTCCAACAAGTAGTAGAAATACACAAACCCATTCTCTTCTTTATTTCTCCTGTTTTGTTCCTTTTTTAAAAATTTATATTCCCCCACTATTCTGGGAATGCTCCTCACAAAATGAGAATGCAAAATTCTCATATTAGTAGAGAGCCTGGATCTGTATCTCTCCCTGTGTGCTGGATCACAGTCCCCCAACATACAAAAGCAAGTTGGCACTTTAATTAACTTTAAGGTCTTCTTCTTCAATGGACCTCATGGCAATAGAGGAATGGAATGTCTGCTTGTGACAAACTAAACTCTGTAAATTAGGGACCCTAAAATCTCATAGGCAAGCTCAGCGAGAATTATGTATCTGAATGAAAAGTAAATACTGCAATTACAAGAGTCCGATTTCAAGTGTTAATTTGGGGCTCTTGTGACTCTGAGTTTAAAAGTTGGGGAAATATGTCTTGTGCTGCAGTTGGTTCATTTGAATCCATTACCCAGTCTCCACTCCAAGGAAGGTCAGCCTGTCTAGAATTGCAATTGGTCCCAAGGCAGAATGGCCTCTGCTCTGCAAGACTGTTCCCCAGGGCTTCTGATTGCCGTGCTCTTAGAAAGAAAAGGGGGCTGATAAAGATCCTCCAAATCCTTTGGGTCTTCTCTGTTTTCCTCCTTTCTCTGCTTTTACTCAACTGTCTTCACTCCTCAACCTCCCCCAACTCCTAGAATTTCATACTAGATGCACAATACATTTTTAATGAATTAAATTAACATTTTGGCAACATTACAAAAATAAAAGCTCTGCCTCTGGCTAAATGTGAAATAAAGAGTTTCAGCCTAAAATATAGGTGAATAGGAAAGAGAGAGAGAAAGAAGGGAAATATTTTATTTAAATTTGAGAAGTCTTTAGTCAAAAAATAGAAGGTAATAGAAAGGTAAGCATGAGAAAGATCATAAAAGGTTATGTATCCACACTGAGAATTCTGAATTTACCATTCAAAGGGTTGTTTTGTTTGTTTGTCTGTTTGTTTTTTGTTTTTGTTTTCTCAGATGTTTCTTTCTAATGAATTGACCATTACTTTTCCTAACTTATGAAATGGCCAACAGACCATAGAAAGACATTTCTTTAGGCACCTGCTTGAAATCAACAGCTTCAGCAAACAGCTGGCCTTGATTCAGGGCCAACAAAGGCTTCTTTTAAATTAGGAAATTGCATAATCAAAGATTAATTTTAGGAAGCCACCCTATGGCATATGGATCATAGGTTAATAACTTTGGCAAAAATACCAGCAAATAGACAATTTCAGTGGCCCCAGATGAGAGTTTGTGCTAAGGCAAGGCCAGGTGAGAGGTGATTTGCAAGATGTAGGATAGAATTGTGAGAGCCTGGAGCCAGGAGGTGGCAGGTGAGACAGAAAGGCTCACAGGATGGTGACTTGGAGGCCGAGTGGATGACTGTCATGTACAGAGACAGAAAGTGCAAGGACTTGTTTGGATAGGGAGGAAGAGGAGTTCTGTTTGAGGTGTGATAATTTCAAGATTCCCTGTGGGAACTACAAGTATATGTAAGGCAGAACAATGGAAGCACAAGCCTGAAGCATTGAGTAGGCTGCCCTGAGCTTATAGATGTGAAGTACAGAGAATAGTGAGGTCACCCAACAGACAGTTGAGCAAGAAAAGACGGAGGTGCAACCTTAAGAACATTCAATTCTAAAAGTCAGCCAAATTTTTAAAAAGTCCATTTTGACTTTTCATTTTGTCACCTTTATTTAATTTAAATTTATTTAATTTCCTGTCTTCCTTACATCTGAGATGGGTCACCCCCCCCCCCTTACAAATGCCCGTACAACTCATATGTAAGAGTGTTTCTCAGGCTCAGTTCTTTTTATTTCTGCCCACATCATACCTTGACACATTTTTTTTTCGTGCATCCTCTGGGTTTTCATTAAGTCCCTCTGAATGTTTCTTGTTTCCTTGGGGTATTTTCATGTATATGGGATGAGGTCAGAGGCCACTAAGGCTGAGAGGGCTAAAGGCAAATTCAGTCCCATTGCTTAGAAAATAGAGACAAAAAAGAAACAATTATTCACATCAGTCCTCCCTGATGATATTGTAGAATCTATAGTCAATGTTTCCTCAACCATTCTGGTACTATTGTGTCTACGTCAATGGTTCCTCCCTCATTCCAAGGAGCTGAATCCTCAGGTGTTTTTTGTGTGATTAAAGCTTTTAGACATTATTTCAACACATTCTCTAGATAAATGAATGTAATTTATCTGAATCTATACAACTAGGATTAAAAATACTAATGAAGCAAAGCAACAAAACATCTAAGTATATGATTTTCTGATGTTTTCTCATATACTCTGAAGACACCCAGGCATGTACACAAATCAGAAATGATTTTCTCTACAAAAATCTACCTGAGGCTGAACCAGGACTACAAGACCTAAGTAAAAGGGATAAAATCAAACCCACCCTCAGCAACATCAAAGAAAATAACCTCTGAACTTTCTATCTGTCTCCCTGGGACTCCAACTGAGAGAGTGAGGGTATGTCTTTCTGTCATACAGGTATCAGAAAGAAGCTAATATCTAAATCTACTAGAATGACAGACTTCACCCTTAGGTCAGTGAAGGAGGCGGGAAGCTATAAGTATAGGGACAGGGTTGACAATTCTGTGTTCAAGCAAAGGACAAGGGGCATTTCCAGGAATGCTGAGACACAGAAGTATAGGGCAGGAAGTATAAGAGAGGAACTGGCTGGAAACCCAAACACAGTGAAACAAGGGAGGAGAAGGAGAGAAAGTGAGGACAACTAGATACCTTGAAACCTGATTTGAAAAAAGCATGTGGAAATTAAGTCTCTTTAAGTGTGAAAAGGAAATATATTTCCTAGTAAATAGATTTGATGGATTATTTTTTAATGAATCTGTGAGAATGAGAAGACATCCAGAATTGGCATTGGAATAAAAAATCAAGCACACTCCTTCGGTGTGGCTCAATGGTTGAACATCAGCCTATGAACCAGGAGGTCATGGTTCAGTTCCAGGTCAGGGCATATGGTTGGTGTGGGGCATGCAGAAGGTAGCCGATCAATGGTTCTCTCTCATCATTGATGTTTCTATATCCCTCTACCTCTCTGAATTTATTTATATATAAATAAGCTTTTATATATATAATTTTTTTAAGGAATCCAACACAATAGTACTAAAAGAGGAATGAAAGAAGAAGCTGATTCAGGGTGGAGTCCAATTCAGGGCCTCAAGGAGCAGCTCTGATGAAACAGTCGAGGTTGGCCTTTCAACAGTTGCTTAATTCCCCTTTGAAGCTGCCTGTCAATCACACCCCTGCAGGAGCCCAACTGTGTGAGCACGGTCCTTCCCAAGGCACTCCTTCTATTATCCCCGCTAAACCTACTTCCGCCATGGGGATGCACGCAGATTGCTCACATTAAGAAGCAAATTGATTATGAACTGAGTTTTGTCTACCAACAATTTTTAATATGTAATCTTGTCATGAGTGAACGAAAGTCATTAATAATACAGTAAGCAAAATGTGCTACAGTTAACCTTAAATTATAACTTACAAAGAGCATTCTTGTAGTTTCTTCTTTGATTTATGAGCTTGGTTTATTCTATGCAAATTCATGCACAGTTTCTAATAAGAGGGAGGAGGAAAGATAAAGGAGCTTTGAATATTTTATAAGCTTTTTCCACTTACCTTAATTTAGAATTATGAGGCTGAATATGTAAGTAGAGAATAATTACCTATTGCTAGTCTCCCACATAGTTTATCTATCTCAGCTCTGAACATCCTGAGCAATGCAAAGCATAACTGTTTTACTACCTGTACCACTGTGAATATGATAATTAGGCCTCCTTCAGCGTTACTTGTTGCTGACACATTAGAAGACAGACACTGTAATATAACCAGACAGTTCTGCACTGTTGTTTAATATCCCTTTTTAAAATAATATACTGATGTTCAATATTTCATTCACTACACATAAAGTGAACTTTTTAAGACAGGTTTGTGGCCTGAAAATTTCCCTTTCCTTTTTCCTCCTATCACTGCATTATGTGGGCTCCAGGAGTAAGGCATTAATAAATGAAGCTAAAAGAGGTGAGACTGGTGGCTGAAAGACAGTGGGCTCATTGCAGGAGCAGCTGCAGCTCGGTCTATTTCCCCACCCTCCTCCTCTTCACCTCAGCTCCACACCTCCAACTCCCTACTCACCTTCCGCAAAGTCAGGGATTTAGGCCATATCTACGTCAGGGTGAAATGCGGAAAGAGAAACAAAGAAAAGTTGGGGGTTAGAAGGCTTAGCAAATAAAGGGTGAAATAGATGAAGTTAATAATGCCTCCAATAAAAAATATCTGCTCAATTGTTAACTGACTCCAGGGGAAAGGAAAAGCCTTTTGGAGTTACTAGATGTTGACTAAGTCAACAGGAAGATGGGAGGACGTGGTGACTAGCAGAACCCTCAGCAATGAGGTGGTTTGCAGGGAGAGGCCATATGCTCTAAGGAAGGACTCCCAAGCACTCCTTAGGCAGTTCACAGACTTCAGAATTTATACACTCTCTTAGGGAAGCCTCTGGCAATGGTGGCTTTGTTTTTAAGAAACCTGGGTCTGGAAGGACTATTGAAACTGACTGGCCCGTTTAATTTAGGAAATGGGATGAAGTGGACGGCCAGCTCTTCAGGGGCTATATGCACAAATGGATTCAGAACAGGAGGCGGGAGTGAGGTCCCGGCCTCTGCCTACTCTTCATCTGAGCCAGCCAGGATGCCCATATGAAGGATACAGAATCTCAGATTTGTTTTGTCTTCTTAGATTACTAACAGAAACTCTTAAGCACCCAGTGATGTGCTGAATTATCTGAAAAATAACATGGATTGAGAGTGAACTGTCTTTTGCATTAGTTAGGGCTCACAACAAAGGCAGTGCTGTGGTTTCCTCTTCTATCGTAGTAAATGCTGATCAAATTTGAGAGCAAGAGGAGGCAGCTTCCAATAAAGAAAGAAGAAAGGTTTTTCCCGGTAAATTGTATCATTGGATTTTGTGGTAATTAGCACTTCGTATTGTATTATAGTGATGGTGTCAGACCAACAGCCAAACAGAATTAATGAGTTAAATCTCTGTCAGCAGGAAACTTCAGGTCTGATTAAGGACATTGCAAGGGGGATAGAGGGTTGGATGTGGGGGAGGGTGTGTGCGCATATGTGTGTGTGTGTGTGTGTGTGTGTGTGTGTGTGTGTCTATTTTTTTCTTTTTGTTCATGGTGGTCAGTATATTGAATTTTCAGAGAGACCATCATACTATTAGCATTAGTTGTCAATGAGTCAAGAAAATAATTCCTTCTCTTGATTATAGAAGGAAAACTTCAGAGAATAATAATTGATATAACAAGAAGAGAAGAAGGCATGATAGAATGAAAATTTAAAACCTCTTGCTTAGTGTCTGATATATATGGATCAATGAATGAAGCATGTCTCAAATCATTTATTTTTGTCCAACTGCTGCTTCAAAATAAGCAGATGATTTTGTGACATAAAAGATTCTATTAGTGAGTTAATCCTAGGGAACATAAAATTTACCAAGATTTACCAAATGGCAGTCACTCTGCCTGGTACATTACATGCATAGTTCATTTAATCCTCATATCAGCCCTTTGAGTATGTCTTACTATTCTAATTTCAGATGAGGAAGTGCAACATGAAACATTTATTCTAACAACCAATAGTCAGTCATTAAACATTTTCTCTGAGTCTAATTACCTACTGAGCACAGATTAAGAAAGAATATAACAGAAGGGGGAAGTACACCCCTACCATAAAGGATGTCTGAGTGAAGTTACAGTTATAAAGAAAAATGTAAGGGGAAATGGATAAAAAAACTAAAAACAGACAAGGGAAATAACGACATAGCGCAATGTAATATCAGACCTGTCACAATGCATTATATAGTTGATTGTCAAATGAGTGGCAGAGGTAGAAACTGCTATTAGTTTAGAAAAGAAAAAGAAAATTGTGGGCTAAAGTGGTCTGGGAAGATTGTAGGAGAACCTGTGAGTTGACCTTCCTCAGGAAGGAGGAGTGGGATTCGGACACAATAAAGTCAGTAGGACACAGGACACTCCAGGGCATTTCAGGTGAGGAAGAGGAGAGAAATACCTGCAGGGAACAGGCACCAGCTCTACATGAGAGACAGGAGCCCTTTCACCTACACACAGACACAGAGTAGAAAGACAGTTGTGTTGTACAGAGAGCTTGGAGGAAGAGAGAGAAGAATTTGGATTATATTCTTTTAGATAAAAGGAAACATTCCCATTTTAATCACATTGATTGTTGGTAACATCTTGCTGTTAGCTGCCCCAACTGATCATGTGGGCTAATAGCCTTGCACTTTGCCTCTTAAATAGCATTCTCTATCATTACTATTATTATGCTCATATAAAATGCCTTCAAAAGCAACTAATACTTCCCAAATCCAGTGGCCTCCAAACATTTTTGGTGATATACAACTACTCAGAAAAAACTGAACTTGTTGACCCCATATTAAATATATATGTGTATATACATACAGACAGACATATTATACACATAGATTTATATGTACTATAAATACGCAGTGTTCATTGTAAAGCTTCCATTAAAAATAAATTTTAAAAGTATGAGAAATGAATGAAACAACCAATATCTACGTTTTTATTTCATTATGTAATTGTAATTTAATGCTAGCCTTTTGGCTGAAATTGAAAACATTATTCATAGTAATATTTTCAGTGAAAGGCTTGAGACTGAATATGCTTCACATTTCAGAATCTTCATGTTGTGATAGAACAATCGTAAAATCTGGCACTAAGTTCAGCTCATTCTGATCCTTGGTTTCATGGCTGTTCTAACTGTAAAGAACCTCCTGCACACACAATGCCCACGGGTGAGGGCACAATTGACTCTGCTGACTGGTCATGAATCCACTTTTCAGTCCTATGTGCCCAATGAATAAAAGTACTTTTTGGAATTTTACTAGTCAATTTCTGGTCAAGCAGGTCAGAAAAATTTTTCTGACATTTTTAATATACTTAAATGAAAACTTTAAATATCATTTTTGGCAACAATATCACACAGGGATGAAAAACTTTCTAAACACCATTTTCAAAAGTTGATTACTTTTGCATTCTTTGATCAACCCGCTTTGCATCTGACTGGATGCTCCTTATTTTGAACTGGCAATCGGGCTGAGGAAGATGGAGGAAAAGAACTTCTGGTTCTACCAGGCCCTAACAGGACAATTCTCACAGTGGTGGGCAAACTCATTAGTCAACAGAGTCAAATATCAACAGTACAATGATGGAAATTCCTTTTGAGAGCCATATTTTTTTAAACTTAAACTTCTTCTAATGCTACATCTTCTAAATAGACTCACCCAGGCTGTAGTATTTTGTGAAAGAGCTACACTCAAGGGGCCAAAGAGCCACATGTGGCTCTCGAGCCACAGTTTGCCAACCACTGCTAGGGCTTGTATTGTTAGCACTAACTTCAGTCCACAGTTTTTACAGGATGATTATACATCACTAGAAGAGTGACTTAGATATTACAGGGTGGAACAAAAGTAGGTTTACAGTTGTGAGTGCTCAAAACACAGAGTTTATTCTTATATTATTATTTTATTAATTATTGGATTATTTTCCATTCAGACAACTGTAAACCTACTTTTGCCCCAACCTGTATAACCCACAAATCCTCATATCTGGGTGCATATAAACTAAAAGAGAAGAAAGCAGGAAATCCCACTAAGTCCTCTACAGTAGAAATCCCCAGAAAAGAAAAAGAAAAAGTGGTCTCTCTGGACACCTCAAGGTCACTGTGAGTAATATGATTGTCTGATTTAAGGACTAAGAGAGGGCTCCCAGGTCAAATTAAATTTTAAATGTTAGAAATTTAATCCTTTTAGTAGGACAAGTTTGGATATTCTCTTCCCGTACCCCAATGGACCACATTATTAATCCTTTGACTGTGGGCCTCACTCTGTCATGTACCTGTTTTGAATGTGTGGCATCTAATGGCAAAGGAGTTTGTGATTTGTCCCAAGGGCCACAGTCATTCTGTGCTGAAGCTCACAATAGAAACCAATTCTGTACTTGCAGTCCCTATACACACTAGGGGATGGTTTTATTTCAAGAAATCACGAGAAGTATATGCAAATAAGTCATCCCTCCCTCCTATTCATAAACTTAGCACAACATCTTATCCATAGCATACATTCACTTTATATTTAGAATTAAATTTAAGCCAAAGTGCTTCCCTAGAGTAATAAGTTGTAAAACCACACAAATGTTCACAGATGCACATACAAACTAATGCATAAATGCTAGTTGTTCTAGAGACAGAAATGTCTCAAAGGGAACCCTAGCCCAAATATCATTCCTGAAGACACAATACAATGTCAGAAATGTCTACCATCAGTTATTTTTAACAGTCTTTTTATTATGTACTCCTATTTGGGATATAAGCTTTGTGTACTTGAAGCAATAGTACAGAAAACAGTTTAAGTTAAAATTATATTATTAATAGATGGTCTTTATTTTAGAGCTTAATTTTGAGGCTTAAGCTCTAAATACAATAGGAATTAAATAAAGAAGAGCTGAGAATGGGGTGGAGAAGCAGAGTATGTTTTCTCAGAGGAAGGCAAATTAGTCTATACTTTGAAGGATGATAAGGACTTGCAGAACTAACATAGGGAATGAGGTTCTAGATGGACAGACTGACAGCTATGGCAGGATCCAGGTATGGCAGGATCGAGCAGAGAGGTTACTGGATCAGGACCAAACTCACAGTCCAGAGAGCTGCATGTGCACGTGAATCTTTTCTTCTGGAAGCATCCCTGTGCCTATTTCAGATAAAAATATCTTTCTGGAAATGACAGCTCTGTCCACCAATTTTCACATCTCCACATTAAATAGTAAGGATGAGGTTGGGACGTTACATTTATGAGGCAGCTAGTGAGGCCTCTTGGAAGATAATTGATAGTTACAGAAGTAAAAAAGTGCCCTTCATGAGACATTCCCCTCAAAGTTCTTCACATCTGGTTTATAATTCTTGGTTCTCTTATTATGTCCCATTAAGACTAAAATATGAAGTGATTTCAAGGGGCCCAAGGTGGGCGGGACAGAAAATAAATGCATGATGTTCTAATTGCTACTTAGCATCATGGAATTAGAAGAAAATAGGTTAATGGAACACCCCAATACATATGCAACTGTCCTCATTCCCAGTGGTTCTCTGGCCCCTTTGCTCACTGAATGAAGGCAGCCTCCTCTGGAGGCTAATGGTATCCTCAGAGGTCTTTTTCCTATCCAGTGATTAAACCATAATTTTTGTGTATATAAACTCACCCTCATCCTCTCAACTTTGAAAATGGTCTAGTCATCTTCTGCCTATGGGCATGATAATCACATGTCTTGTTTCCCAAGGCAGTCTTTATGTCCTACACCCTATGTATCCCAGGTATAAGGAATATAGGCTGAGAAAATATGGCCAATGCACTTGAGGGAAACTGTCTCCAATGTGCTCAGGGAAATTATATTTTAGCATTAATATAAACCTATAACTAGACCTACTCATCCTCAATTATAGCATATCTTTCAGCTTCTCAGCCTTGTCTACACATTATGCATGGTCTTAGAATCATTCCATACTATGCTCCCTTCCTTGATAAAAATTGGCAAGAACCAATACAATGCCTCTGGACAGGCTAAGACATCCAGATTTCTCCCTTTTGCTTTTTTCCCTTGGAGTCCTTCCTATCCACTCATCTTTACTCTTAAACCAAAAACTTTAATTTATCTTTTATGGATATGTTTCCACCTCTACTTCATTACATTCATTCTAAAAGCATATGTAAATTTTAGTCTTTTTAGTTCTCAGTTCTTTAGATCAAAGATATGTCTAAAATGATGGTTTCAAGGGTGTTCATAGAAACCTGAATGCAGATGACAATATAATGGATTTATAGGCTTATTGCTATTGAATATTAGAAGATAATGAATTTATTTTTCATGTAGGAGGAGCCATGAATTACTGGAGCCAGAGGATAGACTATGATATTATATTATGAATCATACATCCCAGTATTACTGCCTTTTTATGTAGTATCCTTCCATATTTATTCTTGGCTTTGACCTATGATTTTCTTTTGTCAATGTTACATCAACAACTATGAAACAAACCGAGCCTTTAAAAGCTTGCAAAATGGAACTGGCTTTCTTGTGATATTGCCACTATCACTTTAAGAAGTCCAGGATAGCCCTAACTGGTTTGGCTCAGTGGATAGAGTGTCGGCATAAGTTCAATTCTGGTCAAGGGCATGTACCTTGATTGTGTGCAGTAGGGGGTGTGCAGGAGGCAGCTAATTGATGTTTCTCTCTCATCGATGTTTCTAACTCTCTATTTCCTCTCCTTTCCTCTCTGTAAAAAATCAATAAAATATTAAAAAAAAAGAAGTCCAGGATGACTTACTGGAGACACACAGCTCAGCTGACAGCAAGAACAAACCACCACACATAAAAGACCATCCATGCTCAGGTAGTTGTCAGAAGACTACAGCCTCAGAGTGAGACCAAGAGAGACCAGCAAAAAACCATCCCACTGAACCCAAATAAAATTTTGACTTACAAATAAAATGGTTGTTGTTTGAAGCCTCTAGAGAATATTTGTTTCACAACAATTGATAATATATATTTTAAGCAAAACAGTAAGATAATCAAACTTAAGAAATAATGTGACTAATATTTTATATCTCCATGAACCACTATTTTTCAAGTCTGAAAATATTTTTTTCCATTTTTTCAGCCTTCAATTTTTTTCACTATTTTTTTAAACTTTACTAATATATTCCTTCCTACTTTTCCAGATCGCTCTGCTGTCCAATCTCAAAGACTATGCAACATGCTTGGGTTTCCTCTTTCAACAACACACTGCTTCTAGGTACATAAGTACAATAGTAATGACACTCAATAAATCATACCATTGGGACTCACCATGACCCTGCAATTCCCTCACACATGGACTCTGGGCTTAGCCATCTAGAATATCAGTGAACATGATGCAGATGGTTGAAAGTGCTCAAGCACTTCTGAATTTCTCTCCTTTGAAACTAATCTGGAACCTAGACAGTGCTCAATAAATATTTGTTGAATAAATGATTTACATGAAATGTACTAATTACATAGCATGTTTCTGACACTCCACTATACACTTAGAAGAGAAGATAGGGAATAAGACAAAAATTCAACCAATGCTTAGTAATGATAATAACACACATACACAGTGCTTTTATATATCTGGCACTGATCTATGTGTTTTATATATATTCATTCTGTTAATCTTTACTTAATTCTATAACTTTTACACTATTATTATCTCCATTTTATAGATGAGAAAAATAAAGAGTGGATGGGTGAAGTAATTGTTCAAGAACCCACAACTATTGAGTGTCAAAGTCAGATTCCAGTAAAGTGGCTGACTTTGAAGTCCAAGATTTTAATCACACTATTCTATAAGTTCTTTGGTTAATTATGTCCAGATAGAGAAAAAATTCTTTTTTTAAAATATATATTTTGTTGATTTTTTACAGAGAGGAAGGAGAGGGATAGAGAGTCAGAAACATCAACAAGAGAGAGACATCGATCAGCCGCCCCCTGCACACACCCCCACTGGGGACGTGCCTGCAATCAAGTACATGCCCTTGACCAGAATCAAAACCAGGACCCTTCAGTCCGCAGGCCGATGCTCTATCCACCAAACTGGTTTGGGGGAGAAAAAAATTCTTAAAACAGAAAATAGTTAAATGCTGTAGTATGCAGCTTAATTATAATCACCAAAAAATTTAGGGAACCTAAGTGTTGGTCAAAACGAGGATGGCCAAAAGAGAGTTCTGGGAGAAAGTAGAGATTGGCCACCCCTGCAGGGCCAGCTGAACAAGGTCACACTCTAGATCAGTGGTTCTCAACCTTTCTAATACCTTCACCCTTTAAAACAGTTCCTCATGTTGTGGTGACCCTCAACCATAAAATTATTTTAGTTGTTACTTCATAACTATAATTTCGCCACTGTTATGAATCGTAATGTAAATATCTGTGTTTTCCAATGGTCTTTAAAATTTAAATAGACCCTTCTAGTGGTTCTCAACCTGTGGGTCTTAAAAATCTCTGCTGTAGAGCCTAAGACCATAGGAAAACACAAATATTTACATTATGGTTCATTAACAGGAGCAAAATTACAGTTATGAAGTAGCAACAAAAATAATTTTATGATAGGGGGTCACCACAACATGAGGAACTGTATTAAAGGCTCACAGTATTAGAAAGGTTGAGAATCATACAATTTCCACAGTGAAGCAATGGAAAGAAGATACTCAGTAGAAACAGGAAAGGGTATTGATGACCAGTTGGGGATCTAATAGACTAAACTTCATGTGGTTTCAGGGGAATCACAGAGCCTAATGAGACTTTGGAGAAAAGATCAAGCAGCATATGTCCTACATGGAAGAGTGATATGATAAAAAATTCATTTTCTGATTATTAATTTATTTATTCTCTTAAAAAAAGTTCTTGCTAGTAACTGCTAGGTTAAAAGGACCTTGCTATTTAGTGTGGAAAGTTTTAAACTTTGTGAAACATGCTCCTCAACTTCAAAGAAAGTACATTCCAGAAAGGTAGACAAAGCATGAGTACAAATATCTTCTATAGAAGGCAGATGTGTCTGAGCATCCTTAGGTTATTCACACAGCCTCAGAATTACAGAGAAAGGTGTGACTCCTTCCTGCTGAGGACTTTGGAAGGCCTTTTTTTAAGTAGCAATGCTAGAATTAAGCCTTAAAGGGCAGGAAGACTTCTTATATGATGAGTTGAGTTAAGATGAATTACAGGAGGAAGATGAATGGTGACTAAATTCACATGTGCCTTTTTAGCAGAGGTAGGAAATGGATTTGAAGAACAAGTATATTGGATTTAAAAGCAAAATAGACATTTCCTGAAATTATATTCTCAGTTGCACTAGGAACTACTGATGACAAATGGAAAAAATTAGTTCTTTAAATGGTTTGTATGTATGTGCACAGGCATGTACATGTTAACATTAAATACATTGGAAAATATCAGCATACAAAATCCACCCAGATGAGAGACTAAAGGAAGAATGTGCTGTTGTTTAAAATGTGCAGGGAGTGTTCTAGATAGGAAGCATCTAAGGTTTATCTTCACAAATTAATCTTACCAGAAGGGTGATGAAAAGTTATTTGTGGTTTACGTATGTTTTACTTCATTTTAAAACCCTATGGCTACTCTTCTTTCCCTTCTAAAATAAATGTGTCACATGGAACAGAGTCCTGTTTTAATTCTTTCCTAGACTACTTACATTCTGAGAATTCAGATTTCTCTAAGTTTGGAATGTAAAAGATGTTTTTAAGAGGTAATGGAAGCAAGATGAGATTTCACTGGATTTTTTCCAGTGATGCAAGCCCTCAACTTTGAGTAACTCAAATGATGTGCAGCACCAAGACTCAAACCTAAGACAATACCTTGTTCTTTGGACTTCACATTCTCAGTAGGTTCTCAAGATTATCTCATTTTCCTCTCCCAGAGCCATTAATGATATCACCCTCAATGCCGGTTAAAGGGCATCCTTGCATGGCTTGGCATGGCTCCCAGATATGTATTTCATCCAAAATATAGAGACCAAATTACCAATAAAGAAATTATGAGTGACTGCCTCTGCTCTGTCTCTGTCACCCTCCTCCACAGTTGAATACTCTTCATTGTTAGGGACTAGGTTTTTTTCTTGCAATTCAGCTTAAATTTTCCATCACTTGGCTTCCCCCCATCACTCCTAATTACAGACTAATAAAGCCTTTGGATTACTGTGAGCAATTTTCATCCCTCCCTTCTTCCACCTCAACTTTCCTCTAGTGGTTTCCTGAACTTAGCACTGGATTGTACTGAATGAATGGTGACCCAAACCCACACATTTATTTTATGAAATTAAGATCTGGGGTTTGAAGCTGTATGTTCAAGGGTTGTTCTCTAGTCTCATTCATACTCCCTTTTCCTAGTTTAAGAAAGTATCTACTATAAAGGCTGGCTGAGCTGAAGGCTGCCTGGAACAAAGAGAAAGGCACAGATATGGACTATGGAAAATACTTGCAGTTTAAATGTCAATGGAAAGGAATACTCTTCTAAATTAGTGAACCCAGGTATTCAGTCTCAACCCAGCCTGTGTACCTACACTACCGAAGGGCTATTGCTTGACATCTACTGAAAGGCCTTGCTTTTTTTAGCCCCAGGAAGAAATGTATGGTTCACACTGTATTCCCTAGTCTACTACAATTCACATCCTAATGAAGTTTCTTCTCCCTCAAGATCAAACTACCCCATGGAATCAAACACTGACAGGGAGCTTAGCAACAGCACAAAATACTAATTGTGTGATCTTGGACAAGTTGCTAGATCTCTCCATATATTTATTTTGTAGTTTTAGGGAAGTATTTTATAAAAAGATTTGTCAAAATGCAATGTGGTAAAGGCTATGATAATTGTCAAGTCAAATGTTATTAATATTCACTGAGACAGGATTAAAAAAAAAAGAAAGCTAAGGACTGGAATACTAAAGGAGGACTTCTTAAGATGAGAGGGGATATAAGAGAGACCTCCAAGGATGAGTAAATTTAAGACCTGAAAACCCTGAGATAGAGCATTTTAAGCAGGTAAGCACTATAAATTAAGACTGATCATTCTTTAAGAATAAAGAGTTGATTAACATTGTCCTTTTCTCCCTCATTATGTGTGTATGCCTGCAATTATTAGGCTATAAAAATCCAACCTTAAACCTTACCAAGTTTTGTAGATCGCCCTAAGTAATTTTGGAATAAAAGTCTGCTATTACCTATCCTATTTACACCTTAGGATTTAAGAGTATAACAATCCCAACCTCCTACCCCTGCTACTACCACCACCATTATCTGCCACTCTCCTCTCCTTATCCTATTCACCTCTACATCATAAAGACCTCCTTAAATTGTAACTGGGGAGAAGTGGAGATGGTTTTATTAATGACCCCAGATTGAGGGCAAAGACATGGGTCTCTCAGTGCCATGGAAATCAATCAGTATGGCCTGACTCTGGGGACATTCTGACTGGCTCATAGACACCTTTGGATGACAGGGAAGGCGAGGTGAAAGTCCTCCAATTGGCTACCTCTGGCCTAATAATCAAACACGATTTATCTACATTAGTGGGATTCATCTTCATCTTATTATCCCAGCCACAGCTTGTGACCCAGGCCGACTCTCTTGCCTTTTAATAAACAGGTTTGATAGTACTGATAGTTTGGCAATTTGTAGAGTAAATTAGATTTAATTTCCTGAATACCAGTGATTTTTCATATTGTTCAAAACAGTCTTATCTAAGGCTGAATGTCATCCCAACATGTTCTCAACTGATGCAGCTGAAAGTAGCCTGCTGATGGATTTAAAGGACTGAATGTTCTCCAACTAGGTTATGGCTCTTTTCCTTGCTGCTTGCAACTTAATTCATGAGAAATAAGGCCCAGTGTGAGTATGGTGATTCTGACAATAAAAACACCAGTGGCAATTCCATCCTGTTGCCACTATTAAGGATCTTTTCAGAATAACCATAAGCTGAACATAGTGTTTCTTTACACATAAAACATCAATATTTTAGGGATTTTGTTTAGAACCAATTCTAAAATGTAATATACTTAAGGCCTCTTAAACAGATTGTGCAGAACACAAGTTTACTTTTCCTTGATGACTGGGAGCTGAGCTGAATACTATTTGCTATAGTGTACTGGAGAATAGTGAATGACTCAGATCTCTTTACCTGACCCAAACTAAATGCTCCAATTTTACATCTTGACTTCTTCTCTTTCCTCTATCTCTTCCCTACAAAAAGCTGTCAACCTTCAGTATTGTTGGGAATCCTACAAGTTACAGCCTTCCCTCACCTCCAAAGTACTCATCAGTTCTGATCACCAAAATGCTCTGGCTCTGGTAGCATTGAACTTTCTAGTGGTTCACTTGAGGTTGGGAGTATGTGGCCTGGACCTGTCAATTTTATCATCAATGCAATATCCCATAAAGTCATCTTTCTACCATCATAACTGGCAGCCTGCCAGAAGGTGGCTGCTTTTTCAATATGGGTTGTGAACCAGAGCCTCCAACCAACCTATAATGATAATAGGAACAAGTTCTGTGAAGCCATCAGGTGTTTGAAGTTGTGTTTCAGTGCAGCATAACCTACCCTACCCTGTGAGATGCTCTTCTTCACTTCCTAATCTGAATATTTTAATGTGGCCAGGTCCTGGACATAAGATAGCAAATTTTTTTCCTTAATTTTACAGACAATTTCTGTAACATTTCTGTGGGCTCTCATAGGTAAATGTATCCATTAGGCAAAACTATATAGAGATCAAGTGTCTTTTTCACTAAAAACAGTGTGCTACCACTTTCATAATGGAAGCAGGCCAATGTAATCAACCTGTCCCCAGGTAGCTGGCTGGCCACTCTTGGGAATGGTGCCATGTCAGTGTTGGTGTTGCTGCTGGCAGATTGGCCACTCAGCAGTGCCATAGCCAGTTCATCTCCGGTGAGTGGCAGTACATGTGGCTAAGCCTACATATACCCTCCATCTATGCCATCATGGCCATTTTGTTGATGAACATATTAGGGAATGACAGGAATGTCTAGAGAAGGAGACTGACTGGTATCCACAGAATAGATAATCCTATCCATGTGATTATTAAATCCAATTCTATTGGGATCTCTTTTTGGTGAACATTCACATGTGACACAAATACCTTAGCATGTTGACAAGTTGATCTACATGCCTATTCCCCAGCCTTTCTTGTCACCAATTTTCCATTAATATTCTTCCCAAGTCCATGAACAGCAAGCCAAACCATTAGCAGTCTATGAACTGATATAAATCTGCAACTCTTGCCATCTCTCCTGAGCACTGCCCCATATCCTGCCAATCGTATGATTTCCATTCATTGTAGCCTTTCGGGGCCATCTGGAAAGAGGCTATATAATGCAGCAGCTATATACTTTTTAATGGTGATTGTATAACATTTAGAACTATCAGTAAAACACAAGTATCATATTTTCTTCAGTTTATTGATCATAGGGAGTTCCCTATGAGGCCATAGATTGAGAGAGAATGGACAGTTGTAGCAGGAGTAGAGGCCATGGACATCTGGGCCACTTCCTCATGCCACATACTTGTGCTTTCACAGTTTGCTTCAGCCCAATCTCATATATATCACTTTCATGGAACATCCCTGGTCCATGCTCAACATCAAGGCTTGGTGGATCAGGTCACATGGCAGTTTGGTAGCCCATGGTCAAGTTTTTACTCTCTACTAAGACAAGAGCTGTGTCTAAATAGGAGAATAATTATATAAAGAGAGAATATGGTTTTACTCCAAAATCTGTCTGTTATGTGATTTACCTATAGGAGGGAGCTTCCCAAAGACTACAAGAGCACCTCTATCTAGCATCAAACACCATTGGGTCTGTTGGATCAGATGGTCCAAATGGCAGAGAGCTTACCTGGTAGTCTGGACCTATTTCAGAGCCATCCCTTATTCTGAGCCCCACCCAAAATAAGCACATTCTCATGTCACTCTAAATGGGTCAGAAGAGTACACCCAAATGAGATAAGTGTTGCTTCCGAAATATAAAGATGCCCATTAAGCATTGTGCTTCTTTCTCAGTGATAGAAGGGGTTGGAGGCAGCTACTTGCCCTTCACTGTGGAAAGGATATATTAACATGCTCCAGACCACTGGACACTTAAAAATTTTACAATGGCATGGGGCCCTTGAATTTTTGTAGGATTTATTTCCAGACCTCTAGTATGTCTTACCAAGGTGTATAGAGTAGTTGCTATTTCCTGACAGCTAGACTCTGATGTCATAATACTATACAAGTAATGGACCAGTGTGATGTCCTATGGAAGGAAAAGACAAGGCCCCATGGGGCTATATTATGAAATAAGGATGGAGGACAAGAACAAGCTGGCCAGTCTCTGATGTTCTTAAACTTGAGTTCTTACTCCCTATGACCTTAAGTGTATTCTGCTTTAGAGCAAAACCTACACACTTTGTCTAGGACTCAGGGGAAGGTAGGGAAGTTGCAGGCCCTCTGGTGACCCAACAAATCTTTTAACAGAATCATTTTTGAGGCCCAACCTATCCAGAAACATACAGAAAATGGAATTCAGCCTAAGTTCACACATTATAAATTTACTACAGCCTATAATCACATGTTCTGGGTATATGCTCCCTTTCCACATGAATTGGAGAAAAGAGGATACATGCTACAAAGCAGAGCCATTCCTTCTAAGGAAGATCTCATCATGTTACAATATAATATTTGCTTGCTTTAGTCTTTAGAGGTCACCTCCCTGAAACACTTTGGGCTGAGCCTGGTTGTTTAGATATCATGATGGGCAACCAAGTTTCAACTTCCCATCTAAGATGGTGTATATCAACATTGCCAGGCAAGGGCTATGAGAAGTGAATGGTCCTGGAACTCTGGAGGTGCCGAGCACAGGGTTGGAGCAGCATCACAGCTGATTTATAGCAGGGATAAGCTTCACACTATTAGAGTCTCTTCGATGAGAGAGAGAGAGAGAAAGAGAGAGAGAGAGAGAGAGAGAGAGAGAGAGAGAGAGAGAGAGAGACAGAGAGAGAGAGAGACCACAGAGAAGAGGAGAGGGGAGAGGAGGTAGATGAGAAAGAAAGGAAAAACAGGGGGAGAGAGAAAGGAATGGAGAGAGAGACATAGGAAAAAAGAAAAAATACAATGCTTATATATGAGTCTGACCAGTTATCTTCTGGGTATACCCAAGCAGGAACAGGATCTTAGGTTGCTACCGCAGGATATTGTTTTTTAATTTATTAGCCCTCACCAAAGACTCTCCCTAGATTGAAAATGTGAAAATATGATATACAGTTTGTTCTATGATGGGGTAGTCTTCATCAGCAACAATATCAATCAAGTCTATGAGGAGCCAAACTTGACACTTGAATTGAATGGCTTAGAGACCCTCTGAGAAGGAAAATGAGGGTTGCAAATTAGGCAAGCTGGCACCTGGAGTTCTCTAGGACTATGGCTCACAAGATAAAGAGAGCTGGTCCTCCCCCAACTCTGAGAAAATCCTTGTCCTGCTCCAGGCCTGGGGCTGCATATATAACAGTATTGACTCTCCTAGTCCCTGCCATGTGATACCCTCAAAGACTAAAGGAAGTGAAGAAAGAAAGATGCAGGGGAGGTCAGTGGAGATAAAATTCAAACCCATGGCAGTGTGCAGAACCATTGGCCTGGGGTCAGCCAGAAAAGAGCAAGGTATTCTCTCCATCCTCTCTTTCCTGAAGAGAAGCAATAATTAGAACAGAACATTAAATATCATGAAGAAAATTATAAATTTTTTTAAGGTTACAACAAAATTAACTTTGCATATTTAAAAGTAGATAGAGTTCAGTGATCTGGAAGATTTGGCTCCACAGAATCCCTCAGCTCTCAGGTTCCCCAGAGGTAGAGGTACCATGGCAAATAAATCCCCTTATATAGCTTCTAGATGACTCAATGTCATTACTTTAAATATTAATTGTTTTCTGTGCACAGATTCAGTGACGCTTGCAGGAGCTGTGACAATACACCTTGTGTCAGAGTAGAGGAGACCCTGGCTTTTACATGTTCCAAATGAAGAAGCCACAGAGGTAAGGCTGCCTGCCCAAGGTAGTCCAGGAAGATCTGTGGCTCCATGACCTGGGCCAGTGCCAGAGTGCCAAGCTAGTGCTCTTGTTGGTACCTTGAACGCTGCTGGAGGTGTTCCTCAGCTCCTGTAACTCCAGAAACTCTCTTCGCTTTTGATGAACTTGACCTTTAGACATGTTGTCCACTTTTCTCCCATCTCTGGAAGGAATCTCAAGGAGAATGGAAGAAGATGTCAGGGACAAACAGGCAGTCCAGCTCGAGAAAAGCTTGAGGTGCAGTCTTACATGCTCTGTGCCTGCAAAGGGAAATGGCAGTTCCTCTGCCTCCTGAGGACTTAGGGGCTTTGGATTCATCACCACTACTTTTTCTACTTCCAAACACTGGCTGTTGAGAGTGCTCTCTGATGACTTTCTGCAGAGCGTGTGCTATTACGTGCAAAGACCACTCTGTCCAAGGAGGAGGAAGTGTGGGAGAGAAACTCACATTTGACTTGATTAAAACAAAGGTAGTGTCTTCATTCATTTCATTTATCTCCCCAGCCTTGCTTTCCCTTTGTGTGTGTGTGTGTGTGTGTGTGTGTGTGTGTGTGTGTGTGTGTGTATGTTTCTACAGAAAATCAAGATCTGAAACAGACTCTTCCCAGGAGATGCTCAAAGACTCAGATGTATTAAACTGACAAAGGAATGCATGAACCTAACAAGGTAAATGGCAAATAACATGTGGCAGAGAGCAAGGAGATTCAGATGTACTGGAATTCTGGGAGGTGGCACCTGAGCTGAACTGGTGAGCAGGGAACAAAAAGAGGAAGGAGCAGCAGGATGTATGCACACTGGTGGCAATCAATGCGTAGGCTCATTGAGAGGACTAGCTCACCCTATCTGCACTGTGACTCCGGGAGTGGATGACTGCCATGATCCCTATTCTAGGAGGGTAAAAGAGATATGGCTTCATGCCCACAGCAACCTGCCCAAGATCACAATGCACAGATACTGCACAGCAGGTACAAACACCAGCAGTTTGACCCTGGCTCTTAATCACCAAGGTGTCAGAGTGTAGGAGACCCTTGAATTGGATGGCTTGAGACCCTCTGTGCACTGTGCACAGTGCCCAGGCTGAGAACCTGGGTGAGGGCAGAATGGAGCACAGTGCTGAGGACTTGGCAGAGCAGCCAGGGTCAAATCTCCAAAGCTCTCCAAGAAGCCCAGCCCTCCCCACATTGGCTGGTTTGCCTGAGCCTGATCCACCCACTCTGTTTATGGCTTGGCCCCATCAGGCATCGGGAGCAGATGCTCACTTAATCCCTGGGATTAGCTCCAGATCATGGAGAATCATTAGCAGTCAGCCATGGCGCAGTGCAGGTGGTACCTTGCATGCACACTCTTCCAAATCCAGTTTCCTAAATGCAATGCTTATACCCAGTTCTATCCCTAGATTGGGCTCTGTTATACAAAGAAGCAGAAAGCTGAGATAA
>JAAGEH010000480.1:47566551-47685135 GCA_011751065.1 Lasiurus cinereus | reverse complement strand
GCCTTGCCCCTCATATCAAAAGGAGGAGGAAGGGAGGAAAAGATACACTCTGAACTTAATAGTGCTATATATTTACTAGTAAAGTATAATAACTCAATTATATATATAATACGTACATGGAATATCCATATCCATATACTTATCCATTATATCCTCAAATGTGGAAAAAAATACCTAGCCTTCTAAAGAGCCAGATATTAATTTGAGAGGGAGAAGTGAATACCATTAGGTGCTTGGGTCCCTAACAAGCAAAGTAACCCAGGGCAGGGGCACAGCAGCCTTGCCCCTCATCTCAAAGCTGGGCAGGGAGGTACCTGCCCTTCCTGTCTCCTAGGCTCATGGTAAGGGGATCCACATGTAAGTGCAAAGTAGAAAATGCTGAATACATGAAAGGGGTAATTATTAGTAATCATCATCATCATTTAATACTGAGGATGGCAGGCATAATGGGAGAGAGGCAGGCCCCATTATAATTATCTGGAAGGCACAGGCAAAAGCACATTTAAGCCAAATTTCCCACCTACCACCTTCTCTACTTCTGTACTTTCTGTTCTCCATCCCAGAGACTCATTAGAGAACACTGCTGTTCTGTTATTGGGAGATGAATGCTTGCATAAAATCCCTAAATTAAAAATCCATAAAAAGCCCTTCCCTCCCCACCCCCAACCCCATTGTATTTGTTGAATTGCCTCTAGCCTGGGAACACTTGCATTGATGTGAAAAATCAAATGCGCATTATTCCTCACAGAACACAGATGCCTTCCCAGGAATGGTGCCTGATTCAATCCCACTCCTCCACCCAGCAGTCATTCCATTTCCGTGGACTCTAGGTGACCACTCAACTCTAATGAGATGAGATGGTCCTGCTTCCCCTGAATTGACCTGGAATCCACTGAAATGAAGCAAGCTTACTGCTAAGGTACCTACCTATGGGGTAGCATGCCCAGCCTGACTAAAGGGAGCTACATACTTAGCAAATTGTTTCTTCCCTCCATGAGCTGGTCTTGGTTCTCCTTGCAGCTGAGCTCCTGGTCTGGAGTTCTTTTCAGTATTTCAGTTTTCTCCCACCCTTTATCCTGGGAAGCCCATCTCTACATCACATTCTTCCCTCTCTGATCTACATGTTCCTCCTTCTCCTTTTCTAAAGGCTGGGACAGAGGCCATGAGTTTTTCTTTCCCCTTCATCTTTATAACTTCTTAGACTACTTTTCTTAGATGGTTTTATATGTTCTCTGGATTTTTTTAAGTGAATTAAAATAAATGCTTCCACCATAGTTGGTTTGGCTCAGTGGATAGAGCATTGGCCAGCAGACTGAAGGGTCTCAGGTTTGATTCTGGTCAAGGGCACATACCTCAGTTGCAGGCTTGATCCTGGCCCCAGTCAGGTGGGTGTGGGAGGCAACCAATTGATGTCCCCTCTCACATCAATATTTCTCTCTGTGTGTCTCTCCCTGTCTCTTCTACTCTCTCTCTAAAAAATCAATGGGAAAAATATCTTGGTGGGGGGGGATTAATAAAAATCACTGCCTCCATTCTCTTGTCCTCATTGAATCTTTGCCGCTGCTCAGTTATATTGGGCATTCTAGGAAAAAAAAGAAAAAAGAAGGTGAAAAAATCCTTGTATTTCTAGACATCAGAATTTAGAGGAGGGAAAATGGGATCAACAATGACCTTTCTCACCACTCAGATCCTCTTCTTTTTAAATATTCACTCACTCCCTTCTTGCTGCCTCCCCTCCCCCAGCCAAGTCTCCTTTAAGACCAAGGGGGGAAAACTGGATAAAGGCTTCTGAGATGGCAGGTAACCTTTGATTTCTTCTACATTATTATTATTTTTTTTTAGTTTTCCAAGTGTTCTACATGAAACCTGTGTTCTTTTAAAAGAAAAACTTCAATAAAGTGTATATTTTTAACCTTCCTTTAACATACATATCCAATAATTAACTGTATCATGTCTCCCCTTCCCTTCAGAGCAGAGCTGAATTCTAAAGAAGATTCTCCTAGGACAGTTGGCCATTATTTAATGTTTTACTATTATGTATAGAGTGATATTACTCTTTCCAGGACTAATTTCCTTTGTGTTTTTCTATTTTGTCTTTTTCCATCTTTCTACTTTCTAGCTTGTCTGTCTCTGCCATCTTGTTTAGGTGACTCTTTCTCTTAGATTTTCATTATGCCACCAGGAAAGTCATCAGTTTGAACACTGGGTATTAAGGCAGCCATTATTACTGGGGTAGCAGGTCTTGCCCTGCTTATTTCAGCTTGCTATAAGCTTCATTTCTTTGGCATTCTCACTGCTACCTTGGTTTCCTGTCTTTGTCTCTGTGGATGCAATCTATCTGTGTATACATCCTATGGTTATTTGTGATTTAAAGTTATTTTTTTATTTCTAATACTTTGCCAAATATACATTTACATTTCTCTCTAATCATCAAAGTTGAGATCAAATCAATATATTTGAAATTGATTCCCACATTATCTCCCCTCCTTTTTTAAGAATTATTCCCTGGCTTTTGCTACTTGAGTCTCTGTACATTCCTCCTTCTCATTTTTTTCTGAGCTCAGTGTTCCCTGCTCATAATGTGCAGGTGCCAGGGTAGCTGACTTCTGTAACAGGATGTGTTTACTTCACTGATGGCAGAATAGGCAGCAATGTGGAAGCATTTGTGTTTAACTGGGGAAGACACAAGGCATACTCTGAGGGACTAGGATGAGAGGTAGAAGAGAAATAACTTTTGCTCAGGACCTGGCCCTAGGGCAAGGGAACAGGCTGAGGGGGATGCAGCTTTTCAGAAAGAGTTCCCGTAATCCTCTGCTTCAAGTTCAGGTGCTTTGGGGTCTGTATGGCCCAGAACTGGGGGTAGACTTTCTTCCTCTAAGTGGGGCCCTTTTTAGATCTGCCTTGCCAAAGCCTGAAGCACAGGGACACCCAGGCACTGCCTCTTGAAACCAGTGTCCCCCAGTGGGTGGGAGAGTAGACATGGAAACATCAAAGGAGATCAGAATAGGGCAGGCAAAGGAGATGGGAGCATGGTGGAGCCCCTATCGGACAAGACAGCCTCTGAGTCCCCCAGGGACTCTAAGAAATAACCAGTGATCTTTCCAAGGATGGGTTCAGCACTATACACTATTGACTCAGAAGTTTTGGACTAACTACATATTTCATGATTGAATCTAGCAGCTGGATGTCTTATAGGCTATTCATATTTTTGGTTTAAAATAATTATTATAGGTGTGCTGCTCCTTTAAATATTCAAGAAACAATTTGTTATCTAATTATAGGCTTTAAACACACAATTTTTTTTTTTTAGCAGGCTAAATATAATCTTCCATTCTGAGGCTTATGATCTAATCATACCAACACCTCCCCACCCCAACGCGCGCGCGCACACACACACACACACACACACACACACACACACCACATCCATTAATGGCTCTAGTAACCTCATACTGCTTTATAGACTCTGGCCTTTGCCCTCCTATCCAGCCTTTTCCTGGTCAGCTATGTTCTGGCTGTAGTTCCTGAGTACACTCTGGTCATTATTCCTTTATGGTCTTACTCAAGACACTGCTTCTAACTGGAATTCCTTCTCTATATTCACGTAGCTACACATTGGAGCCACTTCCTCTATGGAACCTCTATGGTCCACCTGCCAGTTCCACACTGAGTATAAGGAAATTCTTCCTTCTTCATGCCTCTGCTTTGCCCTAAGCAGACCTCCATTGCACTATCACAGGCAGTGCTGCTTGTGGTTTGGTTTAGATCTTTGTCTTCTAGTCCAGTGGTCGCCAACCTTTCAGACCTCATGGACCACCAGTGGTCCACAGACCACCAGTTGGCAACCACTGTTCTAGATTGTAGACCTTTGAGAACAGAAAAACAGAGTATTGTTATTCTTTTTTATATCTCTAGAATCTAGAACAGGTTCTACAACATAGAAGAGGTGGTGAATCCATATTTATGAAATGAATAATGAATGAATGAATGAATGAATGAATGAGACAGTGTGACTGAAAAAGAATGTGCACGCCATTGCAGAGAAAATGGAAGGCCCAGCCAAGGAGGGAGGCTTTCAGTCTTGTTGTCAGTGGGGAACCATGAAAGTGTCTGAAGGAGCATAGGTTTCAAGTTTTCGAAATAAAGATCGATGAAGGGCTCTGTTGTGCCCTTGCCTCATGTAAACTTGACTCATGGAAATGGCACCCTGGGAAACAAGCATTTAGGTAGCATCCTTTCTCTGTGGTGTCCATAGAAATTATGCCAGTTAGAGGGAGGGAAAAAAGGTGAAAATCATGGGCTTATTGACAATAGGGGCCTTTTTCCGCTATAATCATGGAGGTCATGGTCTCAGGAGTTGTGTCTAACTGAATAAGAAATTCAAAATATAATATTGGGACCAGAACAAAACTTCAAAACCCTTTATTTCCACTCCATCTATTTTCCTATAATTACCAATAACCCACTATTAGATTTCAAGGACAAAAATAACTTTTAAAGCCCCAGACAGAGGTACCAAACTAGTCTTTTTCACGGTGGAAGCATTTGGAGAAGATGATTTCTCCGGGCCGTGAGGGTATGTAATTGACAGCATCCTATGAACCATAGAGCCCTGTGGTTGGGGGGTCTCCTCTCTGTGATTATGCCTTTCTATCAGCTGTATTCTGACACTGCGGGGGCTATCAGTTCTGGACAATGTTTGCGCAGGAAGGTGTGAGTGGGAAGTTGAGGAATGCAGGGGGCCACCCGGGAGAGGAGAGGATTTAGCATAGAGATGAGCACAGAGGAAACTTATAGAGAATGGTGACTGATGCTATTAAGCCTGGAGAGGGGAAGAAAAGGTTAGGTAGAAGTATGAGCCTACCAAGGAAGAGTCCAACCTGTCCCCACCTCAAAGACCCAAAGACACAGCATATGGTTGCACTGTTAACAAGTGAATCTCGGCTATGGAAGAGTGATTTCGGGAGCTGCCATCCACTCTACCAACACTCCTTCCAGTGGCCACACCACTTCCCTCACTTAATTCTTGTTTCATCTTTTTCCTATTATGTGCAAATTTTCCCCAGCCCAACAAGGACAAACCCTGATCAGTGAAGATGTGCTAATTGTCTAATTAAAGGATTAAGTTGTATCAGGGTCATTTGAATGGAGGAGGTGGCAAGATGGGCAGGCAAGAAACCTCAGGGCAGGCAAGGACAGCAGAGAGTCAGAAACAAGGGCATCTGTGGTCTTATTCAGGAACTAGTGCCCTGGTGCATGGATTCAGGCACATTGAAAGGAAATTAATTAGAAGGTGGCCAATGGAGTGGAACTGGATGAGATAGGCTGGAAATGCCCTGGAGCCAACCTACAGCCCCTCCCCGGATGGCCACACCTGGGGCGGCACCATGGCTAGAAGAAGGTCTGCACAGTGAGCAGGGTTCTCTCTAGCCAGGTGGGGTCCCTTGGCCTTGCCTGTAGGGAAAGAACCAAAACTGGCTTTCCAACAACCCCCAAGGGGTCCCATATTGCAAGAAGGCAGTTCTCAGGTGACACACCCTGGAATGAGGCTCCCTCCTCTCTGGTCCTGGGGTTACATCACCGGAGAACCACCACTGCAAAGTTACTGCAACTCAGCAACTCCTGCATTGAGCGTCTGCCCACCAGTGCACATCATACCTACTGGATAGTCAGACGGTGGGAGAGTCACTTAGCCTTTTATATATATAGATAGATAAGTACCATGGCTCAGGGGGGTGGCAGAAGTGCCCTCGATATCTGTGATGGTCCTGCTTCCCCTGTGACAGACTTGGAAGAGCTAATACAGTTCTGCTGGAGCAGTTTGGAGGCAGTGAATCCACAGTCTCAGAATCCCCTGCTTGGAAGCACTATTCCAGTTCTCTGTGGGATATGATGCTAGAGGAAAGAAGAGAATGTTCCACCCAGCCAGTTTGAGAGGGGAAATAGGGTTATCAGCACCGGACAGAGAGAGGAGCCCAGGTTCTGAAGATGGAGACTTTTGGGAGAAAGAGAGAAAGCAGATTGCTTATTGAGAGCAAGATGAGGTCTTCTGCCTAGATCAGAGGGTTTCTGTCAGAAATAACTACCTGCACACTCTGGCTTGCACTGCTCCTGCTTCCTTTTATATTCTGACCATAAAGGAGCAGCTACAGGCAAGGAGACCTGGAGAGTGACAGGCAGCTGGCAGCCAGGGCACCTTCCAACAGGAGCCCTCCTCAGAATACCCAAATCCCCTGGACCAAGGTTTGCCCAGCAGCAGGAAGAAATGCAGTCAACAGGTCACTTTTCTATTAATGACCAGTGAAGCGATGAAAAGAGAGTACTTGACTACAACTTGCTGAATCTGGAAAATGCTGTTTGGTGAGGTCCAATGTACAGAGGACTCAAATTGCCAATGTTCTCCTTGAGGTCTGGGGCGAGGTCCCAGCTGCTGCACTTTGCTCAGGGAGAATGTAGAAGCACAGCCAAGAAAGGAGACCCAGGGCCTGAGTGCCAGTTCAAATCCTTTTATTTCAAGAGTGCACATACAATCAATCAGGCACTAAGCTCAGAGTAAGTAGAAGGAAAGGAGGAAGAGAAACACAGTGGAACTCCTAGGGCAATGCCAGGAACAAGATGGGGAGAAGGAGAATAGAAAAGAGGTAACCGGGTTGAACTTGAAGTCTCACTAAAAACGAAGTGGAGGGGTGAGGGGCTACAAAGGGATCTTGGCCAAGCATCTCCTTCTCCATGTATACTCTGTAACATCAGATACCCTTTCAGACAACATTAACATTAATATTATCTGTTATTCATTTATTTATTTATTTTCATTATCACAAGTTTATAGAGACAATTGCTAAGATTAGAAAGATGAATAAAAGAAGGTTGGGTGACCAAGAATAGTTATTCAGGTTTTTTGTAATCTATACAACCTTCATATGAGGCCAGCACAGACATGTCAGGCAGAAGGAACTGACACATGCTGCAAAGAATGTCTAAACAAAGAACGGAGGCCCCTTTTCTGCCTAAAAAAAAGAAGAAAAAAACACTTCAGGAAGTATTTACAAAAGGAGATGAAACTTGAAGTGGATCTTAAAGGATGAGTAGAAATATTCTAGATCATAAAAAAAAAAAGGAAATGCAAGAAGGCATAAATGGACCTTAAGTGCTTAGGCAAAATGAAAAGTTTGATGGGGTTCCAATAGGTCATAGAAGGGGATGGAGTTTAAGAATGCAGTCAAGAAGTTGCTGTGGTGGCAAAAGAAGATAAGAAGTCATATCTCAATGTGAAGGAGAAGAGCTATGGGATGGGAAAATCCAGCATGGACTTTTTCAATGTTAAATTGATGTAAAAGGATGAAGTCAACAAGCATCTATTGAGCATCCAGGATGTGTTAGATACTCAGTGAAAGATAAATAAGATTTCATCCTAGTCCATGAGAAACTCACTAATTAGTGAGAGAGCTATACAAAGAATCAGACATTTCAGGAAATATGGTGCAAGGGCTAATTAAATGGAAAACTTCAGTGATCCTCATTCAAATTATATTAAATTTTATTGTTTCTTTTAAGAGGATCCTTCAAATGGGGCCAAGGCAGGAGGTAGAGGTGGGCCAGAATGGGATAAAGGGGGGAAATGAGGGACATATGTAATACTTCAATAATAAAGATTTTTAAATTTAAAAATAATAAGCTTCAGATTTCATGAAACTGAGATCTACCCCACATGTGCTGATTAGTATGATAATATAATCATAAACATGTGCACATAACCCTAATTTGGGTTGAAAAAAGGTCAGGGAAGTTGTTCTGGTGAGAACATTTGGGAGTTGATCTAGGAAACTCTGATTCTTGTTCAAGTTTGGTAACTACTGCCTTAGTTAAGGGGTAGAAAATAAGGCTGGTTTCCCTAATAACTCTTTTTAATTTTTATTTTTTATTTTTATTGATTTTAGAGAGGAAGGGTGAGGGAGAGAGGGAGATAGAAACATCAATGATAAGAGAGAATAATTGATTTGGCTGCCTCCTGCACACTCCCTACTGGGGATCAAGCCAGCAACCCAGGCATGTGCCCTGGATTAGAATCGAACCCAGGACCTTTCAGTATGCAGGCCGATGCTCTATCCAGTGAACCAAACCAGCTAGGATCTTATTAACTTTTGTTAAGCTGCAGCCCAGCCCAGGTGAGGCAGCACCCCAACCACCAACAATGCTATTTCAAATGGTGAGGAAGGAAGGAATCTACAGTCAGGATTGTGGTAGGTTTTGCAAGAGGAGAAATGCATTAGTATACCCTGTGGGGACCAAACTTTTCACTGTTTGATCACACCTCATTTGCATTTTTAATAGCCCCCATTAGACAGCCTCTGAGCTAATTAAGCAGGCGTCTATAATAGAAGACTTCTGTTTCCTGTTTTCAGAACTCAGAAACTAATGGCTGAAGCACTGCTAAAACAATTAAGTAATAAGAAAAATACTGTGTAAGATTGGCAAAAGCACAGCTGCCATAAATCATTACAAATGACTTGCAGCTCAAAATGTATAATTAGGGTAGAAAAGGAGTCTATCGCATGTTGGGATGGCAGGAGAAAACAGAGGGAGAGGGACTCTGGCACAGAGAGTTTATTGCCCTCTGCCAAGTGAAGATGGCATACGGAATTGTGGTTCCATAGATTACAGTACCGACAAAAAATTTCTATTAAAATAAGATATTTCTAAATATCAACTACAGGCTCCCAATCACTTTCAGAATTGAGAACAATAACAGTATACATATTTTCTTCTTTGTTTTTATGTACATATTTGTATATGTTAATCAGTTTCTACTCTCTCTTTTCCCTATGTTTTTGGATAAGGAGTGTTGGTGATTAATTTAGGGATTTAGTCTTGTGGTTATAGAATATATAGACAAAATTGTGAATAGCTTAACATTAACCAAAACTAAACATGGACATGATTTTAAGTCTTCACTTTCTAGAAGAGGGTAAACATACCTTCACTAGTATGAGGGTTAGTTGCAGTCTCTGAGGTGGAAGCAAGGTGATTTTTATTATCATTATATGGAAATTTAGCAACAGGAAGAAGGGGATGTATATGAATGCTGAGAAGTCAAGGGGTGAATTATACCACCCAGTATCTCTTGTCCCTCAGTTCCACACTTGCTCTCATATACTCTTCTCTACTTTTACAGTAGAAAGCCTGAAAACTACATTTCCAAGGCTTCTTTTCTCCATATGGAATACTAGAATGGCTTCTGTTTTTCCTGACATGACATTGACTTATACATAGGACATGATTTATATGACTGAAATCTGAATGTAGATCTGTTTTATATGCTGGTGTCACCATAAAGTAAACTCACCTACATTCTAAACATTGTTCATTTGTATTTAGTATGAACTGCTGCCATTTATATTAGTTAACTTATAAGTTTAGTATGATTTTAATATACAATACACTCAACCATTAGGAAAGAATCAATTTGCTCTGGCTCCATTGGTTAGAGTGTCACCTGCATATCAAAAGATTGCAGGTTCAATTCCTAGCCAGGGCACATAACTAGGTTGCAGGTTCAATCCATGGTAGGGAGCATACAGAGGCAATCAATCAATGTTTCTCTCTCTTCTCTTTCTCTCTCTTCCCCACCTTCTTTTTTGTTTGAAAATCAATAAAAAGATCATTGGGTGAAGATTTAAAAAATAATATATTTAGTTGATTACTTTAGAACAAACTCCATTTTTTTCCATAAATCATATTAGATAGTTTTAGACTATGGGCCCTATAATCAGCACTTTGCTAGACACTGTGAAAGAAGTAAGAGAAACACTTTGAGTCTCAGTAGAAGATATGTCACAAGACTATAACCATTGGATGGAAATAATAAAAAATACACATGATTAGTATATATGCTAGGAGTTCATAAGAGAAGAAAACAGTTGTATTGGAAAAAGTAAAAATTGAGCTGTTCCAACACCTATTCATGATAAAACACTTGGGACATTAAGAATAGACAGAAACTCTCACAACTTGATAAAAACTACGTACAAAAGAAACTACAAATAAAATCATACTTTATGGTGAGAAACATGAAGCTTCCCAACTAATTTCAGATACAAAGCAAAAAAGTCCCCTCTTACCATTAATTTTCATCACTGTACTAAGAGTCCTTACTAATGAAATGAGGCAATAAAATATATACAGGTTGGGAAGAGAAACACAAACTGTCTCTGCTCACAATTGACTTGATTGCTATATAGAAAATCCAAAAGAATTAACAACAGCAAAACTCTTGGAACTAATAAATAATTATAGCAAAGTTAGACTATATAAAAAGTCAAATTCCAACAAATAAGTGAAATTTGAAATTAAAAACAATACCATTTACATTAGCAAACCCCAAAAGAAAATACTCAGGTATAAATCAAATCAAATATATGCAAGATCAAAAACTCTGATGAATGAAATAAAGAACTAAATAGATGTAGAGATATTCAATTTTCAGGGATAGGAAGACTCAATATTGTCAAGATATCAATTCTTCCCAATTTGATCTATAAATCCAATGTAACATCAACAAAACCAGCAAGTTACTTTATAGATATTAACAAGTGGATTCAAAAGGTTAATGAGGAAAAAGGCCAGAATGGCAAACACAACATTGAAGGAAAAGAACAAAGGTGAAGAAAAGATACTACCCAACTTTAAGACTTCCTGTAAAGCTATAGCAATCAAATCATTGTGATGCTGGTGACAGAATAGACAAATAGTTCAATGGAACATTATGGGGAGTCTAGAAATGGACCTTCATAATAAAGGCAACTTATCTTGACAAAGCTACAATGGGACAACTATAGTCTTTTCAGCAAATAATGTTGGACTAACTGAACATCCAAATGCAAAAAAAGGGAGGTGGGGTAAAACACTAGATACAGACCTAATACCCTTGAAAAAAATAACTCAAAATGTATCATAGGCCAAAATATAAAACTCTTAGTAAATAAGCTGAACTTCATTAAATTAAAAACATATGCTCTTTGAAAGACAATATCAAGAGAATTGGAAGACCAGCAACAATCTAGGAGAAAATATTTGCAGACACTTCTGGTAAAGAACTGTTATTCAAAATACACAAAGAACTATTAAAACAATAAGAAATGATCCAAAGACCTTATCAGATACTTCACCAAAAAATCATATATAAATGGCAAATAGCATTTGACAAGATGTTCTATATCCCATGTCATCAGGGAAATCCAAATTAAAACAATAATGAGACACCACTATACACCTATTAGAATGCCCCAAATCCTGAAAACTGACAATACCAAATGCTAATAAGGATGTGGAGCAATCGGTACTCTCATACATTGCTGGTGAGAATGCAAAGATATTACAGCCAGTTTGGAAGACTTCAGGATGAACAAAAAGCATTTTGTTCAATTTCCTTCTGTTATGAAGATTTAGACTCATAAGAAAAAGAAGAAAAAGATAGAAGATCCAACTTAAGCCACAAGCCTAGATTTTAGGTCAAAGATCTCTAACATGGCTGGCCATTCAGCTATTAAAGCCTGGTACTCTGATGACTCCCGCTCTCTTTCTTTGTAATTAGTAACTTTAGTCACCACATCAGAAGAGAAAGGGGTTTCTAAAGGTGATTATTATTTTCTTAGTAGCCTGGTACACAAAATTTGTGCACATTAAAAGAGGATTAATTAGAGGAAATATTTTAATATTGCTATTTAACCTTTCTTTATAATAGAAGTGTCAGAGATGAAAGAAAATGAGTAAAATGTATATAAAAATCTTCCTCTTGTCAGAGTCTAGGGTGCGCCACAGGACCCAGAGTCAAGTCCCCACCCACTTATGGCACCTAACCCTAACCCTAACCCAGACCCAGCTGGCCCCACCCCCACTGGGTGAGATCCTGACCTGGCTGGCCCCACCCTCGTCAAGACCCCCAGGTGGGGAACATGGCCTCAGGTCCCCCATCAAGCTCTATCAGGAAGGGCGTATAGCCTCAGATCCCCCAGAGCACCCTCAGCCTGGTGCTAGATAGATGGTGTGGCCTGAGGTCCCCCACCTTGGCAGCAAGGCAGGGGGTATGGCCTGAGGTCCCCTGTCAAGCCCCACCGGGTCAGGGGCACAGGCTCAGGTTCCGGTCCTAACCCAAGGCCATGCAGCCTCAGGTCCCTGCTGATTGTTCCTTAAGTCTTGTTACGAGAACTCAGCCTTCGCTGTGAGTACTGCCATCTTGTGTTACGGAAACCCCCACTTCTACTCTGGTTGCCGCCATCTTTGTGATGGTGTGATGGTCAATTTGCATATTCTCTCTTTATTAGATAGGATAATAATTTAATAAATGGCATATTAATAAAAGTCTTCATAATGGGCTGCCTAAAATGATCCATTTCCTGGAAAGTGTGCCACTTGTCATATCAAAGTGAAGACAACCTTCTTCTCCTGAAACTTAAGATGGTCTTGGGAATTGCTTTGATTAATAGAATGTGACAGAAGTATTATTCTGGAACTTTTTTGGCCAGAGGGCTTATGAGGCCTGGCAGCTTCTGCGTCCTCATGGTTGAGCCTATCCATAATGCTGTAGGAAGTACAAAAAGAAGAGAGGCCCTGGGAGATCATAGGCTCTCTTGAATACCCCCGCCAATTCATGCTCTCAGATAAAAGCAGCTGCATGAAGGATCCCAAGATGCATGGAGTAACATTAAATAGTTGCCCAGTTGAGCAGTGCAAGATTTCCCTAGACACAGAATTTTCAGAAATAATAAATTGTGTATTTAAGCCACCAAGTTTGGGGGTAGTTCATTATGCAGCAATGAGTAACTAAAACATTCTCCCTCACTCCCAACTAAAACTTCCGAGAGTACAATGATTTAGATCCTGCTCAGAAAAGCAACGAGAACCTGTCTGTGTAACAGCAGAGTGTACCAAGTAATATTAATTATAATGATGTTATGCCATTGTGATTATTTAAATGCTCCTTAAAAAATAGTAGCTTACATGATATATTTTAGAAATATGCCATTTAAACTTGTTAAAATTTTTAAGATAAAGGCAGAAACTTTAAAATATGTCTAAGAAATCTGGTACATCTGCTTAAGTGGGAAACTTCGTTCCTGAGGAAGTTAGGCAAATGATTTGTTGTTAGAAGAACTAGACTGCTTTGAAATCAATGAACCTGAAAAAGTAGATGAGTACAGGGCATGCAGACAAAACGTAGCCAAACTTAATGCGAAAGGGATTACAGGAACAAGGTTTCAAAGGTTCCCACTTTGATATTGAAGCCCTAGAAAACCTCCCCTCAGAGTCTACTGGGTGTTCTGACCTTGCCACTGAACAATGGTTTTAGAGTAGAGCACTTGACAGAGGAGATCTGGATCCTAACCACACCAGCATTGGGTTTTGGCTGAATAGCTAAATATCTTCTTAATCCTAGTTAAAAAAAAACGTCTGAATTCAACTCATTTTTGCAGACAGATTCTAGAGATTTTCGTGTAAGTGAAAAATATCATACTCTGCTTTGGGAACCGGAACTTCTGAGAAACATGAGCAGTGGGTTCATCCATGCAGGGCTGGCTGAGATTTCCTGGTTATTAGTTTCCTAAATATGCTGTAACATGTACCACATAGTGGGAGGTTTGAACAAAAGAAATTTATTGTCTCATAGTTCTAGGGGCTAGAAGTATATAATATCAAGAGGTCACAAGGTCGGTTCCTTCTGAGAACTATGAGAGAAAATTTGTTCCATGTTTTCTCTCTAGCTGCTGGAAATCTTTGACATTCTTGGCTTGTAACTGTTATCACCCTGATCTCTGCTTTTATCTTCACATGAAGTTCTTTCTGTGTCCAAGTTGCTGTGTCCGAAGTCCCCCCTTTTATAAAAACACCAGTAATATTGGCTTAAGACTCATGCAAAGAAACTCATTTTAACTTGATTACCTCTGTTAAGAACTTATCTCCAAATAAATTCACATTCTGAGGTACTGGGAGTCAGAACCACAGCATATTTTGTGGGGCAGAGGTCACAGTTCAAGCCACAACATCTAGGTCAGTTAGGATGTGCTACTGCAGCATGCAGAACCTCAGAATCTGAGCAGTGCTGTGCCTGAGCCTTTTTGAAAACAGCAAGCCCAAAGATGGCTACCCCAATGTCTTCCAGAGATTGACTCGGGCTTCTAACTCCATCAGCCTATAATTTCTCTAGAAAGTATGGCAACAGTTATTCTGACAGCCCTTGCCAGTCTGGACTCCTGCTGTGCCTCACTTCACCTGATGACACAAATCTGCCAACACCCTCACAATTCACCCTCATGTTGTCACTCACTCAACAGTCATCTCCTGAGGGTGACTACCTTGGCTCACTGCCAAACCCTAGTTCTCGCCACCATTTCTTCCACCTGGGTATCTTTCAATACCCAGAACACTGAACGCTGAGGGAGGTGGGATCTTTTCTAAGTTTTTCTTTTCTAAGCAGGAAAAGATACCACATTTGAATGTCAAATGTGTCCATTCCTTACTTAAGAACTTCAAAGTGAGAAAAAAAAAATCTCCACAAAGCAGGCAAGAATAGCCGCTTAGCAATGCAGTGACTGTCTTAGTGGATATGCCTCCCTCCTAGTTAATTCCTTTACACTAACAACTGCTTTGGGCACCATAAATTATATACCTGTTTTGACTAAAAGATGTTACATGACGAGTGGTAGGGCTTATCAAAATCGAGTCCACATTGCAAGCGCTGTCAGCATGACAGACAGAAAGGCAAGGTGTAATCCCAATGACTCCCTGATGAAACATATACAGAGGCTTACCCTAATCCTTGAAGGAATGACAGGGAAAATAAGGTGAAAAACCAATTAGCCTCTTTCCATATAATGCTAAACCTACAGGTTGGCTATTTTAATTTCTTCTTTTCCTGGACTTACCAAGTAGAAGTCAGGAGATGACAAAAGCTAACATTTTCTTAGCAGAGCCTTCTGATATGCAATCTCTCTGTCTTTTACTGAACTAAAAAAAAATATATGCACATCTATTCACCCCTTTATTTTCTTTTAGATAATTGTAAAAAAAAAAAAGGCCCATTTATACCCTTTTATTCTAAATGGAAGAAAGTAATTTCTTGAAGAAAAGCAGTATTTCTCCTAATATAACCCATCAGTTTCTGGGTGTCCTCTATGTGTTCACACCTTCTTAGACATTGTGGAAGATACCAGGAAAAGAGAAGCAATATGCATGGCCTCAGAGGGTCAAGACTCTAGTATAGGGAAGGAAATAGATAAAATTCTACTGTCGGAAAAGAAAAATCTTAATGTATTTTTCACAACTCTTCCTTGTTAGTAGAACAAATACTGTGTTGGGGTTTCATCCATCTCTGGGGATAGTGTGCACTGGTCATTCATCTCTTTGAACCTTCATTTACAGTGTTATTTAGGGACTGAAACCAGGAATAAGCAAGTATAGGCTTGAGTCACACTGTTATGCTGCAGAAAGGTGATGTGTCCACAATGGGTAGTTGATTAAGGTCACTGTGACTGATGCTGGGAAAAGATTATGGCTAGGTTGAGGGGATCAATTGATAGTTCTAGGAAAAATATGCTTCCTTCGTGCAATAGCAATGACAGTTGTAGTGCTCAACTATACTATTCTGGCTTCAGCAGCTATTCTTTCTGACTCGCCGTATTACCTCTCCTGAAAGAGTTAATGAAATGGCCAAAGTTGCCTCACTCTTGGGACACAGATTGGTCACTGAAGGGCCTCAGCATCCTAGAAACCCAAGTCATTTCCCTAGAACTGAAGCAAGTACTTTTAGGAGGAGAAACCCATGTTAATCATTTCACTGTTGTTTCTCCTCTGCTATCTTTGCCCACATATGCCATTTTCTCCCTAATCAACTTCGATTAAATTTAAATTAACAAAGATTGATAATAATTATCATTACTGTAAAAAAATAACAATAATCTTTCACTTCCCATAGTACTTTTTATTCTTTCTAAACAGTTTCACATACCTTAATTAATTCAGTCTTTACCATCTGCCATGTGCCCAGCCAGGTGCAAGGCACTGTGAGGAACGCAAGAAACAAAGCATTGCATACCCCCTGAGTTATTGGTGTCCTCCATCCCAAGGCTTTCACACATCATTGTGACCAAAATTGCATGCCTGAAGCCATCAGACACAGACACAGCTACCAGAGAGGAGACATGGCTCCTTTCTGGGAGAAGAAAATGGAAACTTGTCACCTTACCCATCTAACTACCAACCATGATTTGCCTGGTTCCCCAGGCTGTTCCCCACCTGTGGGTTTATGGATCTACTCCATTTTTTTTTCCTAGATGGCCTTGATTTCTTTGTTTCTAGTTTTAAGCTCATCCTGGCTTTCTAGCTGCACTTCCCCAAAACTTCTCCAGATTCATTTATGTTGCATTTTGGCTCTCAGCTGGGTTTGCAACTCCTTCCAACTTAGCAATATCTGAAAATTTAATTAGCGGGGCATTGTCTCCCTCTTCCACATAATTAATGAGGATGTTAAAATAAAACTGGATTAAGAATTTATTACACTATAATTTGCAAATCATTGCCACAGTTACTAGATAAGCTCTAACAAGGCAGGAGGGAGCAACCTGATAGGGACAAGGGTATCTAAGACAATGTGGTTCCTAAACCTAAGCAAGAGGCTGCTGTATGGCACAAGGGATAGAGTTCAAGCTGGGAGTCAGAAGCCAGGTTCCTCATGGAGGGTCTGTCAGTAACCAGAACAAACTGGCCATCATATTCCATCCCTAAACCCCAAGGGTCAGGCTGAAGAACACTAAGAGAATTTCAGCTTAATTTCATACCTAGACTCTCATGTGAAGATGGAACATAGTGTGCTCCATTCAAAAGGGAGGGAATGAGGAATGGAGGGGGAAACATGTATCTGTTACTGAATATTATAATAATAGAAAGAATAAGCCTTTCAGGAAGATTAAATAAAATAGTTCAAAATAGATTGAACTAATTTTAGTTCAAATCATGAGACCCCAGGAAGTATTTACTCTTAAATATATATATATATATTCTTAGCTAATGAAAACAGTCAAGTCTAGACAAAAATGGTCAATCATTAAAAGGAGAGTTTCTAATATTTAAAAAGAGTAGGTAATGAGACAAATCTAACTCAAAACTTTATGCAGATCAGTCACATCTTTGGTTTTACCTCTTGCTGGTTCTGATTTTATTCCTATTCCCATTGTTCCTTCTGATTTGACATCTCTCAACTGAATCTTTTACTTTTATTGTTCGCTTCTTTACTTTGACTTCTATGACCTCAAAGTCTTCCTCTAGCTTCTCAGTATGGCTCATTTGGGGGTACTCAATCCCATGCCTTTACAGCAGTAACCAAATAAGGTCCCTCACCAGCTCCTGCATACAATCCAACCCCACAAGATGGCCTTAGTGACATTCCTCTCCAGGTAGCTCTGTCTTCCATCTTAGAGAGGTTATCTCGGCCCTGCTGACCATGCTCAAATCCACAGGGAGAAAACTTAGGAATAGGATGTATTTATGGAGAGACATAATGGATCAGTAAAGGAATTACTGTATTTAGGACAACTGTAGCTTCATAGAGCAAGTATTAAAGAGATATTGCTATGGCATGAGTGTTTATATTCCTCCAAATTTTATATATTGGAAACCTAGCCCCCAAGGTGATGGTATTATATGATGGGGGTCTTTTTGAGGTGATTAGGTAATAAGGGTGGAGTCTATGAATGGCATTCAGGTCCTTATATTTAACATAGGTAGCTAAATATTAATAAAGGAAGCAAAGAAAATCAGACATTATCAAGCATAATCAGCTGAAGAGCATGAACCTGCTTGCTTCCATAAGAAGTTACAGTTGCACACACTCCCCAGGGAATCACCAGTCAGTTCTCTACCAGTTGCTGGGAGAAGGGACTGAGGCCAATCTGTCTAGCCTAGGGAAAAAAATAGATTGGTTAGGGGGTGGACACATCAGAAGCCAGAGAAAGCTTGGGAATTAGATTGGTTAGTTTGAGAAAGTACCCAGTCTTTCCAAAGCCCCAAATAATATAACCCTAACTAACAAAAAGCCCTCTCCCCTTCCTCACCCCTTCTCTCTCTCTCTCTCTCTCTCTCTCTCTCTCTCTCTCTCTCTCTCTCTCTCACACACACACACACACACACACACACACTCACACCATTCACTCAGTGGTTATCTCTAATTAGTAACCATGTGGCCTTCACAGCTGCAAGGACTCCAAAAGCAGGCCAGCAGCACAGCAACGGGTGGCAGCTGAGAACAGCACTATGCTACCTGCACAGGGGCTGCAACTGCTGATGCAGGACCAATAGCACAGAATCATAGCACAGAATCTTTGGACAATGGTCTTTGTTTTGGCCTTGATGGAGATAAGGCTGGACTTTTTCCATGACAGGGCAGATGAAGATGAAACATTCAGCACCTAGAGCAGCCTTCAATTCCCATCCCCAAAAAACCTCACTACATACCACATTCTCCCATGTGTAGTTCTCCTGAAATGTTTGTCTCACAACTCTATGAAAGAGCCCCATTTTCACTGGCAGCACCTATAAAGGAAAGCCCATCGAGCCGCCCTGTGAGTACACAGGGAAAATATGCCTCCTGGAAGAAGGCCCTCACACAACCATACTGATGCTCTTATTTTGAACTTCCAATCTCTGGAGCTGTGATAAATAAATGTCTGCTTTTTATCAGCTGCCCAGTCTGGAATTTTGTCACAGCTGCCCAAACATACAAAGAGAAGTAGTCATAGTTGTGTAACTTTTTCAAAAAGTCAATGTTGAAGAATGTAACTTGTGAACCTGGTTTTTATTCCCAAGTCCTTTTGTTATCCTATCTAATAAAAGAGTATGTGCAAATTAACCATCACTCCGCTACACCCACAAATCATGTCTATAAGCCACCCCCACCAGCTAATCAGGAGTGAGTATGCAAATTAACCCCAATCAATATGGCTACTGTCATGGAAGGAGCAGGAAGGAGGCTTGGGTTTCCCCGATGATGGAGCAAGCCAAGCTTTCCACACACCCTGGCGGGCCCAGGCCTCCACTCCAGGCTACAAAGTTTCAGTTATAGAAAATAAATAAATCCCAACAAAAATGGTGGTAGCCATGGAGCTGGAGAGAGTAGGAGGCTAGGCTTGCCCCCAGCAATGGAGGAAGCCAAGCATCTACAGCCCTGACTTGTCTTGGCCTCCACTTAAGGCAGCAAAGTTTCAATTGTAGAAGATAAATAAATCCCAGATACCAGAGCCTCCACTTGGGTCGCCAGGGAGCATGGCCAGCCTACAAACCACCATAGGCCCCTCACTCAGGACACCCCATGCCCCAAGGGAACCCCCACCCTGATCCAGGATACCCTTCAGGGCAAACCAGCTGGCACACACCCATGCACCATCTATTCTAATAAAAGAGAAATATGCAGATTGACCATCACTCCAACACACAAGATGGCTGCCCCCATGTGATCAAAGATCCTGCCCCCATGTGGATACAAGATGGACACCTCAAAATAGCCAGCATTGGAGGGCAGTTGGAAGGGACCAGGTCTGCAAGGGAGGGAAGTTGTGGGTCATCAGGCCAGCAGGGTAGGGCAGTTGGAAGGGACCAGGCCTGCAAGGGAGGGCAGTTGGGGGTAATCAAGCCTGCAGGAGAGGGCAATTAGAGGTGATCAGGTTGGCAGAGGAGGAAAGTTGGGGGTGACTGGGCCTGCAGGGATAGCCATTTGGAGGGGACCCAGGCCTGCAGGGGAGGGCAGGTAGGGGTGGCCCGGCCTGCAAAGGAGGGCAGTTAGAGGCAAACAGGCTGGCAGGGGAGCAGTTAGGTATCAATCAGGCTGGCAGGGGAGTGGTTAGGAGGTGATCAGGCTGGCAGACAGAAGCGGTTAAGGGCAATCAGGAAGGCAGGCAAGTGAGCAGCTGGGAGCCAGCAGTCCTGGATTGTGAGAGGGATGTCTAACTGCCCATTTAGGCCCGATCCCAGTTGCTCCCCGATTAGAGAGGGTGAGGGACACCCTCCCCCCATGCATGAATTTCATGCACTGGGCCCTAGTGTCCAATATAATAATGTAGGTTAGCACTGGAAAATTATGCATGCTTTGACTGCCTTGCTGGCCCAATATTGAAAATGTCATGTAAATTTTGTTATTAGGCACATGAATTCCTATATTTGAGCCCTTTATAGGTCTTTATATCAATATATTGGAAAGGGAGAGCCTATTTTGTTACCAAAAAAAGAAAAAGGAAAAGGAAATAAAAGACAATGTAGGGACTTACTCAAGGGAATACCTTGAAACAGGTATAATTTATAAAACAAAATACCCTTAATATGACAGCAGTCAATTTAGCCTGATATAAAAGAGGGTCGGTGTTTTCTTTCATTTATATTTTTATGATATGTAATGTCTTTATAATTTCACTACTCCACATCAAAGCTGCCAACCGCTGAGCGCCTAAATAAGTAGCATGTGAAGAAAATGAATGAACTGCTAAATGTCCCATTACGTCCACAGAGAATATCCTTCTAGTTGGAGTCAGGAATCTTAAATTGAGACGACAAATGAATGGTTTTCACTCCAATGGAGGGAGAGCTTTGGCAACTTTATTATGTTCAGCATTTAAATGGATAAAGGGGAAATAGAGAGAGAGAAGAGAGAAACAAACTAAAAAAAAAAAGTGTTGTTGGTATCTGAGCTCTAGATGAAAATGTCAATTCCTCTGTGAGGCAGAGTGATGGGGACAGTAGGGGGCATAGCACTTGCATAAAAGCTCTGGGAGAGGAGAGGAGGGCCTGTCACTGGTGTGATTTCTCCAACAAAAAAGAAGCTATTTGGAGAATCTTAACAAGTTCCAACATGTTTGTCCCAACACATTAGGGACTGGCATCAAAAACTGAAAGGCAAATAATGTGCAGAGCTGGTTAAAGGAAATCACAGTAATCACAGCTCTTAGGGCACTTAACAGCAGACAACCATGGAGCCCCAAGGCAAGGGGTGAGAAATGGGGGTGGGGGGTGAGGGGAAAAGGGGCAGAGGGTGGTGGCTGCAGCACCACCCAGAAGTCTATGGACTTTTAAAATCTACCCAAGTTCCAGAGGAAGATAGAATGAGTGTGTAGCAAAGACAACTGACCGGTCGTATACACACTGGGAGTCCTTTCGCGGAGGCCCACCTTCACAAGCCCTAATTCATTAATACCTTCTTTAGTCTTCAGTATTTAAAACATCTATTTTTCATGTCCCAGATGCCATCTCACTGATTTCTCTCTCACCATTTGTCAGTTCCCATACAGACTTTCTCTCGGCATGGCGTTTTGCACCACACTCAATGATGGAGGACAAATGGGCTACTTCATGAGTAGTAGTGGACTCCAAATTGGGAGGCTGAGCAATTTCAGGATAAGACATTTAACTGACGGTCAAGAATTAAACAACTGACTAAGAGCACATGAACAATAGGTCAGAGGTACTTCATTTTGAGTTCTGTGATCAAAGTAGTAGGTGAACAAATAATTTTTTATTCCCTCAATGGGGTTGACTTGGACATGTGAGAATTTATGGATGTATAAAGTACAGACCATGGTGGGGAAAGGTTTGCCTCCTGTAACTTTTTCGGGTATATATTTTAACAAAAGCAGTTCATTCCCAGATAGTGGGTGGAAACACTAGGAAATTATAAGGGTTCTTTTCCCTATAAATGAAAGGAGTATTTTACTCCTCTAACTGGGAAAATATTCTCTGTAAGAAGCAAATAGGGTTTTAAAATTGCACCAGAATGTAAATCAGAACATAAACTTTGAAACTTGAAAACTATTCTTTTAAGACAAAATAATCATCAGGCTTCTCCTCTCTGGCATTGGTTTTCTAATTTCAGGAATAAATGGATTGGACTGTATAATCCCTAACTCCCATAAAGTCTAATATTGTATGGTCTTTAACAATAAAAATAATAATGCCACAACTACACAATAATGGCACATCACCAACAACAATCTTGTCAACAACCATTTGCTAAATGCTTATAAAGCACCAATGTGCTAAGTGGCTAAAGCACTTTATACCACTTAATCCTTGCAATTACTTTATGGAGAAAAAAATTACTATTCCCATCTTTATAGATAAAGAGAAATACATCTCCTAAAATTATATAGTTTGTGGGTGCCAGGAGTGAAATTCTCACTCACATGGAAACCCCCAAATCTTATGTCCTGGATTTAAGAACCCATTATTGAGCATTTTAATTTTACTTCACCTGGTTGGAGGGGAAGACAGGCTATAGGAGACTGAGAAGTAGAAATGTCTCCAATAACTTTGTTTACAATATATACAGTATTATTGGGGAGAAAAGACCCATATGGGAAAGAGATAACCATACATTTGGTATGTAAGGAAGTGCCATCCTGAATAGATTAGTCAATGAGAACTACAGGATTGAAAGAAGAGAAAATCATTACTAGTGAGATACTAGCAACAAGCCCAGTTGGAAAAGGTTTTGTGTCATTGGGCTTCCAAAGGAGAGGACACAAGGCAGACAGGGAGGCTAGGAGAGGCTTTTCTGGTGAGAGAAAATCACATTAGCAAAAGCAAACCCTGGAAGTATTATGGTATGAATGAGAATCAGTGAAGAAACATGTTTACTTAATCCAGTTTTGATGAAATGTGTTCTTCAATTTCCAAATATTTGGAAATTTTTCTGTATATTTTATTGTGGACTAGAGGCCCGTTGCACAAAGATTCATGCCATAGACCTTCCTTCCCCTGGCTACCAGCACCGGTTTTTCTCTGGCACTTAGACCCAGGCCTTTGCTGGAACCAGACCCTTCAGTCTTTGCTCTGGCCAGAGCACCACTCCTGGAGCTCCCACTGCCCCGGCTCCCCCCATCATAGCAGGTTTCCCACCCCTCCTCACACCCCCTCTGGCCCAGCTGCTATGTGCCTGCATGTGTGCTGCCTAGAGGCCCCTGAGCAGCTCGGGGGTGGGGCCGCCACTATCTTTTGTTGGGTTAATTTGCATCCTCATGTCTGATTGGTGAACATTGTGAAGTGATGGTCAATTTGCATATTTCTTTTTTATTAGTGTAGATTATTTTCAATTAAATTGTGGTCAGAAGACTACTCTGTAAGATTTAAATTTCTTTAAATTTATGAGATGTGTTTTATGGCTTAATAAATGGGGAGACCTAGTTTGTTGAATGTTCTGTGTGCACTTAAAAATAATGTGTATTCAACAGCTGTTGGGTGTGGTGCTCTGTTAATAATAATTAAGTCAACATAGTTGAAAATATTGTTTACTAGTATATTCTCTACATCCTAAATTAACTTTTGTTTTTATTTTTATTTCTTTGTTATTTTTTGGATAAACTGAATAGTTTTTGTATTCTATTTTATTTCCTCTATTGGGTTATTATCTATACTGTTTCTTACTATTACTTTTTCTCATTACTCTAGAAATTACAATATATATCCTTATCAGAATATCCTTAGAATTTTTTACCAGCTCACATTTCACACCACATTTCCAGTTTCACAAATATAAGAACATCAAATCAGTTCACTATTATTACCCCACCAACTTGCATAGTGTTATTGTAATATATTTTAATTCTACATACATTTTAATTCAACCTTACAATGATGCCATTTTTGCTTTAAAGAATTCATTTACACTTGAGAAAAATTAAGAGAAGAACATTTCAAGATTAGTCTTTTATATTAAGTTGTATACTTACCACTTCATTCCTTCTTATAGAACCAAATTTCCACTTGATATAATTTTCCTTCAGTTTGATATATTTTCTTTAATATTTCTTATAGCATAGGTCTTCCAACATTCAATTTTCATTCATCTGTAAATGCCTATTTCACTTAAAATTTTCTTTAAATTTTAAAAAATATTTCACTGTATATAGATTCTTGCTTAGGAATATATTTTTTCCTTTTAGGATTTTAAAAATAGACATTCCATTGTCTTCTGGCCTTCATTTTGGTTGACAAAAAATCAACTATCCTATTCTATATAATAAATGCTAATATGCAAATTGACCAAACAGCAGAATGACTGGTCGCTGTGACACATACTGACCACCAGGGGACAGACACTCAATGCAGGAGCTATCCAAGTTGTCAATGGGACATCCCCTGAGGGCTTCCAGCCTGTGAGAGGGCTCAGACTGGGATAAGGCATCCCCTTCTCCCTCCGAGTGCATGATCTTGTGCACTGGGCCTCTAATCTTTCATATTATTGTTCTACTGCATATAATATGTGTTGTTTTTTTCCTAGCAGCTTTCAATATGTTCTCTTTATGTCTTTGTCTCTGGTTTTGACTATGAGTGCCTTAGGTTGGTATTCTTTGTATTTACTCTCCTCTATCTTTTCATTACAAGTTCAGATTACTGAGTCTCACTTCTGAACCACTGTATTAAAGTCTCTGGCATTATGAGAAGGATCTACATTTCTGAACAGTCTCTAAATTATTGTTATGCACAATGAAAGTTAGATATCTAAACTATAGTAATAGAAATGGTTCCTAATCTGAAGACATTTAGGATATTTAATAGGGCTAAGATATATATACTCAAACATCTATAATATTATTAGGATATAAAGATATGTCTTTTCAATAGATATGACTTATTATGAAAGTTCTGATAGAAAGGAAGAAAACAAAATGGTAAGAAGGGATGCTTAATGAAAGGCATAGCATTTAAGTAGAATCTTGAAACATGAGTGATATTGTGATTTGGAATATTGGAGAAGAGCCGCCTTAATTTAAGTGGTCATCACTAAACATTATGACAAAATAATTTTATCACCCAAAAATGAAACTTTTAACCTCTATCATTGACATGAAATAGATGTGAGAGGCCAAAATAAAGGAATATTTTGATAGACTTAAATTTAAGGCTTGTGACCTTTCAACCTTTAATACAGAATCCCTGTACACACAGCATGTCATAAACCTATATACTATGCAAAAGAAAAAAAAAACACAAAAGGGAGACCTGGAATCTTTTCCACCCCATTAACAAAATACAATAGCTTCTTATATTTTTAATGTAATGTAACCTGGATGTCAAGTTGCATTAAGTTGCCTTGGGTTATGATGACATAAATAGTTCAATATAATGAAACATGACACAGAGAAATATGGGCATCGATCTGTGCCACTAATTTGAAGACATACTGGTTTTTGCCTTGATCTGTTCTTATGTCCTCAACTAGGAAATGACACATGGATAATAGGTATCGTCTGCTTTGTTGTTCCCTGGATGGGCTGCAAACAAGAGGTTTTTCATTATTGACAAATCCATGGTATTGACAAGAGGACTTTCTCATGGACTCTTGTCAAATGGTCATAACTTATAAAAAATGAACAAAATCTACAGGCAGTTTTTAGGTAAATGAAATCAACTATACCTGCTTCCTATTTCAGTTTTTATTAGAGGTGAGATTTAATCTTAATGTATTCACATAATCTATAAACTTGGGACTATGCTAGGGGTTAGGGATACAGAGATGACTAAGACACTGTCCTCATACTCTAGTCCAACATTTATCAAAATATATTTTTCGGAGATATTACTAGATGTAGCCTTAAAATCTCTGTGTTTTTAAAACACAGAGTTAAACACATAGCAGGGATTTTTGTAGATACTTCACTTTCAAGGAAGTAGAGCATTTAACTCCCTACTCTTGAGACATGGGTTCCGTCCAAAGAGTAGGTATTATAAAGAAGAAAATAAACTCTGTGGTGCAGATATCTGACAAACACTACCTTAGCCAGGTGATCAAAGTCAACATCAACAGTCATAAATCATATAGATAGTATATAACATTGATATGATGTGATGAAATGGCACTTTAGTTCTGGGGTTTTCCTCCCAAAACTCATATCTTCAGTTCAATCACGAGAAAACAACAGATATTTTTAGTAGTAGGGCATCCTACAAAATATCTGATCAATATTCCTCAAAACTGTTAAGGTCATCAAAAACAAGGGAGTCTGAGAAATAGCCATAGTCAAGAGGAGCATAAGGAAATATAATGAGTAAATGTAATGTTGTATTCTGGATGAAATCTTGGAACAGAAAACAGACATTAGATAAAAACTATAGAAAGCTGAATAAACTGTGAGCTATAGTGTATTGATTCATTAATTGTAAAAAATGTACCAAACTAATATAAGATGTTAATAAATAGGGAATGCAAATGTAGGGTGTATGGGAACTCTCTGTACTACATTTTAAATTTTTCTTTAAATATAAAATTTTTCTAAAAAATAAAATTTGTTTTAAAAATACTACCTACAGAGGAATGCCAATTAGAATGACAACAAACTCAGCAACAATAGCTATTAGTGGTCACAGAAGACTGAATATATACAAAGGGATTAGCATATTGAGGATAAGATGGTGCAGGGTTTCTTACCATCAGGGAAGGTGACTAGAAATAGGGAAAGAGCATAAATAAGAATAAATCCTATGGTGTTGGATTGGACTTGGACATATCAATATATAAATCCAGGGTTTTGAAGATAGATAAATGACCTTATACTAAATATTATATACATACACACACACACACACACACACACACACACACTATCTAATAAAAGAGCAATATGCAAATTGACTGTCATTCCAACACACAAGATGGCTGCCCTCATGTGGTCAAAGATGGCCAACTCCATGTGGACACAAGATGGCTAGCAGGGGAGGGCAGTTGGGAGGGACCAGGTCTGCAGGGGAGGGCAGTTTGGGGCAACTAGACTGGCAAGGGAGGGCAGTTAGGGGTGACAAGGCTGGCAACAGAGGACAGTTAGAGGTTAGAAGGAGGGGGCAGTTGGAGGTGACCAGGCCTGCAGGGGAAGACAGTTAGGGGCAATTGGGCAAGCAGGGGAGCAGTTAGGTGCCAATCAGGCTGATAGGGGAGTAGTTAGGGGGTGATCAGACTGGCAGGCAGAAGTGGTTAGGGGCAATCAGGCAGGCAAGTGGTTGGAAGCCAGCAGTCCTAGATTGTGAGATTATGAGAGGGATCCCACATTAGAGAGGCTACAGGCTGGGCTGAGGGACACACACACACACACCCCTGGCTGTGCACGAATTTCATGCACTGGGCCTCTAATATCTATATATATAATTAAAACTCTAAAATGTCACTCCAAATTATACTGTAAAATATCAAGAGTTAAATGACAATTTGAAAACCTTAAAAAATGCATTTCTCTTAATAAAAAGAAATTTCAATCAATATAACGACAAGTAAAATTCTCTTTTGCAACCATAGATGCCAGTAAATAATGGAATGACACTTTAGCAGTTCTGAGGGAAAATAACTGTAGGTCTAGAATTACAGAATTATAAAGGATTATAAAGCAAAGGCATAAGTTATTCACACAGAAAATAACTGCCTTTATATTTACTCCATTCCAACTCCTCTTCTGGGCTTTAATATATATCAGGAAACAGAGGAGACAAAGCCCATTTTCTGAAGCCCCTGTCTAATGAAGACAGACATATAGACCAACAATAAACAGATATGTTGTGAACTGATAAGTGCTATAAAAAAAAAGAGAGAAAGAATGAGGGATACAGAGTGGTGATAGAAAGATGTTATTTATGAAGGGACATAAAAGAAACCTTTTCTGAGGCTATGACATTTGATCAGATCTCCAAAGGATTCGAAAAGTTATCCATAAAAGTGTCTAAAGCAATGAATCCCTGATGGGGGACTCGAGAATTGCCCTAAAAAAAAAGGAGAAGGAGCAGGAGGGAGGAGAGAAGAGAGGAGGAGAAGGAGGAGGAGGAGGAGGAGGAGGAGGAGGAGGAGGAAGTGGAGGAGGAGGAGGAGGGGGCGGGGGAGGGGGAAGAAGTAGGGAAGGAAGGGGGAGAACAGGGGGAGGACAGGGGAAAGGAAGAAGTACTCTCAAATAGTTGGCTAAAGAAACTGGTAGAATGGGATGAGCATTTATGTGATGGAGAAAACTCAGCAGATGTAGGTTTTGTGAATAAAAATCAAAAGGCCATTTTTGTAAATAAAATACCTAATCCAACATTCAAATGAGGATATCATACAGATATTGGAATATAGGAACTTGGAATCCAGAGGAAAAGGTTGATACAGGAGATGCATGTCCACATCAAGATATGAATTAAAGCCATGTACTAAGTATGAATAGAGATAAAAGGAAACATTTGAAAACTGATCCTAGAAGAAAGTAAAGGTTACAAGTAAGAAAAGTGGAAGAAACCAGTGGGGGAGCCTATGTAATGGGCCAATGAGGCCCATGGAGAACCCAGAAAGAGCAGAACTATGAAGAGGAAATCTGGAATATGTCTCGAAGAGGAAGGTGTGGTAACATATGCCAAATGCTGCTTATAGGTCGAAGAAGATGAACACTGAGATGTTACCTTTCAGAGTTGGTATTAGAGGTCATTGCTTAAGATCATATCTAGTGAAATGAAAGTAACAAAGGCCTGAGTGGGGAGAAAAAGTAAACAGAATGATATGGATAGCTCTTTCCAGGAGTTTCCCTAAAACACTATTTCTGTTATAAAAAGACTGTGTTTATTACCTATAGAGACTCATAAAAAGTATTAAAGTCCCCACTTCAGCAAAAAGCATGTATACTTAGAAGTAAGTCTCACAATGATGAGCACAGAAATGGCTTTTAAATATCAGTAAGATTAATTAGCTGTGGATTATAAATAAATTTAACCTTTATTTTAAAAACTATTTTTTAAATTAATAAAATGAAGGTGGGTTGTTTGATGGAGAAATACGTCATGCTAAAACTGACAGAATTTTCAGAACCAATGACTAATATGTAATTATAGTGGAAATTTTAAAACACATCTGTCAGAGACTGACACATTCAAATGACACTAAATATTTACCAATATGAAAAATTTGAACAACAAAATAAAAATACTTGTCTAATGGACATTTGGACAACTCTTCTCAGAAAAATAAATAATTATGTAAAATTTTCAGGTATATATAAAATACTTTTTAATTTGCCATATATGAATGAAGTCAAAATAAGGCTCAACTAATTTTAAACAATATCATAAGGGTCATATTCAATGACCATAATACCATTAAATTAAAAGTTATGAGGAACAAGACCATAAAAACAAGCTTAGATTGCCTTAATGATTACTTAATAATTTGTAGTTTAAAAGGGAAATTATGATGGAAACTACAGAATGGCTAGAAAGCAGCTTTTAACTATGGAAGTATTCATATAAAATTAAAATGGTTGAAAATAAGCAAAGTACATTTCAACTCAAAAGCCTGATTAGAAAAAGAATGAACCGAGAAAAGTAGAAGGAAATAACAAATTATAAGATCAGAAATTAATTAATCAATTAGTTACAATTATACAATGTTTATTATTAAACAGAAAAAAAACACAAAGCAGCAATAAAGAGGCTCAACAAAATAAGAAAAGGTGTTTCTTTGGAAAAATTCTATATAAGAGATAATATGCAAATTGACCCTCATACCCTCATGTCACAAGATGGCCACCACCACATTGTCACAAGATGGCTGGCAGAGGAGGACAGTTGGGGGCTACCAGGCCTACAGGGGAGGGCACTTGGGAGTGACCAGGCTTGCAGGGGAGGGCAGTTTGGGGTTATCAGGTCAGCAGAAGAGGGCAGTTGGAGGAGATCAGGCCAGCAGGGGAGCAATTAGGTGTTAACTATGCTGGAGAGGGAGTGGGTAGGCACCAATCAGCCCAGCAGGGGAGTCGTTAGGGGGCTATCAAGCTGGTAGGCAGAAGTGGTTAAAAGCAATCAGACAGGCAGGCAAGCAAGTGATAAGGAGCCAGCAGTCCCAGATTGGGGGTTGGGGGGAGCAGTCAGACATCCTCCAAGGCAGTGGTTCTCAACCTGTGGGGGTAGAATGACCCTTTCACAGGGGTCGCCTAAGACCATTGGAAAATGCAGATATTTACATCACAATGTATAACAGTAGCAAAATTTCATGGTTGGGGGTCACCACCACATGAGGAACTGTATGCAAGGGTCACGGCCTTAGGAAGGTTGAGTACCACTGCTCCAAGGAATTCCAGATTGGAGATCATGCAGGATTGACTGAGGGACACCTCACCCCAGTGCACAATTTCATGCTCCAGGCCTCTAGTTATTAAAATAAACTTCTAATTTGAACAAAAGAACAAAGATGAAAAAGGAAAAAGTAAACAATATTAATAATTAATAAGAAAATTAATAAGGGATCAGATATCTTACCTAATAAGGAGAAACATGTAAATTAACCATACCTCCGCTACACTCACAGCCAATCAGATTGAGTATGCAAATTAACCCAACAAAGATGGAGGTTAATTTGCATACATACCTGGATCCCAGGAATCTCCTTGGCACTCAGGTCACTTCCAGCCAGCCATCGGAGGGGCCAAGCCTGTGATCAGAGGGGCATGGCAGGGGGGTGGGAAGGAGGGTTACTTCCTAAGCCTAAAGCCCAAGGCTTGGGAAGGGGCCGAGCCTACGACCAAAAGCAGACCATCCTGAACTCAGCACTGGGTTGCCCAGCTGCAGCCTAGCAACCTAACACTGACTATTCAGATAGCTGAGACCAGAAAGTGAGTCAGGGTCTGGTCTGCAGTCTCAGTGGAAGCTGTTGATCAGTGTACTTATCTCTCTCTTTCTTTCTGATCTTCACCAGCATCCAGGCTTTTCTTTCTCTCCCAGCTTCTGTGGGGCTGCTGTTAAGCCTCGCCTCTTTGGTCAGGCCCAGAGATAGGCCTGGAGATGCTGACTGGCATAGGAACTGACCAATGAGAACAAAATCTAGGTGCTGTGGAGAGCCAATGGCTTTCTAGAAGGCAGAGTTTTTGACACTGACTGGCATTGGAACCGAACAATGCAAACCAAATCTGGGTGCTGTAGGGAGCCAATGGCTGCCTAGGAAGTAAAGCTTTTGATGCTGGCATAGGAACCGACCAATCAGAACCAAATTGGCTAGAAGAGGAGGGCAGTTAGGGGTGACATCAGTCCTGCAAGAGAGGGTAGTTAGGGGTGATCAGGCTGGCAGGCAGAAGCAGTTAGAGGCAATCAGGCAGACAGGCAGTGAAGCAGTTAGGAGCCAGTGGTTCTAGATTCTGAGAGGGATGTCTGACTGCCAGTTTAAGCCCAGTCCCTGGGATCAGACCTAAAAATGGTAGTTGGACATCCCACAAAGGGTCCCCAATTGGAGAGAGTGTAGGCTGAGTTGAGGGAATCCCCCCTCCGTGCAGAATTTTTTTGCACCAGGCTGCTCATATCATATAAAAAACAATAGATTACTATTACCATCCATAACCTAAATTTTCATTTGTACTAGTATACACTTTGTTGTTCCTTGAACAACAATATATAAGTAAATTAAAGTGAAAATATGATTTTTTTAAATTTTCTTTTTAAATATATTTTTATTGATTTCAGAGAAGAAGGAAGAGGAAGAGAGAGATAAAAACATCAATGATGAGAGAAAATCATTGATCGGTTGCCTCCTCTATACCTACTAGGGGTCAAGCCTGAAACCCAGACATCTTATCTTAACCAAAATTGAACCCAGGATCCTTCAGTCAGCAGGCCAATGTTTTATCCACTGAGCCAAACCAGGTAAGGCCAAATATGAAAAATAATACTTAAAAACTCTGACCAAAAAAAAATGACAACAGAGAAACTATAAAATATAGAAAAGAACTTAAATAATATCCAGACACCAAGAAAGAATCTACCATAGAAGACGACTGGGTGTATAAGACAACCCCCAACTTTTCCAGTTAAAATATAGAGTCTGGGATATACTCACCCTATAAGATGACACCTGGCATATAAGATGACCCCCAACTTTTGAGAAGATTTTCCTGGGTTAAAAAGTCGTCTTATATGCCAGAATATATCATATTTATTATACAAACTAGAGGCCAGGTGCATGAAATTTGTGCACGGGAGTAAGGAGGTGTTCCTCAGCACAGCCTGCACCCTCTTCAATCTGGGACCCTTCAGGAGATGTCTGACTGATGGTTTAGGCCTAATCCCTCTCACAATCTGGAGCTTCTGGCTCCTAACTGCTCACCTGCCTGCCAGCCTGCCTATCTGATTGCCCCTAACCATTTCTGCCTGCCAATCTGATCATCCCCTAACTGCTTCCCTGCCAGCCTGATTGACACCTAACTACTCCCCTGCTGACTGATCACCCCCAACTGCCCTCCCCTGCTGACCTGGTCACCCTCAACTGCCCTTCCCTGCTGACCTGCTCACCCTTACCTGCTGGCCTGGTCATACCCAACTGCCCTCCCCTGCAGGCCTAATTGGCCACAACTGCCCTCCCCTACTGTACCCGCCTCCTCCACTGGGATCTGCCTCCTCCACACCAGGCATAGGAGACACCAGGACTGGCCTCCTCCATGCTGTATAGAGCCACAGGACCTCCAGGCCTCACCACGCAGAGAAGCTGCCAGGCCCCACCTCTGGTGTCTCAGTGGCAGAAAGAGAAGTGACTATCAAATAGCTGACTAATCCATTCCAGCCAGATTCCGTAAGAATAAGAAGACCAAAACCTCTACAAATGATTCAGTTTTTAAACTGGGGTCTCCTAGATTTGTAGCCTGAGATTTAATAAGCATGACTATGTCCATCCTCTTTACCCTCATTTTTATTTCAGTTAAAATAAATACTAGTAAACATGTAGACCTGCATGTAGTCATTTTAAAATGCATTCATATTACTGAAATGTTGCTTGAGATGTTTCTCTTCACAGACAGTTGCTGGCTCATTCCAAATTTATTTTAAAAGTTTTTTATTGGAAAATTCAGATGAAGAGAAATGCTTTCCATTATGGCCACAGTTTGTTTCAGATAAGTATCCTTTGCCACACTTCTCTGAAAACAGGAGGATTGTATTACAGCACTTGGGAAACAGAGACGTGTTTTTAAAACACCAGTCATTCCACTTTGGACTTAGCAATTATGTCATGGAGAAAAGTTTCAAAATGGTGTTTCTTGTACAATAGCTTTCCTGGGTAAACTTGAAGACAAATAGTTTACCTAATTCTACCAGTCAGTGGGGACTGGGAAGATTAGAAAGACCTCTAGGAGAAAAGCGTATATTCTTATAATTTGATCAGAGAAGTCAGAAATACATTTGGTGTAGAGGGGATGAAAAGGGACATTAACTGAAGAAAATTTTTAAAAAGGTGCAACTTGAAGATAACTGAGAGAAATTCTTTGGGTGTCCTGATATCCAGTATGCTAAGATGCAGACGTGGGGAGAAATATGAGGAAGATCACTTAAGAAGCCAGGAGAAAACAAACAAACATTTCATTTTCCTTTGTTTTCCCAAATAGGGTGGAGCAAAATTAGGTTTACAGTTGTTTGTACGGAACATCATACCATAATCCTATATAAAAAAAATCATAATATGCAAATTGACCGAATGGCTGAACAGTGGAACAACCATACGGATGATCATCTGGGATCATGCTATGAGACCCTCTGGCACCAGGCCAGCCAATGCAAGGGCAGTGCAATTGGTTGGGGCCACAGCCATCACCCTGCAGAGGGAGGCCCTGCAGAGGGAAGCCCAGGCCACTGGCTGGCAGGACAATCAATCAGGGACTCCATGATAGCCCCTAAGAGAGAGGGCCCAGGCCACCGACCAGTGGGCTGTAGTGGATGGGTGGGGCCTCTCTCTGGAGGGACGCCTTGGTCCTGGGTGTTGGAGGGAAGCCGGTGCTGGCAGCTCAGAGAAGGAAGGCTACTCTTGCACAAATTTCATGCATCGGGCCTCTAGCTCATCTTACTGATTAATAAAAAAAAAAAACATGTAAATTGACTGTACCTCCACTATGCCCACAGCCAATCAGAGTGAGTATGCAAATTAGGAGGCTAAAGATGGCGGCTGCCCAGCTACTTCAGGCGAGGAGTGATCAGGTGGGGCAGAATGCCTGCTATGAGAGGGAGGGTGGGCTGAGGGTGTGGGGGCAAAGGGATCTACAGGAGCGCAGTGCTGCAGTGAAGACAAAACTGCACACTACAGCCAGAGTCTACAGCGAAGCAGTGAAGACTGAAGATGAACCAGCTGGAGTCTACAGCAAAGATGAAGATGGCAGACTCTGCCCGGAGTGAAGGCCTGGGTCCCAGGTGCCAGAAGAAAATCAGTGTTGGAAGCCAAGGGAAGGAAGGCCTATTGCACGAATCTCTTCATGCAATGGGCCTCTAGTAAATAATAATATGAGAGAGAATAAACCCTGTGTTTTGCATATTCATAACTGTAGACCTATTTTTGCCCCACCCTGGAAAATAAGTAGAGAGATCAACAATACCTTAAAAAAAAACTTTGAGACAATAGCTTGTACCTCTTAAGCAGACAGTGTCACTCCTGCAGAATGAATTTCCCTGGAAGATAAATGGGAAGTCACTTTCATTGTATCCTGGCAGTATTTGTTAAAGCAATAATGATCATGGTCTAAGCCATTGCTCCCGGGATTAATGAGAGTCCAGGAGGAGTTGATGGTCCAAGATGCAGAGAAGAGTTGTTAAATCCCACATAACTATTAAGTCCCTGATAATTCACTGTGGCTAAAGACGGTGATGGTGAGGCAGGCATATCATAGTGATGGGCCTGGGAGGGACAGCCAGAGATGGGTGTGTTTAAAAAGCTGTGAATCTTTCAGAGCTCATAAAAATGATTCCTTTTGTAACATTAGTTATTTAAAGGCATAGCACAGCTTCTTGACTTCATAGAGGTGGTATGAAGCTGAATAATTTTACCTTTCTAATATTCAATAGAACCACTCACACTTTCACGGAATGAACACTAACTTTTCTTTCTCTTCATATCCTTCTTTACCATTTACAAATACCCATTCATACCAAGTGGTGGAATGCTTATATAGGATGAGGAGAAACAACAGCAGCAGATAAACAGTAAAAGTTGGTCTCTAGGTTCAGTGGCAAGGTCTTTGTCCCTTCAGCTGAACTCATGTGTAGAGATGAGTATTATGGTCTGGAGGTGAGGGACAATAGAAATCAGTCTATGAATCCCAAAAGAGCATTGCCAAATAGAAGGATCTAATGATACAAGTGAGTAGGCTGACCAACTCCAGTGAGGCTGAGCTTGGGGACCTCAGCACACTCCTTTCTTTTTGATTCAATATGATTTGAAATTCTTTATCAGGAGTCTATTATGTGCACAGAAGATCCACTGGTAAATAAAACAGTTTTGGCTTGTGTTCAGAACCACATTTTTTTTCTGGAAAATGATAAGTTTTCAATAAATATTAGCTGTTGTTATTATTTTCCAGGCAAAAGTGAGATATTATAATCCCACTATAGTCTCAGGGATGGTTGCCATTCTTGCAAGTTTCGAAGACATTGTTCCCACATCAAACATTCCTCATTGGGGTGGTTTAAAGATAATTATGGTGAATTCTAATTTTATTACCCCCCAAATATATTAAAAATGTAGATCTTTTATAATTCCTTCAATTAACAGTAGACACTTCTTGATTACTTTCTAATTAAATCATTTCACTCTAAGACTTGGTAATTACAACAAGAAGTTATTAAAATTAGAAAACATTTGCTAACTCAGTATTTTTGATTATTAAGCTTTTGTCATTTAATATTGCCAAACAGTCTATGAAGATGTATGAGCAAAGAAACTGATTTTAATGTCTTTAGCTGCAATAATTAACTACAGGTGTCCCAAACAATGCAATGTTTCTTTCTTACCACATATTTGTCTGTAAAATCTATTGTTCTTGTCACCAATTGGATTTTTTCCCCTCGCCTATTAAACTATGTTTTCCCTGATAGTAATGCTCCTCCCATAGAAGAGAATCATATCCTTGGATCTCCTCTGCTCCAGTATTTTATCTTTCTTTGGTGCCCTGATGAAAATAAGCCCAAAGCTTATTATAAGACTCAGAGTTCCTCTGCCTTTGATGGTCTTATCTGACTGATCACCACATTACAATCTATAGGACAATAAACTTCCTCAATCAGATACATTTCTGGAAAGAAAAACATCCATATTGTTGGGGCCTGAGAAATGCACTGTGTAGTTTGCCATCTCAATATGTCAATGGGGTGACAATTTGTTTTTATCAGATTTCTTACGAGGTATGATATCTTTTATCTTTAGTGGCTAGCTCTTAGTGGGAAAGGGAGAGGTGGGGAGAGGGATTGTTCTTTCCTTTCGATGAGGCTCGAAGAAAATTAAAGTACACATTTCTATCCTGCTCTTTAAAAATCAGGGTAAGCAGGAATGTACGCACCATTCCTGATAGGAAATGACTTTTGAAACATAAGATTGAATCCATAGGACCAAATGATCCCTGAAAGCTGTAATCAGTCAAAGTAAATTCCCCCAAATGTGATTCTGAAGCATAGGGTGAGGTGCTAATGGCTGTCTATTGGAATATCGGTTTGACAAAATGCACCCAGAAAAGATATTGACAAGCTCCTCAGTGTTCTACCAGAAAAGAGATTCTTGAAATCAAGCCCATTGCTCCTCTGCCTGCCTTTTGCTGAGACACCAAGGAAAAGATTGAGCAAATTCATCACCCCTTAACAAAGCAATAAGTGAACACTGATGAGTCTCTGTGTTTGATGGAAAGGTAGTAACCTGTTTGTGGTGAGTAAACAGCTCTCTATACACTGATCAGAGAACACCTGGGGAATCGTGTTCTATTTGGGGTGCAATATTTTCCTGAGGACAATGAGAAATACCCAAAGAAGGGGATACATGATGTAAAGAATGAAAGAGAAAATAGAATAGGAAAGTTGAACCCAGTAATGTAAGATTGGAGGGTGGGAGGGTAGCAGGCAGTTGGATAGGCATGAATACATTAGGAACAATGGAAGGGCACCAAGGCAGAAGCCCCAGGCATCTAACAATAGGCAAAACTGGAAAAACAAGAAAATCTTGCCCCCAGGGTGACTTTTCTTCCCCTAGCATATCACTGATCATGTGATTTAGACCCTGACCAATCATATCACTGGTTATGCAATTCGGACCCTCCCTGATATTTCCTCCCCTGGCATGTAGCTAGTAGTGTAGTAGACCCCCTTAGAGAAGGAACTACCACAGGAGAAAGCCTCATGGACTCTCATATAAGCTCTTGAATGACCCCTCCTCTAAGCATGAAACTCGGGACAATGAGGTTCTGATTCTGATACACATCAAATATTCTTAAGAAGAAAGCATGGGATCTGTTGACCACAGAGAAAGCATTTTGGTCAAACTAGAATTAGCATCTAGGTCTCAGTTGTGTTTCAGCTCCAGGCCCAGAAAAGCAACAAAAATAGACAAGCAATGCCATGGCTGGCATCAGATGCAATGACTAAATGTAGTGCTGACCAATCATAGAGACCATGACTCTAAAAGGACACACCTGGAAAGTGTGATGAATATTTTATTGAGATCTTTCCCTGGGTCTCCCCTAAAACCCCTGCTTTTAGAGATGGGGTTAAAACCCTTCTGACAGAGGACCCAGCAACTTTTCTCACTTCCTTTTTTCCCAGACTCTTTCTATATCTTTCTCTCTCTCCCCTGATGGTGTTTTGCTTCTATAACATGTTTCCTGAGCCCACACAGCTCAGTTGGCTCACCTATTCTACCTCTATGACTTTTTAAAGTTAACTTTCTCTTATAATTTGAGTTCCTCGGCTCTCTTTCTTTGCCAAACTCAAGTGCCAAGGTTGCTGAACCCAGGCCCTGCAACACTCTGGTGCCATTTTGCCACTAAGTGCAGGACAGGGACACTGTAGTTGCATTAAAATATATAAGGGGGTATCAAGGTGTGTGTGTCACTATGCAAGGGAGCAGAGGACAAACTAGGAAACACAAGTGGGAGACACAGGAAATTTGATTTAAGGTCTAAATTGGGAACAACATTCTTAGGGCTTAGGGTGGAATTAGCTAGTTCAGGCTGTATGGGACTCTATAAAGTATTTTAATAAAGTATTCAAGGAAACACTGGATAAGATGTCTGAAAAATAATAAAATTTGGATAAATGCCATCTTGTTATGAGAGAAAGAACCCAGCCTGAGAACTAAAAGCCCCATACTCCAACTCTGAAAATAACCCATCAAGAGAGAAATCTAGATTTAGTCTGGGTTTACTGTATGACTTCGAATAACTGACGGCAAGGGTGGTGTACTAGCTATGTCCATTTCTAGAGAGATTGAGGAAGAGGTTTGAAGTCTGTGGCTGATATTTAATAATTCTGCAATGTTCCTAAGAATGTATTTTTTTATTGCTGGGTACATTATAACTATAAAAATAACTGATGACATGTTTGCATGTTACCTCAATGATATAAATGTTTACATGTTTATAATGTGTACATCTTGTGTAAATGTGGGAGGAAACAAAAGAGTATTAGAGGAGTATCAGCTAAGCCATTCAATTCTCAAATTTTTAAATTACTTAGGTGGCTTTAGGTAACTCTTCTTCTCTGAGATTTACAGTCTCCTCTGTGAAAGGAAGGACCAGATGAGATCATCTCTGAGGTGTGTTTTTTGTGTGTTTTTATTGTTGTTTTTTAACATAAGTATCCATGATCTTAAAATATGTACACTGAATAGACATGTATGTCAATGCATTCACTATGTTATGAAATGTGACACCATGGGCAATTTATCATAAAAATATCCATCTTGCTAATGTGCACCATTCTTTTTCATCCCTGCAACCCTAGCAGATAAATGTGCTGAAGAACTTTGGTAAATGCTTTGATCCACTAAGGAGATTCACAACATAAGCTTGATATTTCTTGAGTTTTAGCCATGCTGAGATAAGCCCAATATCTCTATCCGTGCTTTACAGTTGTATCAAAAACAATGTAAATCTCCCCAATGGCTTATTTACATGCCTCTAAGATACAGGATCATAGAATATTAAAACACCATGGGGGCTGAGAGGCCATCTAATCCCAACCCTCTCATTTGACAATGAGGACACTGAAACCCAGAAATATTAAATGGCTTAACTAAAGACACCAAGTTACTTTGGGCCAGGGCTAAAAATAGTTTTCAGGACTTCTAACTCCTCATCAAATTATATTGTTTCATTTAAATGTATCACTGGCCCATTTACATTAATGAGTGTTATGGTTGTAATATTCCCACTTAGTTTGTTGACATTTAGTTATAAATACAAGTTATATAGAAATTTTATAAATTTGGGAACAACCTTGTTTAGCTTTGTCTAGCATATCTTTCACTCATTACCACATTGATGGACAGGATGAACCTTGGACCTGAACTTTTCAAGCCTTCAGGGGAAACATCTTAGAGCTGGAGTATAGAATCAGCAGGCCTATTCAGTAGGGATTTGAAAAAAACAGCTAGGAGAATAATTTAATATAAACAAATGGCAAAGAGGGCAATACAGGAGCAAACAGAAGCCTAAGTGGGCAAGTCTGTGGCCCATGGCAAGAAGAAGGAGCAGGCTGTCTTGCCAAGAGGGAAAAACACAACCATACAATTGCCAAACATCTGATTGTTTTGTCAAGAGGGCTTGTTAGCCCAATACCCAATGGATCTGGAAGAATGTGAGGAAATTAGAGTTGCCTCTGTGAGTAAGACTCAGTACATTCAAATAAGAATTCTGACAGGGCACTGAGAAAATTTGGGGAAAATCCAGATGGTTTTGTTTGATGATTCAAAATAAAATGATTTGTAATTTGAAATGAATATCCTTTCAAAGCCTCGAATAATCCAAATTTGATTCTGATATTTTTATTAATTTTCAAGAAGATAGAATTAGGCTTATCTGAGTAAACTAGTCATGTATAATAAAACAATTATTAACATGTAGGAAGAAAACTGAAATTGAGCAGATGTTTTGCCCACATGAAGGCACAGGTTTTGACATACAAAGGGATTCTGTGCTTATTTGTTGGAACTGACCTGGGGTGGTTGGGAAATGATGTAGAGCTTGGATCAATATAGACACAAATCAGTTTTTCAGTATTTCCAACAACTTGTGACCCTCCATCTGGGTTGAGAATATACAGAATGACTGTGGAAACAGAACCGTTCTCTATCTAGCTGATCTGCTGACCTTTGGGGAGTTCTCCCATAACTAACTTTTGTCTCACAGGTAAAGGAGAGGAAGGACAATAAATAAAAACATGCTTGTAAGTAGACCCCTAGCCGACATGAAGACCTCCCCTGTGTGGCTAAAACTATAACACTGCTGGAGTCAGAGAGAGTCCTCTGAAATGAATTCTCTTGCAATTTATTGTATGTCTGCAGCTAAGTCTCCACAGATATGCCACTCCACACAGCCTGGGGAATGAGGCTTCCTTGTTAATGTGGTCGGAGTATAATACAATCGCCTCTGGTCACTCATCAATCCAAATTATTTGATGTGGTTTTAATTAGGCCAAACAAGAGACCCAGTAGTTATTATAACTCAGCCACAGAAAGAAGAAAAATCAACTCTTTGTTTACTTCTGGTGCCCCGGACACATGAAGACACACCAAAATAACTGCTATTTATTTTATAAGATGGAAAAAATATTGACTGCCCTCTGGTCATAGAAGGCATTTTCTTGTGGGATTACAAGTGCAGAGATGAATTAGGTACACTTAGGATCAATATCTGTTTCTCTTCTTGGCTCAAGATGGGATTTGTCAAAATTCGAGAGCAGCTTCTATTGAGTGTCAGCTACAAATCCTTCCACTACTGAGTCATGCACCTATTCAGGCTGAAATATAAAAGGCAAAGGGCTTTTTCACTACAATATCGGGGGGTCAGGATGCTGAATGGCCTCTCTGCCTTTTCCTTTAATGAGCTTTAGTTTGATGAAATGACTTTACTGGCAGAGAATGGAAGGAAGGAAAGAGCCTGTGCTAGCAAAGGACAGTGACTCCTGGGGATGGAAGGAGATGCAGGTAAGAGACTCACAATGAACTAGGAAGGGAAGAGAGAGGAGGCAATGGGGCAAAAGAAACTGTGGATGAAACTACTCTGGCCAGAGATATTGAAACAGGCTAGAATATGGGGGATAAATTTGCTTTTGCTCTAATTTTTAGGACTGCAACAATTAATTGATGCCATTTTCAACATGTCTGCTATCCTTGGGAACTCTAAGCCTTAAAAGGAGATTTCTCGTTGGTTGGGTACAGTTTAGGCAATTAAGTCACCAAATGTGCTTTGAGCCAATCCAGCAAGGAGTGAAGAAAGAATTTGTAAAACTATTTCAGAAATCGTGTAACAGGTTTTTAGGGGTTGGTGTGTCATAGACAAGGGCACCGATGGACATCAGCTAACCAAAAGAGCACAAGAAGTGCAGAAGAGAGTACTTGGATTCACCTCTGATATTTATAAACAACCAAGAATTTACCAGAAGTAAATGTTTCTGTGTAGAATTCAGAAACAAAAAGAAGAGAAGACAAGGTCCCTGACCTAAGGAAGCAAGCCTTTAAAGAAGGAAGCAAAGCCAAACACAAAGCTATGCAGGATAAAGCATGACAGAAGCCAGGGCTGAGAGGCAAAAATCATTGAGCCCTCAGCAGGGATGCCCTAGAGCTATGGAAATCAGACAAAGAGGAAAGCTGTGGGATTCGAGGTGAGAAGTCCTCAGTGATGACATAGGTCTTCAACTAGACCTTGGATAGAGAAATAATTTGGCAATGTGGACAGAAAGAGGTAGGTACTCTGAGCTCAGGAAGAAAATGAGTAAACAGAGAAGAAAGGAAGGATCACAGTGAAGGGAAGAGCAACAGAGACCAATTCCTGTTGGCAAGGAAGGGATGCGTTGGGAGAAGAGAGATGTGGGCCTCATATAGCACGGACACTGATGAACTTGATCTTCACTTATTCATCAAGCTTTTGCTTTTCTTCTCTAAATTGTCCACTGCATAGGAACGCTTAGAAATTAAAGGGACTAGAGTTGTAAATCACCTATCTGGGTTCATAGCTCAATACATGAAATTTCCCTTCTCTGCACTTACTCTCTACTCAGGCCAAGGTATTGAATCTAATTTCAATGTTTTCTTATGTCTTACTAGAGGCCCAGTGCATGAAATTCATGTACAGGGGGAGGGGGGAGGGAGGGTGGCAGGGAGTTGGACATCCCTCTCATAATCTTGGACCACTGGCTCCTAATCACTCACCTGCCTGCCTGTCTGGTCACCTGTAACTGCCCCCCCTGCTGGCCTTGTCACCCCTAACTGCCCCTCACTGCCAGCCAGGTTGCCCCCAACTACCCCCTCTCTGCCAGCCTGGTCACTCCTAATTACCCCCCCACCAGCCTGGTCACTCATTACTGCCCCCCCTGCCAGCCAAGTTTCCCCCAACTATCCCCTCTCTGCCAGCCTGATCACTCCTAATTACTCCCCCACCATTCTGGTCACCCATTCCTTCCCCGCTGTCAGCCTGGTTGCCCCCCACTGGCCTAACTGCCCCTCACTGCCCCCTTGCTGGTCTGGTCACCCCCAACTGTCCCCCTCTGTTGGTCTGTTTGCCCCTAACTGTCCTCCCCTGCCAGCCTAATCACCCCCAACTGCCCCCCTGCCAGCCTGGTAACTCCCAACTGCTCCCCCCATCCCCCCTGCCAGCCTGGTCAATCTACATAGCCTGCTGTTCAGTCATTTGGTCATCCCTCCCTAACCCCCTACTGGCCTGGTCACCCCATACAGCCTGCTGTTCAGTCGTTTAGTTGTCCTTCACTAACCCAGCTGCTGGCCTGATCCTAGGTAGCCATCTTTGTGAGGATGTGACAGTCAATTTGCATATCACCTCTTTATTATACAGAATTGTCACCCTTAATGAAAATCAGTAGTTGTTTATTACCTGGCACATAGTGATACCTGAGGGGGTCTTGACATAGAAAACACTCTGAGTTCCCATAGTAGTTAATCTCAGTCTGCTGTGCCTTTGGAGAATCCAAAGTCTGATTTTTGCACATTTTTTTCTCCTGAAAGGCTATCTGTTGCCACTTTCTGATTCTGCTACTTTTGCCTGTCTTTCTAATCTGCTATGGTCTAGGAAACCATTCTGAGAATAAACCAAAATCATGTAACTGAATATAAAGGGATTAACCATGAAAAAGTCAGTAGCCCAGAGGTCTCCAGGTAACTAGGTGTTTGTTTTATGTAAATCTGGAAGTGTGGCTAGTTAAAACAAACAAACAAAAAAACAACTTTTTTTTTAAATAACATCAAGAGCTTTAGGTCCATTGTTAACCTGATCTTTTAAAATAATAAAAATTCATATAATCACAATCAAGGCTAAACATCTGCAAAAAATTGAGAGTGGCAAAGTTAGTGTATTCCTCCATTTCATCAATTACCCAGTAAGCTAATGATCTAGGCTCTTTCTCCAAAAACAGTTTTCAAACCTCTAATCCTTACCTAAAGGTAAATGAATGGCATCAATTAAATATGGTGCTACTCAGGTAGTCGGCATGTTAACAGAGATGTTGTAAGTAATCAAACAGTAGTTCTAATGGGGAATGGCAGACCTCTGACTGAAGTAGGTGAGATTTGGGGGAGTGACGAACAAAAGAGACTCTATTAAATCTCATCAGGTGTGTGACCTCCTACCTTTCCTCTCTGGCCCTAAGTACCAGCAAAAAGCACTAAATCATTACCATGCATGTCACAGTGTACTTGGTAATACACTTGATGGCCGAATATTCTAGTAGGATCTCTTCTTTTACTTCTCCTGAACTCTACTTTCCCAGACAAGCATCATGATAATTCCCCTTCCTCATGTTAAGGACATGTACTAGAAACAATTCACTTACTTTCTGAACAGGATTTAAAATCCTTCAGAGAATAATATCACCTAAGGTTAGTGTAGCTGCCTGGTCTCCCGGGCTGCCTCCTCTCTGTACTATATAGGGAAATTGACTAGGACATTTCCAACTGAGAAAGAGTGTCTTTGGGTTTAGATTTAACCATACAGGAGAATTAATATAAATCGGTAATGGTTCACAGGCCAGCTCACTCCTCCTTGAAATTTCAGCAACTGGAAAAAATTGTCTCCTGTTTCCTTTCCATTCCCTCTTTTTAATTACAACTTGCTGAGGCACTAGCTAATACCCTTTAATCTCTTTTAATAACTATCCTATCCTCGGTTTCTCTAAGCATCCTTCTCAAGGCATCCACAAATCCAAGCATGCTCTTAAGACTGACTGACTGACTGACTGACTGACTGACTGACTGATCTCTCAGCTCTGTTGATTTACTGATGCGAGGTTTATTCCTCCAGTCTGGCATTACAGGGATGGAAAAGAGAAGGAAGATGTGAACTCTTTCTAGACCAGGAAATGGCTAGCCCTCAGAAAATTGGGGAAGAAAGCTGTATGTGTTTAGCTATCTCTACCCCACATTTCCTTAACGTTTTCTCTCTCAAACCTCTCCTCTCCCCAAAATTGGCATCTTCCAACAGCTTCACTCTTTCCTGGGGTGTGGGAGTTAATCAGCACTCCTTCACTTAGAAATTCTACATACTCAATGAGGACCAAGTCATAACGAGAAGCACATCACTACTGAATATCTCGCAGGCACCCTGTCAGGCCCATAGGGGACACATTCATGGCAGCTAGCCCAGCCAAATGTTCACAAGTCAGGGCAGGTCAGAAACCATCAAGTCCTTCCTCTGTAACACTGGGACACCTTTTGAGTGAATGATGTCAAGCTTAAAAGTGAGCCCCTAAACTCAAAAGGCACAGGACCTAACCTCAAGTGGATTGCCATCAGAGCTCTTGTCCCCACAGGCACACAGTTAATGGGAGGACGTGATAAGGCAGAGCTAAACAAAGATGCCAGCAATCAATATTTATTAAAGCACTGACTCTGCTTGGCCCAGTGGAGATAAACGAGGACCTACAGACAGGACCTCTATGGCTGAAACAAAAAAAAAAAAACAAACAAAAAAAAAAAAACAATAGGCTGTGTGTGATCAAGGCTCCAGTCAGGAACTCAGGACCCAGGAAGATGAGTGAAGGGAGATTAAAGAAGATCCATGCAGTCAAGGAAGGACTCATGAGACTTACAAAGTGTTTAGCAACAAGTGAGGTACTATCAGAGAGAAGTCACTATAAACATAGAATGAGCACAGAAGGAGGAGGGCCAGCCTGTTGAAGTAGACCAGGTTAGAGACAGGTGACAGGTACAAAATACGGATCCTCCAGAAAAATGTTTTAGATCTCAAAGTGAATGGCTGATGCAATCATTAGGAGAAGAAAGTATCAATTCATACATAGGTTTGATACACATTTGCTTCACCAAAAGAGACCTGTCTCATTAGACCCCATCTAACGTAGCTGTGTTCACCCAAGGGAGGCTCGAATATAAGTAAGATATGTTTCTGGCCCCTACCATCAACTCGACATACAGCAATCTCACGTTTTCCAAGCCCCACCACACACCCTGTAAGTTAGAGGCCCTCACTGGACTGACTTCTAAGATAGTTCTTTCCAATATAAATATACCAGGGGCTACAAATGCAAACCACATATGTCATTTTTAAATTTTTCTAGTAGCCACATTTTAAAAAGTAGTAAGAAACAGGTGAAATTAAATTGAATATATTTTATTTAACCCAATATATCCAAAATGTTCTCATTTCAACATGCAATCCATATAGAGCAATTAACAAGATACGTTATATTCATTTTTTCATGATCCATTTTCAAAATCCGGTGTCTATTTTATATATCAACCCAGAATGGCCACGTTTTAAGTGCTCAGTAGCCTATGGCTAATGCTATCATATTGGAAAGCTCAGCTCTAGAGAATTGCCAAACTTCTATTTCAGCCTCTCAGATCACTGTGTCCTTCAAGGGCTAGTCCAATAAGCTAATACGTCCCAAGAGGCTGCTATTAGGTAGTCATTATTTGTTATATCAGCCCTCCCAGGTAATATTTTATCTTAGAGTGGGAATTTTCACATAATGAGAGAACCCACAGCAGCAAGGAGAATTTGCCTTTCAAACCAGACTGATTGATTGGGTGGAACCCTGCATGTAAAATTCCTCTTTTTCTCTGGAAGTCTCCTCACTCTCTCTATCCTACAACAGGTTCTGCTCCATGTGTGGTTTTGGAGGAACTGGTGGACATTCAGTCTGGAAGGGTCTCTGTGCTCAAAAGATCCTCCTAGGTCTTCTGGGAAGATGACCCTACGTCCCCAATGAGGCCTAGAGTCACATAAACCTGTCCATCCCTTATCTCTCTGCACAGTGGTCAGTGCTACCCTCTGGCCACCTTCCTGGTGCCTGATTTAATGCTTTGTAAATGAATGGGGAAATCTTAAAGACTCTGGAACTAAAGTCTTAAAGAAATGATCACTGCACAAGGTTAGGGAAGTAGAAGCCTCCTACTCTGAAGCAGGTACTTGCAGGCTGCTTTGGGCTACACTGGGGAAAAGAAGGTGACCCACCTGTAGGACAGACACTGACTTGACAGACCACTACAAGGGGATCGTGGTTGAGGTTCTGGATGTAATGTTCTGAAAGGGATGGCGAAAATATAAGAGTGCTGCAGAGAGGACACGCTGGTCTGAATCTTCAAATAGACAGTGTGTATGGAACTGTGCCTGCTTGAATGTGATCCCCTGCAGGGCCACATGGTGGTTGACCTTGCACCAATTATTTGACTTCCTAAGCCTTGGTTCTTCAATTTAACTGCAATTATAAAAGTAACCTCAGAGGATTGCTACACAATATATTTAACTGGGTGCCTGGCATAGGATGTTTTCATACAAAGTATGGCTATTCAATAAAAATAGATAGATGATTCATAGATGACAGATAGATAGATAGATAGATAGATAGATAGATAGATAGATAGATTATAGATAGCTGATAGATAGATGATAGATAGATAGATAGATAGATAGATAGATAGATAGATAGATATGGGTATAGGACCAGGTGGCAGAGGACCAGAACATACACAGGGCACTCGCATATACATATAATTATGCATCCACACACATGCACATATAAGCATCATGTGTGAACATAAACCCACACTTACAAGCATACACATATATACACACACATACGTGCATGTGCAACCTTGCTTTCACATTTGGAATCTCAGTCTGCAGTCTCTGCACCTAGAGTTTCTGGCTGTAATACATCCCCCTTCTCTATGACCTACAGAGTACTGCTGCCTCCTGTGTCCCCTGCCTCATGACTTGGGAAAAGGAAAAATAAAAGTATGACCTTATTAGGAAAGAAAAACCTTACCCTTTCTCCACTTAGCATGGAGGATGTTTGACTCTGGCTACATGAGCTCATAGGCATGGATTATGTCACTTGTACATAAAATAGTGTGTCCCCTCAACAGAGAGTACCCAGAGGTACTTAGTAGAGGTAGTAAATTATTATTGGTTGAAAGACCCTGATGCCCTGGAGTAATCAAATTCTCCTTCTTCACTCACTCACTTCAGATGCTGCATGAACTATGTATAATTAATGTTAGGATGAAATCCGTTGCTACATTTTATTAACACAAACCTCAGAGGGGTGTGATGGGGTATCAGAATAGCATGGTGGGAGGCAAGGTGATTCAGCAGAATATGTAAAAAGAAAGGAGAGGCAACTGACAAGGAATCACTAGACCTACTATGAGTTGGGTGCTATGAGGTCTACCAGAAAAAGAGGCATGGCCCTGACCTCTAGGAGAATAAATGTTCAACCCCTGGAATTAAAAGCAATAATAACCATACAATATTGCTCCTAATAAGTCTGATTGATTCATGCTACATGATTCAACCTGGTTCTTTAGTGCTTTGACATATTACCTAATTGAATCCTTACAGTAAGATCAGTTAAATATTATTACCCCCTTTTTCTAATGAGAAATCTGAGAATTAGATATTTGACTCACTTGTTCCAGGTCACACAATTTGACTCAAAGATACCAAAGCCCTAGGGAAGTAGTAGAGTCAAAATTCCAACTTATTTAAAGACTGGCTATTTAACCCCTACAGGGCCTGAGGGTGAAATTCCTCCCATGCACATACTCTATTGACTTCTATTTATACAAGTATAATTGATCCTTCTGAAAACTAGCACATTCATTGCCTCTACCATGAAGTCTCTAAAATAACATTCTCTGCCTATCTTGCTTAGATAGTTTCTTGTCTAACAAATTTAAGTGGTGTTTTTTTTCAACTAACCTGTAAGTTACTTGCACATTATGTCAGAGGAGAATGAATAGTACATGTTATTATTAATACTAGTGGTAATAGCTATTCCAGAAAAGGTATTGCTTATTCACAGTAACCAGACAAAAGAGCAACGATTCTAACTTGGTGCGGTGTTCTCATAAAGCATATGTTGTCCAATATGTGAAGGCAGTGTACAGAGCACAGGGATGGGGAGTTGGGTGCAACAAATCAAATACCCACCTATCCTCAAGGCACCAACATCAGCTGTGGATACATGGCACTCATGTGGATCTCTGGCATTTCCTCAATAATCATTTATAATGCAAACCAGAAAGCAGGAAGTGTAGTAACAGGAATGCCAACCATTCTGGAATCCAGGAAAAAGAGAAGGTATGGGGCTAGATCAACACTGGAATTTGGAAATGTGTGTCTTCATTGAATTAATTTACAATATCTGGATCCTTAGCTTTTGATAATTGTTGTTTCACTCTAAGGTGCCTGCATTGATATTGATAACTGATTTGGTTTTATATCAATAGAATTCCCAGTGAGAAAAGGAGGAAGGGTGAGTATTATGATTTAATAGATATAATTTATCCTTCCAAATCCATTTTACTTCTCAAGTCAAACATCTCTCTCTGATTGCTGCCATGTCCTTCTCAGTACCACCTACAATGATTTGAGGAATCCTGTGTACCCTGAATGCCCCCTGGGGCCTGTCACTCTCAAGACATTTGGGGTTTCATTGTAGTATACTTGCCCTTAATGTTACAGAATTAACATGTCCCCCTTTCAAGAGGGGAGCTCTGCTCTGCTCTCCATGTGTCCCAAATGGGTAGGAAGGGGCATTTCTCATATCACATGTTGCTGGGTTGCCCCATCTTTTGCCTACTGTTCTTTGCCTCTGTTCCTGGGAGGCTCCCCACAGTGTGTAGCTGGCTTGACATTTGCCCTAGGACCCAGATCCTTGACCATCACCACTACTGCTGCCAATGGGGAGGCCCTGAGCTTTTGAAGCCTAACTATGGAATCATCCCTTTGTCTCAGGACCTGGTCTCTGCCACCCAGAAGCCCAGTGCTATCCCTTCACGGGAGTATCAGTCCTCCAGGAGGGCTGGGCTAGGTTTGGGGACATTATCAGACTGCTCATTCTGATCACCCTCACAGCATCCTGTCTTTCCTCTCCATAAATGGATTTCGTCAGGCAGCCACAAGTTATGTGTACACATGTCTGACCCCCCAGAGGTGTAGCTAAGTGACCCAACAGGCCATAATACTTAGGAAGGATTTGTCTGCTCGGAGCACACAGAAGCCCCAGGGGTAGAAAACATTATTGTTCAACCCTGCACATTAGCCTACCCAAGTCCCAGAGTCACATTCTGACAAGTCACTCTAGTCAGCCCAGAGAGAATAGAAATTTCTAGCATAACTGAATTTTGAGGTGAACATTTCCTTTTTCTTACTATGTACTTTGTATCTAAATGCGTAAGATAGCAACGAACTCTTCCCATACTCCATCAAATGTATGTAAGATAAAATGACTTTGGATGATGAAGGAGGTGATTGGTAAATTGATTAAAAACTGACAAAGACCCTGGGTATTTGCTTCCTTGAATTAAAACAAAATTATCTCATAAATTATTCAGAAATAATCACCATTATTGATAGTGATAAAAATAATGAAATTATCACTTTCTTTTTACATGCGTGTCTCCTGAATAAAGATCCCCAATTTTCTCATGTGGTTAATCTAGTCTGGGAATTTCTGTTACATGGGATCAGGCCCTTCCTCTTGAAGGAGAAATCCTAGGCAGAGACCAGGAGAGGAGTTACAGCCCTAGTGTCAAGTATAACAGGAAACCATAAATATAACAGAGAGGATACAGGATGTAATCAGGAAGCCAGGGAACTCTGACTTGCTCAAGTAGAAGGAGCTAGAGATTTGGGGTCAATTTAAGGCTGCAATTCTAATTATGTTAGGGTTCAGTTAGCAAATGGGTTTGGAAATCATTGAGTACAACCACCCAAACAACAGCTTAAAACTATTAATTAAAAATTATTTCAGATATTGTTCCATGAACAAGAGTCCCTCTGGAATCTTACTAAGTAAAAATATTTATCAATTCTCATCTACTGAAGCATAACCTCTGGAAATAGAGGCCCCGAATCTGTATTTTTTTAAGAAATTCCCTGGGTGAGTCTAGTATACAGTCAGGTTTGAAGACTCTCACTTTAACACCTTGCCAAACTTCACCCATGGGGACACTGCTCTAGGTACAGGGATATACAAGCCCAACAGGAAATATTCCATCTTTGGACCACACGCTCTGATAGAATATCTGTCCCATAATGAGCCAAAATACATCTTTCCACAATATCATCTCAGCATCCTGCTTCTTGAGACCTCACAAAACAAGCTGAATCACTTGCCTTGATGACCACTGATCTCATTCATAAAAACCCAATGTCTTCTGAACCCCTGACCAGCCTGGTGCAACCCTGGTTTCCTCTGCCAGGTCATGGCTTTGGATGAACTGCGAATATCATTTGGAGCTCTTTTGAAGTTTTGGAGAAGCTGGGCTGTTATTTTAACTCTGCATCCATGTATAATATAACAACTTCTCAACCTCCAGGCTGAGCTATGATGTACTGCCGTGGCCTGCTCCTATCTCTTTTTCTTGTTTGTACTGATGTTTTTTTTCTCTCTCTCATCCAATGTCCTTCAAGATTTCCCCCCTTAGCTTCCCTACAGCACGACTCCACAGATTTGCACCTCAGTAAAGAAGCCCAAAGAGATACTGTTGCTGCAGATTCTTCCTTCTGTACTGCAGAAGTCCAGGGGACTCAACACCTCTCCTCCCAGCTAACCACTCTGAAGCCAAACCACAGGATGGTGGGAAGGGCCAGCTCTATGCCACTAGTATTTTATTGTTATGTTTTTTAATCCTCAACTGAGGACATGTTTTTATTGATTTTATAGAGAAAAAAAAAAGGGGGAGGGAGAGGAAGAAATACAGAAACATCATTGTGAGAGAGGCATATCCATCAATTGGTTGCCTCTCATATGCTCCCAGACCAGGGATTGAACCCACAACCTTTTGGTGTACAGGATGATGCTCCAAACAACTGAGCTACCTGACCAGGACAGCATTTCATTTTTTTCCCCCTTATAATCTTACCTTTGTTCTTTAGTAGAAGCTGTGCTTAACTAATATATGTTCCATAGTATTTGTTTCACTATGCCAAAGATATTTGATTTGAGGTATAAGGTAGAAGAGGATGAAAAAAATCAGTCGTTATGTTGAAATTATCTCTTGTACTTTTGCCTCTCCCAGGAACATTGAAGGGGTGAAGGTCACTTATCCCCAAACCATCAAACTCTATACAGCACATGTGTAGCACATGTGTGTGTGCTTTATCATGGTTTTCCAAACTCCAGGAGCTCCTCGAACACCAGAGCAACAACCTAAAATACCTTATATAATTGCATTTATTTGTACACCTGTACTGATGTTTCAATAAGCATGTATTATCTGGGTCATTTGCACTTACACTGCATTATCTATCCTTGATACAATACTAGCAAATAACTTGAATAGATAAGATGCCTACAATGTTTTCAGAGAATCTGAAAAATGTGATCTTGTCTCAGGATTTACATTCACACCATTCATAGCTATTACGCTGCTTCCACTTGGTGTCCAGCCTTCCCTCTCTGTGATGTGGTCTCTACTCCCATGGAGATTATGCACTAGCTTCATGCTGATCCAGACGGACCTGAGTACATAGGTCTTTATGCTTCTGCTCTAGTGGCTGCCCAGGCCTCCAGAGGAGGTTTCTAACTTCCTCCCTATATCTTCAAAATCATTTCCTGGGTGTCTCCTAGCCAGCATCACCTGTCTGCAGAGGTTCTGGGCATGGGACACCTGCCTGTTGCCTACATATAGCATTCTGGCCTGGGGCCTAAGATCATTCTGCAGGAAGCATCCAGGGAAGGAGAGTGCCAGTGTGTGTGCTGGACTGTGCTGTAGGAAGGGTGCCCAGATACACCAGAAGGCACATCTTGCCTCTGGAAAATACTGACTGTATGATCTGTGAGACTATGGGCTCAACAGTGGTGACCTCACAGGATGATTGTGGAAATTCAAATAATATATTTAAGATGAATGGCAATTGGGAGCCTAATACATATTCATTCCTCTCTCCCTCCCTTTTCCTTACCCTTTGTGTACATTTGACTTGAGGAATAAGCGCTTATCTCTTCCTAATGTAGCTAAATGAGTATGCCTTGTATTTGTATAATACTTAATAAAACACAAAACACATGCAGAAGCATGTCACCCTCCCAGTTATTCTGTACCTGGAGCAGCAGATGCCATTATTCTCATCCTTCTGGTGAGGAAATGGAACCTACTGGGGCTAAGTGATTCGCCCAAAGTCTCAGACTCTGGTCTCTGAGGTAGAGTCAATGCATATTCCCAGGAAAGCGTTAAACCATCTGAATATCTCCTCAAGGAGCCACCACTGGTCATCCCATTCTCCCACCAGGCCATGCGTTCCTTAGTAAACAGACTCTTCTGTCCCAGATTAGTTCCTCTGAAGCTGGCACACAGCCATTTGACAGATGAATTCACATGAAGGTGGCAGAAGCTGATAACGACTTATGTTAACATTGCACAAGTATTGACATTTTAGCAAGGGGAGGCTCTGGACAATGCCTCGATGCAGGGAGGGCAAACAGCTTCATCCTGAATGCCAGCTCCGATCCATTAGTAGTGTCTGGCCAGCGCTGCTTTGCAAAGGAGCCTGAGGCTCTGTCAGGGCTCAGTGGAAAGCCTGCTGTGATCCATGGTCAGTGTCTGCCACAGATGTGGACGGGCTCCACACTCCCCAGCTCTGATCCTGAATGCACCAGAGACAGCCCAGAAAGCATTCCCACCCTCCATCCTCCCACCTCCACCCCCCGCACTTGGACCTATTTCCTTCAAGGTGTGCTGATGAGCTGGAGGTGGCAAAATGGAGCTTGGGCCAGTTCCCTGCATGAGCCCTAGCATCTCCGGAATCTAGATTCTCTCACAATGAACACCAAATGAGATACTAGATGTGAAAGCACTTTGAAAATTATAAAACACTATTCAGCTATGAGGTGGGATTGTTGTCAGTCCAAGTACTATTGCCGACTGGTGTGGCGGCAGTGGGAAGGGGGGTAGTAGAGGGAGATCTCCAGCATTCTCAGATGGCTCTAGGTAGCAGAGTGTAACTTATTTTGCCTTTAACCTATACCAGAATGAGGAAGAGGGTCTGTTCTGGGGTCACCTTCTTCCTGCTTTGTCTCTCCTCCCCTCCTCTCGACCCTCCAGGAGATGAGCCGAACAAGCTGGCCCAGCAGCATTTCCTCCTCCCTCCCTGGCTGGGTATTGGCATCATTATCTGAATATCAGCAATAACAGATAGGAGCGGCAGATACCAATGTTTCATTACCTTGGGCGCCGCTGGGGATTGCTGCCCGGATATTTGGATTCACGTGGCTGTCTCTCTGCGAGACTGACTTTGAAAAAGTGAATTTTCCTCCACAGGTTAACCAGTGCAGGCCTGAGGGGCAGGGCTGGGTCCCCTCCTGGGCCATGCCTGGTGCCACCCACTTCCGTCCACAGCACTGCGAGGCTCATATTTCTAGTCATTTAATTGCTTGCACTGCTGAGAATAAGCTTATCCATCTGTCACGTGAGCCTTTGCTTATCCCTTACCTGACTTTCAAAATTATTGCATCTCCTCTTTGTCACTCACCCTCTGCTCTGGAAGACCGGGTTATCCACTGTTCCCCACAGTGTCAGACACATCCTCACCCCCACCCCGTTCCCTGAGCTGCCTGTGCTCCCTGGCATGCCAGGCTCCAGGCTGCACCCTTGGCTCAAAGCTCAGCCAACATGGCACATTCTCAAGGTCCATAGCAATCTTTGTGGATCACAGGCCATCTTCTCCTCCTTCTGAATAAATATTTCACAGTAGCTAACAAAGCTACAGTACATACAGTACATAAATTACCAACACTGTGCTAATTTCATACCCATGATTATAGTGAATTCTCATAATAACCCTATGATCAGGTACTACTATTAATCCCATTTTACAGATGATGATATTGAGGCCCAGAGAAATCCAGGAATCTTCTCTCTACAAGGCAGTAGATGCTGAAGCTGAGATTCAGGCCCAGCTCTCTCTCCAGGGCCCACAGCCAGCACCTGCATCCTCCAGGGTGTATTGAGCCTCAGGAGCCCCTCTCCTGTGGACATAAGTGGTATTCCACTGGGGATGAGAACTCCCTGGAATCTGGTCTCCAGCCCCTACCTTAATTAAAACTCCTGCATAATAAAGAAAAGATTTCCTTTTCTCAGCTTTGTCTCCCCACCAAACAGAAAGTGCTGAGTAACTCTAGATTCAATCAACCACCTTCTGATTCCCTGATGCCGAGAATCTATTTCCCATGGGCTCCACATCATGAACCCATTTTCCTGCAGCTTAATCCATTGTATATTTCAGCCAATCAGTTCTCTCTGCAGCCTCTCCCAGACACCAAACATGATGTCGTTTTTCCTGCATCCTCCTTATCTGTGCTCTGCCATCCTCAGTCATCTCCAACTCTCTAAATCTCTAAACTTCAAAACTCTACCCTGAGCCCATCTCCTCAGGGGACTCCTCCCAAACTCTTACAGTCCACATTGGCCTATCCATCCCCTGCACTGTTAATACATATGTACAATGTCAAACCAGCTCCTTCACTAATTGGTAATTAGTAACACTAATCTTGTGCTGGGCCCCATATTAGACACTTTGGGGGTTCAAGAAAAGTCTGACAAATGCACTGCCCCTATCTCCTAAGGATCAGACACTGGAGAAACAAGAGTTGCCCATGTGAAAAGATAATAAAAGTGCCCAATCACTTGTATGTGTGAGTTCAAAAATACATACTATGGAAGCTCAGAAGAGGGTAAGAGCACTGTGCAATCTGGAGCGGAGGTTGGATGTTACCTGGAGGAAGAGGGCTTAGTGGATGAGTCCAACCAGGGCAAGTAGGCATATTCCAGGAGGGGCAATAATACAATATACATAATACAATCACGTGGTAAGAATATGAAGCAAGAATGACTTGTGAATTAGGCAGTGAGGAGACAGGTTTGATAGGCAAGAAAAAGAGACAGAGAATGGGAAAGGGAAAGGTGGAGCTACTAAATGCATCCATGTAAGCCTGCTACCCTGTGAAAAGTGACTTATTCAACCTCTCATTCTACGTATGTGATACTGGAGGCCAAAGACACCAGTTTTTGGAATGATGAAGCTGCGATCAAAGTCGGGTCCACAGAATTCCAGGTTTGTTTAGCCAAGTGGGAAATTCTTTAGAACTGGACAATACCTTCGACTAGATGGTTGACTCTGAACCTTACCTGAGAAATAGCGCATCTGAGTTGTGACCACAGGCTTGAGGACTTGCAGTCCAGCCAACAACCTGGTGGCTCCCTTGGCCAGATCATGGTTACTTCTCAGAGCTTGAGTTTCTTCATCTATTGGAGGAAAATAAAGTTTACAGTTATAGCTGAGTTCTAGGATCCTGGTAAAATTTAATGAGATGCTGCTCTATGAGTGTTTCCACAGTATCCAGCACATAAATTCTCAATATAAATGGCATTTTATATGAAATATGGGGGTGGTGATGCCTCTCCGGAGGACGAATGCATTCTATGCAATTAAATAACAAAGAAACTGAAACTGAGAGTTTGGGGGACCAGGAATCTATCCCAACTTAGATCTATAGTAGCAGTGCCGGTCTTGCCTGCCAGCCACAAATTTGTATCTCCTGCAACGATCTAGCCCAGGGCACAATCCATCGAAGATGTTTAATAAAGGTTTCTGAACTGAATGGATTTAAATTGGATCAAATTTAATTGGATCCTTTGTTTAAAATTTAAAAGTCTGCCTCTGAGAAGAGGCTGAATGAAATGGGGCTTGGGTGTAGAAATCGTTAATTCCAGCAAACAGACTTGACCTGTCTTTCCTTTATATTGATAATTCCCGACAGAACACCCCCTCTGCTTTCCCTCCTGCACCGCTCAGAGTTGACTGAACATGAAATCTACAGCTGTGGTCCGGGTTTGTGGGAGACATCACTGGCGATTACAAGTTTGTATTTAACACAGCATTTTTTTTATAAGCCCCCAATGTATCAAACACTGTACATTGCTAATCAGACTCATTTCTACCCTGTTTTTCTTTTCTATTGTCCTATAAGGTGAAAGCCTGGGAACTATATGGCCCAGAATCCCTGGAAAGCTATGGGTTGCTGCTGAGAGGGTCTCACTGGAGCCTAAAGGGTAGGAGAGTGGGGTACCCATTTTCCTCCTGACTTTGGCAACAACAGAAGATTTGGGGCAATCATATAAATGGGGATCTGACAATCAGGGGAGTGAGTTCCCCAGTCCATGCTGCTTCAGGGTGCAGTGATTGCAGTGGCAGCAAACCTGCCTGAGGAACTGCAACCATGTCAGCAGGCATGCAGGCTGCTGTGCATGGGGCAAACTTCTGTCACCGCTTCACTTCTCCTCCAGCAATCTAGCATAGCTGTACTCAACTGCTGGTATCAAATCCTCTTCTCCAAATTCCTGAAGTAAGCCGTGTTTTTCTAATCCCTAAGGTATGCCGCGTTTTTTAGACACTGATCCACCCCTGACTGAAACCTTCTCAATACATTTTAAGTTATGAAAACAGATTTTCATTAAGCTGCTAATGATCACAACGACAAAACAGTGTAGCACTTCTAAGAGTCAGGGCTTTTGAATAGTAAATGTAAAGGAAATCATCTCTGACTCTGACGGTAGAAGGGTTTGTACCCAATGACCTATGATGGGGGAAGTTTTGACTTACGGGCCCTTCCTCGCTTGTCTGAACAAGCAGGGGAGAATCAGGCTTCTGTGAAAGTGACTTGAATGGCCAGCAGTGAAGTGAATGACCAAGAGAACGGGGACCATGAGCAACGACGACTTGGGTGCAGATCATGAGATGGAAAGAGAGAGGATCAGGAAGTTTGTTTAGCCACTGAGCAAACTCTGCCAGCACTCACTCCATGGTCAGCCCAGCCTGAGGCCTGTCCATCTTAGCATTAGTTGGCTGCTCCTTGCCTGGGGAGTAGAGGTGGGACTCCCTCTGAGCTGGGCTTCAGACTAACCCCGAGGCTGAGATGCCAGCAGCAGCCCAGCGCCCAGCTCCAGGCACCATGTCCAGATCAGTTCCTACTCGACACTGAGAAAGAACATCTCTACTCAGGTAGCTGCGATGCCCAGCCTTTGTTGCCTTTGCTAAGCGGATCCTCGGTCTGTGTGGGAGGTTCCTCAAAGGTAAAACTGCAGATCGTGGCGAGACACAGTTTCGAATTGAGTGTGCCTTAAAGTTTCTGTTTTTTTGCTTTGTTTTGTATTTAGAAGGGGGAAAAAAAAAACAAAACAAAAACCAAACCTTTAAGAAATCTAATTATATGTTTGAGTTATAGACCGGTTTTTAACAACAACAACAAAAAAATTAACAAAAAAGGGGGCTCATTAAGAGTCTTTTGTCTCCAAAACAAGTGTGTTTTCCTAAGCCATGGAGCCAGCAAATTCTAATTGCTGGCTTCATTATACAGAAAAGTCTAAGTGTAACAATCAGAAGCCTTATTACACATACATAATTGAGTTTCATTGCAACTTATGAAAACATAAACTCTCTTAAACACACTTGCAGAAAATGTTGCATCATCAAATCAACACTTTTATTATACAAAAGTAATTGTGTTTAAAGACGCCCAACATATGTTACTTATACCAAAAAAAATTAGTTGTTCTATGATTCAGAAGTCTAAATCTTGAATCTGAGAGTAATGTTTTGTTTGCAAATGCAGGGCAAAGAAAAAGAATAAAGCAAACTACAAACTTTACTAATGAGATTTAAAGGAACTTGCTCTGAAAGAATTATACTTTAGAAATTCTAAACTTTCAAATTCCCTTTTCTGGCCAAGTCATCTATGAGCTGCCTTTCTTCTGTGCCTGGATCCCAAATCTATTTCTCCTCCTGCATCTTCACATTTTTCCTTCTGTTTTGAAAGAATTCATTATCTGCACAGTCTAACTCACAGTCATTTGAATTGCTCTTTCATTAGCACCAATGGGTCCCTTGCCCCATTACAGTTACACCATCCTCACCTTGTCACATGCATCCATCCTTCACTAATCCTTGCCCTCTACTTCTCACTGTCCTATGTCTGGGGTCATGGACCCCCCCCCCCAATGAATCCTATGCTACTGTGTCCACTAGAAACTGGGAAGCTCCAAGATTCAGCTGTTCCTTGCAGCCTATTCTGCTGCCTCTTTACCTCCTCAGGGGCCTCTCCTCCTCCGGACCAGCTGTATCAGGTGTGGGACCCATGTGCAAGATGAAAACGCATTCCACGTGTGCAAAAAGCAGGTGGAGAGCCTTTTATTTCTTCCATGTCTCATTGGCTATCTAATATCACATTCCCTCCAATGCAAGGATACCTGCCAAGCAAATGCAGACCCTCACAGACACTCACCTGAACTCACACCTCAGTACATGAGTGTATACCTGACTCCAGCCTCCCAGGCTTAGGAAGATAGGAGTAGAAAAGAAAAAGGCAGAGAAGCTATCCTGGGGCTGGAATAGCAACATGAGTCAGACCCCAAGTCCGCAACACATGCCCCATTTTTTCTGCTGGACTCACAAGACACAATTCAAAGATAAAAATATTAAAATTTCAAGATGGAGACATCAGAGCATTAAACCCTAAAACCGGGGAAGGGGGGTGGTGATTGCCATGAAGCTGAACCTCCCCAGGACCTCCGCATTCTCCTTACAGCACAGGATCATTTTCACTTGTCTTTGAGATCCCCAGCTAACCCTGTCCTTACCAATTACTATGGCTACAGATGAACTGTCATGCATGTAACAGGTAAGTCAACAACCATCCCAACTCCTTCCGATGCTCTTCAACCTGCCTCTGTACTCACCTCAGCCACACCCCAACCACTTCTCATGCCTCACTCTACCAGGCTGTCTCCTGCCACACAGGGGTCTGGTGAAGTCTCTCTTGCCATCTTCAAACATTTCCCCAGAGTTCTCTTCAGCCCCAATACATTGCTAAGTGCTTCATCTCATTTGTGCCTCTCAACAAACCACCATAGGATGTGCTCCTTCTATCCTCATTTTCCATTTGAGGCTGGGAGTTTCTAGTCACTTGCTCAAGATTACACAGTCACTAAGAAGCAAAATCAGAGTTTTAGCTCAGACTCCAAAACCTAATGGTACCTAAGTAGCATGTCTTACTCAAGGCATTTTCAAATCCTCTCTCTCTCTACCGGCTTTTTTTCTCTCAAATGAAACTTGCTTTGGTAGTCCACATCCTATGACAGCAGAAAGTCAAACAAAGAGGAAAAAGTCAAACAAAAACAAAAAGAGCACAGATACCGTTTCATGATCTGATTTGGTTTAAATGCCCATCCCTCTCCCATTTACTACTGCATTTCTGGACACCATGGCACAAGCTCCCCAACATTGCTCTTTTCTCTACACATCCCTCTGCTGGAGCTGTCTGCCCCTGGTTTGGGCACTCAGGAGTTTTTTGGCCCTGCAGTTGGCTGTCAGTGCTTTTCCTCCTGGACCTCTCTTCAGCCTGAAACACTGGTACCCGCCTGTTTCCCAGCATTCTTCCATTCCATCCTAGGCTTGTCTGGGATTCATTGGGCCTCGGTCACTCAGACCACACCCAGGATGGTGGTGTCCCCAAGTTACATCCTTGTCTTCTCTTGCTCTGTTATCTTCCTGGGGGTTCCCAATGATACACAGGCATCTCCTAGGTGCTACACACATGCATAATCCCACACTTGTAAGTAGGCAAGAATAATCACTGTCTATTCTAAAAATGATATAAATCAAACACTGTACACTTATTATCTCCTTGAATCCTTCCCAGCTCTTCAAAGTAATGAAAAATCTGAAGTTCATGGTAGCTAAGTGCCCTCTCCAGGTTGCCCTGCTGAGTACCAGATCCAGGCTTCGAGCCAGGTGTGCCAGACTCCATGCCCATCTTCCATCAGTTGGAAAGGAGAGAGCACTGAAATACTTGGAGAAGCCAGGTATATGTTTTACCTATGCTGCCTCATGATACTTGGCATAAAAACAGTAGTATCATCTTTTTTTTTCAGCCAGAGCTTAACATTGTGTCTTAGATTGCTGATATATTGATGTTTGCTTACTCCTTTGAAACCTTTCAAGTATGCCTATTTCTGTTCTTTAATCATATCAGTAACTTTCAAATTAACTCATCTTAAAGGGTCTGAGCACCCTTGGGAAATTTAGTATTACTAACTTAATATCCTAGCTTCTCATGCTGGGAGGTAGGTATTATTACTGCTATAATTAAAACCATATTAATTAGATTTTTTAGTCACCTGGATTTCATCAAACTCCAGCATGGGAATTGGGTAGCAGTCTATGCTATGAGATATGAAAGACATGGGAAAGACCTCCCTGACCCCCAAAATATTGCACCCAGCGGGAGTTCTAAAGTAGCTAACATTGGAAATTAATCCCATTAGATAATAGGTCTTGCCCATGCAGGATTTGATTTTGGAATGTATAAGCTTCTGCTACAGGTAAAACAAATCAATAAGTATTTGGGGGCTTGGGGTTTTGTTTACGATCTTTTTAAGAACTTCTGTGTACCAGATGTTGTGCAAGCACCATGAGAATACAATATTGATTAAACACAGCCTCCTCCTTTAAGTACATCCCTAGCTGGTAAGTTGCAGGAGGCCTGTGGTTACTTGGCCATGCAGTAGATATTTATAAGGCACAGCACTGAAGTAAGCGATGGTTATGGGGTGACTGTAGAAAGAGGACATGTTAGGAAGAGCTGGGATCTAGCCTAGATTTTGTCAGGAAGGTATTATGAGACCTGGGGAATCACTTGTTTCCAAAAATTCGCCCTGAGTCTGATGCCCCTCTAATTCCATTAGGGCAATTTCTAGTTGAAAAAGAATTTCACAATACCCTCCCTCAATGACATTGATACCAAAGGTACCAAAGCCTAACACAGTGCTTGACCCACAGTTGACACCAACATCTTTGTTTCTAACTTCACTCCAATCCCAGCTGCAGAAGGTCTTGAATTGAAGAGCAGAATAGGAAAAGGAACAGAGGAGAACTGGAGTGCCTAGGAGAACTTCTCAGAGAGACTTCAAAGAGAAGGTAGGATTTGAAAGCAGTGGGTGGGAGGGCATGGCAGGAGGCATAAGAGTTATGAAGAAAGTCCAACACGTTAACCTCACTGTAAATGACCTTTATCAGACATGGTTATTTGTAGGTGATGTCTGGATACCATTTGGAGACACCAGCAATTGTGTTTTAATAAATGAAGACTTAGAAGTAAAGCTGGCAGCCTCACAGACATACTCTGCTTTCCATGGAGATAGCCTTGTTCAACCATTCTAGACAGAGAGATGGAGGGTCTACTCTGGAAGTATGGCAAGGCATTGAAACCCAGGTCCTTTGTTCCATACCCCAGTTCAGCTTTTGTAGCTCATTGGTTCCTCTTATATGTGACACATTTGTTCAAGTCAGAAGAATCTCATGGGACTCAGATCAAAAACAGTCTCCATGAGAAAATCAACTGTAGCCCTAACCACTGCACTTGGGTATTTATTGTTGTCTCATTGCTTGTTTTGCTATTGTTGTTTTTCAAGGATGGATGGATGCCAGAGGTAGAGAGATGTTGTTTTATAAGCACATCCTTTACTTAACATCCTTTGTTTGTGATATTTCATTTTATCCACACTGGAATTCTAAGGGATAAACATAAGGTTACCTATTTTATAGATGAGGTTAAAAAAACTCTCCCAAGGCCCCAGCTAGAAAGTGGCTGAACCAGAATTTGAACTCTGCAAGCATAGCCAGGAGTAGGGTAAGGCAAGCAAAGCACTCAAGTTGCAAGATTTCAGGAGGTCCTCATCCTCAGGTGTTGAGAGTACACTTGTGTGAACCTGAGAGCAATGGCCTTGCTTTACCTCTAGTCCTGGCCCTGTGCACAAAGCTCTCAGATTCCAAAACCCATACTCTTTCTCTTATATCACGCACACATTCTCTATGGCAAGCTTTTCAACTGTCACATCAGCCCCTTAGGAGCCCATAAGGAGAAATGATTCCCAGGCAAACTCTGGCCTGGGAATTTTAGCTCCCAACTGCATGCTAGTCATAATCCCAGTTGACACTTAGACAAGGCAGAGAGGAATATAAAAATGGATAAATCATTGTCAGCCAGAACTTCTCCTGGAGGTGCCATGTAACACTCACATGTCAACAGACACTTGGGTATGATATAGCCCTTGCTGTAGCTAGAGGTGCAGAAGCATTAGCCCTCAATATATCAATTTTTAGAGAGGAAGAACATTTGCAAGAGAAGTTGTGTTCTCCAGTGACCCAAAGAAATATCCTTTAGCTTGTCTACATGCTACACACAGTACTTCCTTGGAAAAATTACCCTATTGGGGTGGGAAAATGTTAAAAATCTAAGGGCAGACTGCTCACTGGGCCCCCGCCTAAGCTCAGCCCAGAAACAGACACAGCTGTTGCACACAAAGAGCCTCACTCCGCTTCCCATTCCATGCACATTTGAGACAAAGAGAGACTCATGTGCCAAATAGCAAGTGGCAGATAATAAGCTGGACAGCAGGGCCATAAAGCCACCACAGAAGGAGACATTAAAGAGATAGCGTAAATCCCTCAATGGCAGCACTAAGTCTCTGTCAACACTGGCATCAGCTTGTGCAAAACACATGGAAATCCATGATGCTCACCAGTTATGTTCAGAGTCTCTGCAGAAGGATGTGGACGAGTAAAGAAACTAAAAATTGATTACTGTACAATCCACCTGGTCCCAACCCATTTCCGTTCCATACTATTCTGCTCCCCTGATCTTGTTTCACTCAAAATCATCCCACCTGGCCCTAGCCGGTTTGGCTAAGTGGATAGAGCATTGGCCTGTGGACTGAAGGATCCCATGTTTGATTCAGGCCAAGGACATATGCCTGGGTTGCAGGCTTGATTCCCAGTTTGAGGCAGCTGATCAATGATTCTCTCTCATCACTGTCATTTCTATCTCTTTATCCCTTTCCCTTCCTCTCTAAGATCAATAAAAATATTTTAAATATATTTTATTGATTTTTACAGAGAGGAAGGGAGAGGGATAGTCAGAAACATCGATGAGAGAGAGACATCGATCAGCCGTCTCCTGCACACACCCCACTGGGGATGTGCCCGCAACCAAGTACATGCCCCTGACGGGAATCGAACCCAGGACCCTTCAGTCCGCACGCCAATGCTCTATCCATTGAACCAAATAGGTTTCAGCAATAAAAATATTTTTTAAAAAGATCATCCCACTCTATTTTGCTTTCTCCCATCCTATTCTGCATCAATCCATGTCACTTCTGTCAATTTCTATATCCTATACTGATTACAACTATTTTGTTCAATCTTATATTTTTACAATTCAATTCAACCTTACCAAACTAGCTCATAACACTTATAATAATAATTTTATTACCTTCCTGAGCTGGTGTGTTTATGAAAAAAGACAACATGAAGAGATTGGTACTATACTTAGATGGGATCCAAAGCTGACTACCAAGCTCAAAGATTCTAAACTCTTGAATAAGGTCAATGTGAGACAATTTTACTGGTTTGAATCTCAGACTTTCTCAACTGGACATTTTTATCAGGATATGGGCTAGAGACATAGAAAGAAGAAAGGGATCAGAGCTAATATTTGCTGATTATCTCTTGTCTGCTATGGTCTAGAACTTTCTTCAAATGTAATATTTCATGTTATCATTACCATTGCCTTAAGAGGTATTATTTTTATCCCTATTGAACGAATAACTAACACTCAAAACTTTAAAAACTGTGGCCAATTTACACAACTAAGAGCTGTTTTTACACCCAATAGGACTAATCACATAAAGCCCATGATTTTTCCAGAGCTTCAGTATTATGTGGTTGATGATATAAGTGCATGATGCTGGTGGTATGAGCATTGTTAATGTTAACACGGGTAACATTAGCAGTGGTTATAGCTGTTATCACTGTCATACAAAATCATTTTCCCATGGTTGTGAATGACATAAAGCATGGAGCAAATATGGAGGCTGGGATATACAGTTTATAAAAGAGCAACACATGGAGAAACATTACATGAAAAGCAATCTTGCCCTGCTCTGCCTATCAGTCTGTTTTATTTTACTTCATGTATTATTTGTTTATTTGTCGATTATCTCTCTCCCCTCACTGGAATGCAAGCTTTCAGAAGGAAAGCACCTGATAGTGTTCATAGCCACATACCCAGCCCATGAAAGAGTGCCTGGCAGATAGCTGTTCCCCAAATATCATTATTTATTAAATGTATGAATGAATGGTATAACACATTTTTTAAATTCTTGATATTTTAACAATAATCAAAAGGTGATATATAATAGAAAATTGTTTTAAACTAATGTAACATGTGAAATATATGATTTCCTTCCATTTAAACAGCTAATGCATAAACATGCCAAGTCAGAAAAAGACATCGCACTCCCCACTACACTCCTGGCTGGAATTCACTGGCATTCTGCAGGACAGGAAGAGACTGGAGGGCCTACCAGAAGAGTGCTCAGGCTGACAAGAATAACCTGGGGGTATCAGAGCTTTTACCAAAATACTGAAGACCTGCCACATCGGAAGCATCATATGCATATTGAGTACCACCCCAAAGGCAGAACAAGGGCCTCTGGATGGAAATTATGTGATTATGTGGAGTAACATGTTTCTATACAGGGATAACAATTCAACCATTCTGAAAGGCTAAAAAATGGCATTAGTTAATCCTCCCTAGCAACCCTCTTGCATCTCAGGGAAGTGCTAAAACAGATGCTGGACCTCTGTTATTCTAGTTATAATTCAGGCTTTCAACAGAGACTAAACTAAATGAACTCTAAGATTCAAACAAGTCTGAAACTCGATGGTTCTGTGTTTCTCCTGATCTTACTCATTTGGGCATCTTCAGAAGTATCTGACAGAATGCCTTCATGAAGTTCTCTGATCTTAGTTATCTCCTCAGAACATCCTGACTCTCCCCTGCTGTCCTAACCTCCTCTTAAATCTTTCCTCAGCTCTCCTGCAAACTGGTGCTCTAAATGTCCTTCTCCTCCATCTTCTTTGCCTTCTCCCTTTGCTTCCCCATCATCTGTCATGTCTTGAGTTTGTCCCCTCCCCAAAGCCTGCTCTATGCTGCAAGACACTAATTATTTATAAGGGAATTCCCTGTTATTTGGCAGTGAATATGAGACAGAACCTTACTGATGCACATGTCTCTTGAAGGACTTTTATTACAAAGTAAGTCCTGAAGAATCTCAAGTATCATCAAAACCCACAGGAAACATAACAAAGGGCAACAGAAACCACAGTAAGGATTGGGGATTGCAATTCAATTATAAGGCAGTACTAGAGGATCCTGTTTAAAGTTCCAATGACATTGTAAGAATACTGTGTTCACTTGTAATTTCTATTGATTTGCAGTAACTTTAGGTATAAGTCATAGAAATAGTGAAAGGCTCCAGGTCTCTAAGCCCAATCTTGGTGCTGCCACTGATTTGGGAGTGGCAAAACAGATGTCCTTCAATTCTTATCATAATAAGAATACAATGGAAAGAATGATCATGGTCACTGAAAAGATATGAGCCTAAAAGTTAATTTGCATACTCACTCCTGATTGGCTGAGGGGTGTCATGGAGATATAGTCAATTTGCATCTTTCTCTTTTATTAGTATAGATGTGCTTCCATCCCTAGAAGAAAACACCAGCAACCTCTGTTCTGTTTCAGGCAATGGGATTAGAGAACTGACTCCAGGCCCTTGGTCACCATCCTTTAGCTCTATGTTTTCCTGACATTAAGACTAATTAACAAGTTTTTATATTTTCCTAGCTGGACTTTGTCTTGCCTTGAAGTAGAGGTACCCCTCCTCCTAGTTCAGGAGCTTTTCTCTTTACTGATTGAATTGTATAATTTGATTTAATAGATCTGGAGAACTTACAGTGGGTTTTGCATATTTTCATTAGGGAAGATATATGTGGAATGTCTGCTGTTTGGCCGTGTTTAATTAAATTAATGAATTAACATCTTTGATGGCAAGGACTCCATGTGCTTTAGCCCTCACTTTTGCTTTAACCCCCAGGCATCACTCAGTAAGATTCCTAAAATGACCATAAATAGATTCCAAGACAAGAGTTGGAACTTACTTGCTGTTTTCCCATTAAAAGTCAAGGATTTTCACCAATTTCTACTTTTAAACTTAATCTTGTCTAGTTTGCCCATTCCCAAACAGTGCCCAATCCTGGGTTTACAAGCCCTCAGAATTCCTACCCCTTCTCACATGAGGATACATGTTGTTACACACCATTCTCAATGAGGGGACCATGCACAGCTTCACTGTGCAAGTTTCCTGGTAAGAAAGGCATTTAAATAAGGACTGAATGTAAAACCTAAGGATGAACACTAACTCTAGTGTTCAAACCCCAGGCAGCAGGAAGAGGTGATATGTTGGGTGGAACAGCATCCATAGAGCTGATAAGGTATCCTATGCCAGGCTCGAACCAGTACTGTCCAATAGAAGAGAGATGTGACTACACAGAAGACCAGATAGTCAGCCCACTGGCTCCAACACCTCTTCGTTGGAGTCCATTATTCACATTTTCTGTGGCTTTAATTGCATTCTGGAGTCCTGCACAAAGCAAATGAAGCTGTAATCAAGGTCTTTGTCACTTGCCCATATTTGCATGTAAGTGTTGCAGTTTGGGGACAGCTCATCAGCCCTCAGTTTGCTCAGAAAGAGAGTTTTTAAAGGAACAAAAGGAAAACAACTTCAAAAGAATCCTAAGCAAATGCTGTGATTTTGGAGACATAGCATACAAAAATATTTTAATTCCTCCTTAGTTTATTTGTGTGATATATTGGTCCAAACAAGCCAAGGCCTGGGTCCAAGCAGAGAAGAGGCACCTCTGTTTGCAAAATTAATGGATTGCTTCATGGCTTGATGAGGGAGGAGGCAGCTCAAGGCACAGTGAATGCAACCCCCAGGCAAGGGAAAGAGCCCTGAGACCCAGCTCAACAAAAGTCATCAGGAAGAGCAAGGGGAATGTCCTGAAGTAAAGGAGAGATGCTGTGGCAGACAGAACAGAGGAAGGTATCATTTCAGTCCATAAGGCCTGGCTTCAGGTTTTGGAAACAATATTATAGGATCATCTATGTCTTGCCAATGTGGTTGGACTACATTCAATGTTTTGTTTTGTTTTTGTTTTCTGTAGCACCATTTATGTTTTCTGTAGCACCATTTATAATAATATATATTACAAAGAAGCCCTATAGTCCGACAAGAAGCCAAGATAGGATCCAGGGTCTTTCCCACTCTCACCAAAGCCCTTCTGACAGCCCTCCTTGGATAAATCCCTATGGAACCACTCCTAGGATCATTTCAGAGTCACTGTGCAAGGCCCCTAATTAGATGAAAAATACGGAAGATTTCCTCCAATCACAACAATCCAGGTTTCATGTATGGTGTGAAACTTCTTGGCTGATTTTGCATTGGAAAGGGAGAAAAGAAAGTTAAAGCCAATCTTCTAATTGTATAAAAGGCAAGTATTATGAAATGAGTGTCAACTTTCCTACTTCCTGGAAAATTGATTGTACATTTTTTCATTGAGGTGGTCATTAATGATATTCATCAAATATTTCTAGCTTTCTGCATTCTGGACACATGGTGGACTTGCACTTCCTGGCCCCAACCCTGTGGTTGTGGAATCATGCAACTAGTTCTTCTAACCAATGAGTTGTGTCCAGTGAGCATTTGATTTCAGATTGCTAGACCCTACAATGCTCTCTTTTCTCTTTGGCACAGCAACCAACAGCATCTGATAGCAATCCTCCTACAATTGTCCCATGATGGGTACCAGGGATAAGAATAAATAATTTTTTAAGTCACTGGGAATTGGGGATTATTTTTTACCAATGCACAATCTAGCCCAGTGGATAACAAACTGTGGCTCAGAAGCCACATGCTTCTCTCAAGCTGTGGTTTGCCTCTCTATTGAATAATGAGTTTGTCTACCACTGATCTAACCAATCCTAAATAATACATCCATTCATGAACATTCCCACAATTTTATAAGCCAAAGTTCAAATTCATTGATTTCATGTTGGTAAAGCAAATAGCCAGTTCACTAATTAGTATTTCTTAACCCTAAAAAATGCCCTATTTCATGTTTGTTACACATAAAAAGGAGTAACAGGTATTTCTCAAGGGAGGCTACCGTCTTGACTGAAAATGCACATTTTATGCAGGAAGGCAATGGGAAATATTTAAACAGTAAAATATGAGGGTATTTGTTATAAGTACCACAAAAGTTCCAAATTGGAGGCTGCTAAGAATTAAATATATGTGTCCCTCTTTAAATTAATACATTAAAACCCTAACCCACAAGTGTAGCTATATTTAGACTAAGGAATTAATTAAGTTAAAGGAGGTCATAATGGTGAGGCCCTGGTGCAATAGGATTAGGTCCTTCTAAGAAGATACCAAAGAGCTTGCTCTTTCTCTCTCTCCATGTGCATACACTAAGGAAAGACCATATGAAGACAAATTGGGAAGGAGCTGTCCACAAGCCAGGAAAAAGCTTTAGCTCTCACCAAAAACTGACCCTCCTGGACCTTGATCTGAAATTTCTGGCCTCCAGAATTATAAGAAAACAAATTTCTGTTTAAGCTATCCAGCTTGTATTATTTTGTTTTGATAGCCCAAGCAGACTAAGAAAAATTAGTAAGTATAACCCTGGGCTAAGCTTCCAGGAGTATCTTCCAAAGGAGGCAATACTCGCTCTAGACTTGAGGAAGAAGATGAGAATAACCATAAATGCTATTTGAATTTTAATAATAGAACATAGGAACTACCATTCCCTATTACAAATAAAGTTCGGTAAGGTGAAGAAGGAGGTTCACCAGATCTACAGGTTGTCTCAGCCCTTGACCATCTCACAAAACCAGGTGGATGGGGTTTAATTGGCAGATGGGACAAGGAATGTTAGGTGGTTGGAGGATGCCTTATCAGAGGCAGAGTAGAAAATGGACCTGAATGGAACCAAGGTTATTTGCCCAGAAGCAATGGGAGATACAGTGGGATAGAAAGGAGGCTGAGATGAGATTGGATGTGTCCATAACACTGGAGAAAGAGCTAATAAGTAGAGAGTCCCCATTGAAATATCTAAATAGTTAATTATTCCATCTAAACAAATATTTAAATTTTTATGCAAATATTCAAAAATCTGAGCATGAAATTGTGATTGGACATCAGTAGACCCTTCATATACAACTGTATACTTATTTTTGGCCATCTTAAAAATTGATCCAAGTCAATTAAAAGCCTTCTCCACTGTTTCTCAGCCAGATGCATTTTATCATCTTGACACAGCCTTGGGACAGAAAGCCTCATCTAGGACAAACTGGACTTTATGTTGACTGCTTCCAAACAGTCAATCCAAAGAAGGAGAGTGAGGGAGAGTGCATGTATCACAGAAAATGTCCAAGCCTCATTGTTGTCACAAATTTTACAACCTGAAATATCAAAACTTTAGTGCCCCTAATTGCAAACTTCTCCCTAGCTTGGGCTTACTGGAGAGAACAATGGATTCAATGGATTGCCCTTCTGCCCAACAGCTGGCTCAGACTTCTCTCCTGCTGCTTTAATAGCCTTTTAGGTAATAACCTGTTTATTAAGACAAAGACCCAAACCCTTTAAGTCCCAGTAGAGATTAGCTTAAAAATGAGGCACTCCAGGAGGCCATGAAAGCCACTGAAACTTTTCTGTTCTGTTTCCCTGAGTTTTAACCTCCCCTAGGGCAAGAGTTCCTGACCTGAAGACTATAAAACAGCTTTTGCACTCCATTAGTCCATTGCAAATTTATATAAAATGTTGGATAGATGTGCACTTTTCTGGGAAGAAGGTCTATAGCTAAAATATTTCATCCTCAAAGGGCTCGCGGCCTACAAAAGAGGCAGAGCTTTAAAGGATCCGTATCTTGAAAACCACTGAGGACACTGGACTCCTGAGAGCCAGAGTGGCTTAGCAGGAAAGGTGTTGAATGTGGACACAGACAGAACTAGGTTCAATCCCTAGCTTGACTATTATCATCTGTGACCCTAGGCAAGGAATTGCAACACTCAATTCAATTTCCTCATGAAAGCTGCACGCCCTTACTTTGCAAGGTTGTGGTCCAGACTGAGGTAAAAGCATTTAGCAGACATTAAATAAAACAATTCCTCCTGTAATACTCCAATCCAATCTGGAATGAAATAAGATCATTTACTCAGAAGAGATACAACCTCCATGTACCTCCAGAAAAATATTTCCGTGTACATTTCAGTAAATTCTGCTGCATGCAGCTGAAAAGATGGAAGAGGGGCACCATTCAATGGAGTGTTAAATGGGGATCCAAAATCCAGGAAGGGAAGCCAAAGGGGATCAATGCAATGAGGGGTTTATCAGGCCACTCGTGAACAAAGACACGCCATTATCATCTTACAATGTCGTGGAAAGACCACATTGAGAGCCACCACAATCAGATTCCAGTTTGAGCTCCATACCTATTACCCTTGAGAATTTTTTCAACTAATGACTGTTTCCCTTCCGTTATATCAAAGAAATAATACCCACTTTTCCTTTCACATAGGACAGTGATGAAGACAAAGAGAATCTTGGATTATATGAAATGAAATGAAATAATGAGTGTGAAACTACTCTGAAAGGGCTGCAAAAGTAAGGAATGGTCATTACCACCAGCATCACGATTTTCATCATCAATCCATGAAGTCATCTTTATAGGACAAATAAGCAAACTGGGCAGAGATAAAAGAATAGTGCTGCTGTGATAAGCAAAATGGCCTGGCCTCATTCAGTGGGAGGATAGCCATCTGTTCCCTTTCTCCTTTTCATTTTCCCCAAGACATGAGGAAATATCACATGATTCTACATGTGGGCACTTGTCCCCTCTATGACCAATGTGTGCCAATTTCCTTGTTTTATATATTCATAAAAAGATACCCATTAACAAGCTCCTTATGCCATTCCAGCAATGAAAGCCTCTTCCTCCTCCTCCTCCTCCTGCAGCTGCTGCTGTTCCCCAACCCCCTCACAGATATATTTCTAGTTGTCCCTCCCTGTCCATGCTTTTCTATCTTTTCCTACTTAAGGATACCTGGGCACTTCCATGTAACAAAATTCTTGCTCATCCCTCAATGTCTAGCTCAGAGGCCAATTTATGTAGACTTCTTTACAACTTGGCCCACCCTGGCACAGTGGTCTCTCTATCTTCTGCCCTCCTATAACTCATGGAATCTGGGAACACGGACTCTATGCTTTGCCATCCAAATGGTAGATTCAAATGTGTAACTATGCATTATTACCACCAGGGTACAGATATAAACAGTATTTTCTGGGATAACTGAAATACATGGTCCCTCTAAGTCTGGACTATAAATGCTGAGCCTTTCATAGGTATAGCCTAATGTCATATGTCACTGCTCTTTGCAGGAATATGCTGTTCCAAGCTAGACTCCTATGAGGTAAGACTCACCTTACTTCTCCTCTACCACTCTACAATTATCTAGTGCAGTGGTCGACAAACAGGGGCTCATGAGCCACATGTGGCTCACAAGTTGTTGTTTGCTGCTCTGTTGACTGAGTTTGCCAACCACTGGGATAGGGGTTTAATCACAAGGAATAACAACAGCCTGTAATTATTGGAATCAAGAGTAGTTTTCTTAAGTCTTGTCCCATTGGGAAAGAGTCTGCAATGGGAATTTGCATGCAAAAGCATATTTGGTAAATCTCTCACAAAGATCATCTGTGATGGAGTAAGGGAAGCAAGACTAGGCAGAGAGAGAAGGGATGTAACAGATGCTCCATCTCACAGGCAGCTCAAAATCTAGGATGGAACATTCGAGTTTCCCCAAATGGAGGCAAGGGGCTCAAGACTTTGTATGCCTCCATGAATCAGCCATCAGCTGCAACCTGCTCTCAAGAAGGGGATATAACTTAACAAGGCAGTTTCTTTTAGTCCAGAATGATTTCTGCAGAGAGACGTGGTTCTGAGTACTCCACACGGCCAGGAGAATGAGTGATTTTGACCTTGTTTGTATTAGTTCCTATTGTTGCAATAAGAAGTTACTGTTTAAAACTTAAAACAATACACACTTATTAGATCATAGTTCTATAGTTCAGAAGTCCAAAAAAGTTTGGATGGGCTCTCTGGTTGGAGGCTGAAATCAAGGTGGTAGCTAGGCTGTATTCTTATCTGAAGCCTCCAGGAAGAATCTACTTCCAACTCATTCAGGTTGTTGGCAGAATTCAGATTGCAGTTGTAGAACTGTGGTCTCTTTTTCCTGGCTGTCAGCCCAGGGGTGCTCTCAGCTCTGAGAGGCATCCTTCAGCAGTGGAGAACACTCTTATATTGATTCCCTTACGTTTTGCATCTCTGACTTCTTCTATCAATAATCTCTAGATCTAGATCTAAGGACTCATGGGATTAAGCCAGATCCATCCAGCTAACCTCTATATTCTAAAGTCAACTGATTTGGAATGCAATTCCATCTGCAAAATCCCTTCACAGCAGTATCTACATTAATGTTTGATTGCATCACTAGGAGAAGGTTTGTACACATCAGGGACTGGGAATCTTCAGGGTCTTCTCGGAAATCTGCCTACTATATGTCCTAAATGGGAAGCAGAGTTGCAGAGTAAAATCCACTATAACCAGCTACTATTGATTAGTGACCTCAAAAGTTAGGAAACCTCAGAGCATGACTGCCAGTTCTCATCACTCCATTTAACTCTCACCTTTGGTATCTAGTCTCACTATGCACTGCAACTCAAGCACTGCAGCACTCCAATTCCCACCAAGATGCTAAACCAAGAAGGTTGTTCCCACACTCACATCTGCCCACTGCCAGCCCCTAAAGATAAAGGCTAAATCAAACTCAGTCAAGACAGGGTTGGCATGTTCAAGAGCATCTCCTGATAAATGAAAGAAAAGTGAACATTGCCAACCCCCCAAGAAAAAAAGGAATACTTTCAACTGCTGCTTTCTTAGTTTAGCACAGTGGTTAAGTGGTCAGGTCCCAAAGGGGGTCTGGCTGTGTTGAAAGCCTGACTCTATTACTTACTGAGTGTATCTGGGCAAGTTATTTAACCTTCCTGTGCAAGAGCTTCCCCACCTGTAAATGGGCAGAATAATACCCTCCAGATGGGATTTCTGCGAGGATGAAATGGAATTATAGATGCACATGGACTAGTTTCCATTCCCTTCAGATCCATTCTGTATCCTTCTCTGGCTTGCTTGCTCTGTACCCCAAAGACTGACCTACATCAACTATATTAATGGGGTCCCTTACCTTCTGGCTTCTCATTGGTTCTAGTCAATGGGACACATGAGAGAAAGACCTAAGAGGTATTAATTATCTTGACTCTCTCCTTCCATGGTGACCTCAGCCTGGCTACAGCCCTCAACCAAAGATCACAGCAAATATCAACATGCTCCTCTACACAGCTCGCTCTTTCCAGAGTCCAGTGATAGCTCCATGCTTCTGTTCATTCAGGCCAAGGGTGGTAACTCTCTGACAGTTAAACATCCTAGGATACTGTACTATGCTCTGTGGTTTCCCTTCATCCTCCCACCATCCTATATATAGACCCTATAACTAGTTTCACTTTTTACCTGCTGGAACTCATATAAAACTGGCTTATACCCAATATTTGCTAACTGCTAGGTATTAACAACAGTGATATGACTACCCATCGGATGATTTGGTTTGTGAAGCCCTCTTGGCCATGGGTCCCATCCTTTTGCCTCAATCCCACTCCACTGAAGTCAGCTCCAGGCTCAATATACAAGATGAAGAGCCTGCAACATCCAGAGAGGTTTTTGGTTTACTCTGCAGCCTATGCGAGGGTTCCTCTGCTGGCCACAAACCAACTCCCGGGGCTCTGGGCTTTGCCGCATTTCCCTATCACAAGTTCTCATCTCCTACATGGAAAACATACATTCTGATCTGGTCTCCAGAGTACCAGCACTTGTGGTGCAACCTTTTCTCTTGTCCTTCTTTCAAAGTACCTATAGTCAACCTTCTTCTCAATCCACTTCTCCCTTTTCTCTGTATATTCCAGAAGCACATTCATTAAAATGTAAAGGATGTTTAAATACTTATGAAAACCTACATGGGCATGCTCTCAGGGCCAGTAATTTATATGTCAAGACACAGTTATTCACAGCTAAGAGGCAGCAACAGATCAAGATGAGTCCACATCTACCATGGGCTGACTGAGGTCATCAAAGACAGGAAGAACTGACTGGGCCATGGGAGTGGTGACCTCAAAGCAGGAGCACCTGCATTGTAGCACCACACCTGCCCTACAGAGGATGACCTCACTCAACCCAAAGTTCACAGATTCATAATAAGACCAAAAATCACCTTACACTGCATCATATTATCCAGTACCTATTATTAAGCAGAAAATCACCTTTATGTGTTTAGTCTGCAATCTATCCATTCAGGGAAAATGCATTTTCTGAGAAAATGAAAATCATTAATTTACCCTGGAATTTTATTGGGGAGAAATTCTGTTGTATTAAAATACAGATGGGAGATAAAAGATGCTGGAGTACTCCACTCTTTCCTTCATTAATGAAGTAGGATACATAAAATGCCCATTAAAATTACATAGGAGCATTGTAAGCATCTCTCTATCTTCTGACTCAGTCATTTTCACATTTGAGAGCAGAATTTCTGTGAGAAGGTTTTACCCTAATACGGTGGCACCCACACTCACATATACACAGAGTTTGGTTGCATTCATCCTTTTATTCTTTCATCCCTTACTTCGTAGATATATTTTGAGTCTTGATAGTGTGCCAGGCATCACCCTAGTTACTGGTACCATACATGAAGTTCCCTGTTCTTCAGGTGTCTAAAGTTTAATGGGGAAAATAAAGGAGCAATCAGGCAATTAATAGGGAAGTCCTGGAGGTTCAGGTTAGAAACGTCTAACTCGGACTTGAAACAAGAGGATCGGGAAAAACTTCTAGATGAAGAGCTAAAGGAAACAGAGGACTTACCTGTTGAAAAGGAGAGAATGACACAGAGCAGAGTGTAATAGCCCAAGGAAGGGACACTCTAAAAGGCTTATGGAAAGCTTGGGAGAAGGAGAAAGGGGGCACGTTTCATAAGAAAGACAAAAATATAGCATTACAAATCTTTCCGAGGGGCTTTAGCAAGAACACAGGAAAAAGGAGAAAAAGTGAGGGGTTGAATTTTAAAACATGAATCCTGTCCCTGATATTTATAAGTTAAGTGATGTTTAAGAAAGAAGTCAACCCAACTGCTTAAAATCTCTTCACTCATCTGTAAAATGAGGACAGTGGTATCTCTTGGACTATTGCAAAAATTAATTTTTAAATATGTGCAAAATATACTGTTTTCAAGCAAATATCCAATGAATAGAAATCACAGTCCTTCAGCTGTCCCTTGGAGTTTAGGAAACGGGGTAGCCTTATATTGGAAGAGAATTAATGGGGGCTTCATGAAATAGGTAACATTTAAATTGAACTTTCATGGCTGATCCCACAGAGATAGGATAAGTGATGGTTCAAGAGAAGCCAGGTAAATATAAAATGTGTGGGTAAATTTAATTTGTAGTTTGTGTCTGAGTACGTGTGTGTGTGTGTGTGTGTGTGTGTGTGTGTGTATCTGTGTGTGCAAATGTGTGTGAGTACATGTGTAACTATGCAAGTATGTCTGCGTAATATGTATTTGTGTTATAAAGCAGAAAAATGGAAAATGAAATTGGCAACACGAGGTCAGCCTTGGGAAGCCCCAGCATGGAAATGACCGATAGAACTAGGATTTCGTTCTGTGGCATTTGGGGGCACTGGGGCAAATTTTAAGGGAGGGAAAGTCACCAGTAGGTTAACTTTGCAGAGGAAGAGGGCAGCATTAACTCGTAGGGCATGTAGCATGGTGAGAGATCAGACTGAGGCAGGGATATGGGCTGAAGAGAAGGATGCCAGGCAGCCTGGAAAGGAAAGAAGAGTCACTAAAGAGTAAAACTAAAAGCACTTTTCAAATGGCTGGTAAATAGGAAAAGGGGGACTTTGTGATGGTTCCAACATATGGGGCAGAGTCACCCAAAATGTATATAGGTAAGGGGAATGTAGAAAGGGTCAGGACCAAGATTCCAACTAGGCTTTTTGGTTTGGAAGCAGGGGAGAGAGGAAATTATTTTAAAGCTACACATTAAAGTTCAAACTCTCATTTTAAAAAAATCTCCTCCTGGGTATTCTATCATAAAAACTTTATTTTGATGGGTCTTTAAGTCTCTTTGGCTCCCCCCAGAGAAATTTCATTTGAAGGCAAATATGAAGGGAGAGATAGCACTCCCTTCTTTGTTAACCAATGGTTCAGAGAGGCAATAATGCTCATTAGTCATCAGGCCAGAGAGTTCTGAGAAGAGGACCCCCACCAACCGGGACTTGTGTGAGAGCCATAAGAAAGATGTAAGCAAAAATGCTACAATGCTCTGGGGGTGGCAGAAAAATGACCATGTACCACCAGGCAATCAGAGACATCCCCATGAGGTCCTAGTATTTAATCTGGGGCAGAGGAAGGCTCCAAGGAAAGGCGGAGAGTGAGTGGGCATTGTAGATTTTGCCAACGGCCAACCTGAGCACATCAGGGACCAACAAAAGAGCAATTTCCTTAATATTCAGCACATTCAGAGAGATATTATAAATATAGCTATGGCTTTAGGCTCCAGGCTGAGGCTGAGGTACATTACCTTGCCCACTCAGAGTAAACTCTGCATGAGGCTTCTTCACAAGATAGCCTTGGGTCTTCTTTATTTCTTGCTCTTACCTATCTTTACAGACCACACAACAGCAATATTGTCATAGCCACACCTCTCGAAGGGATGAAACAGATCCCTGAGTCTTCTGAAGCAGTTATTCTGTCCATCTACAAAGGACAAAAACTGATAGTCCCAAGGCCAGGATCCATGAACTCACTCCACTAAACTCCAAGCTGAAATCCCTACAATAGTGAGTACCCAAGGGTCCTGTGCTGATGGCATCGCCATCTTCCAACTCCAAATTCTCCCACTATGATTGTTTATTTCCTTATAATTGTGGGGTGTCAGGGCCCAGTACACCATTCTCTGATGAAAAGCAAACCCCACCATATGTGGCATACAGCAACACAACATTGTCATAAGGGCTCAATTTTACAATGTCAACACAAATACTGACCCAGATAAATCATATAATAGTGCTCAGTATACAGAAATCCTTTAAAAAAAAACAGCTTTTTACTTATATTTAGGTAGAAGGAAAGGGAGAGGGAGAAAGAGAGAAACATCAGTGTGAAAAACATGGATTGGCTGCCTCCTGCATGCCCCCTACCAGGTATTGAGGCTGCAATCTGAACATATACTTTGACAGGGAATCAAGCTGTCAACCTTTTGGTGCATGGACAATGTCCAGCCAACTGAACCATACCAGCCAGGGCCAAATCCCTTTGATAAATAGCACCCACAGAAAAGATATATCCTGGCTCTTCCAATAGGAGTAAATAACCCCCATGTCATTTATTCTGGGTTCTGGGATGAATTTCATGATTTTATTGAAAGATTATATACTTTTGCAATTGTCTTTTCTTTTGTACAAAGCCATTTCTATTCACTCAATTGAAATTTTATTGAAAACATATTATCAGCTAATAATTTTTTAACTATTATTGCATGCTCAGTTCAGCATCAGATACAACTACAGAAGTAAAAAGAACACTAAGGATGTTTGAATGGTAAACTCAGGAGGCTTAGAATGACTTAGAACTCCAGAATCTTAGCTTCCCCTCTAGAACTCTAGAGTCCTGCCTACAGCCCTTCCAAGCCAGCACCAAACCTCTGCTCCAGCAATCCATGGCAGAGAACATGATTTTTCAGGAAAAGTCTAAGTTGCTTTCTGATATCTATGATCCATACAAGTGCTGGTATAGCCCCTTATAACTTCCCTCAAATGCTCTGAGGTTTTTCCATCTGCAAGAGAAATAATTTAAAATATGTACATATTCAAAGACCCAATCTTGCCTTTCTTCCTTCTATTGACAGCTAATATTCATGATAGCTTTTCTGGTCTCCTTTGTCTTTTCTCTGTCATGTTAAATAGCTCACTGGTTTTCAAAGTTCCACAGGTGAAAAACATTTAAGGGGATAAGAATAAACCCCAAGATCAATCTGTACAAAGACTGGGAGTAACAAACCATAGAAACTAATCACAGTGAGGCTATCAGGATCTACTGCTAATTAGTGATCTTCAGTTAACAAGTATATTCAGGAGGCCCATGAGGTCCAAAAGACTTCATCTAACTCTGTATCTTTAAATCTTATCTTTGGTTGGCCAACCCAAGCACTGGAAAAACTAGCCAAAATAATCTCTATCATGCTGTATTTTGTTATCTATATTCTGTCACATGTCTGCTATATAGGGAAGAAACAAGGAAAAGGATCCAGGTTGGTGGCAACATGCATTCATTTGCTGGACTTGCCGATCATCTTACTGAGACATGAACATCACGTTATAATAAAACTTCACACATAACACCTTTCTTTTATTGGCTGATTTTTCACCTCAATACATAACTCATCCTAATTACGCTTTAATCATTTTCGGCTGAAGAATTTTATGCCCTTTGATTAGTAGCAATGATTTTACAATGATTATAAGAAGGGTATCAAGTCTTTGTTATAGAAGCATGCTTTATATGGAACATTTTGAAGACTTTTTAGTCACTGGCATTTTGATGTTGGTAGAATGTTCATGAGCAGGTCAATCAGAATTGGCCACTTATATTTGGCAATATTGAGAAGTGAACTTGAGTGAGAACAATAAATTCATATTCTGGAGAAACTCAATTATGGGAATGCTAGAGAAAATGAGGAGTCCAGGAGTACCAATGTGAATATGCTGTTTGGGGAGGATTAACCTGGAGACCATAGGCAGGACATGTCTGCTTGGAGCAGAGACCTGGAGGCAAAGCAATCACTAGAAGCTTTTTCCAACATACAATCCTAGACTGGCCCTAATGAAAATGGGAAGAGGAGAGAGACTCACCATGTCCTAAAGACCAATCCTATTCGAAGTGTGACGGGGGAGGGGAGAGGGGTGAGAAGGTAGTCAGCCATGACCAAGTAGGCATAGACCTGAGTAAGTAGGAGCATGGTAAACTGATAGAAATATCTTTCCATTTGCTGAGGTCACAAAGAGCTTGCAAGGAGGGAGGGCATGCTGGGAATAGGACCGTATATCATCCAAACTTGAACACTCCATGTATTTTTTAAAGACTCACTTGCTATTCTATTTGACCATAGAGTATTGGGACAAACAAAAGAAATTATAAAAAAAATTATTATGACCACATTTCAGGGGTAAGGGTGAAAGAGAATATTCACATATATCTACCAAACAAGACAGAGTATACCAGATGCATACCCCAATGCAAAGCACTTAGGAGGCTGCAGTGTGAAAGAGCTCTGGCCTGAAGACCTCTAGGAGCCTCTTAGCCATCTCCCACCAAGGAACAACAGTACCATTAAGAAAGAAATCTTAGCATCCTCTGGATGGGCATATAGAAGTCACTGGAGAAAGGAGAGGAAGCATGAAGAACAGATATAAGGTGAGACACAACTAATCTGCTGGCTGCATTCACCAATGAGGTAGAAATGGCCAATGAAACAGTGGCAGGGCCAAACCTGCCTAGCAAATCCATACAGCTTCACACTGAGAAAGACATAAAGAACAACACATGGATCTATGCCTTTTAACTCAGGGATTCTGCCCATCAGTAAATACATCCCAACCAACTGTACGACTCAATTAATGACATTGGGCTATTCCTTCTTTATTGGGGTAGAGAGGGAGCGAAGAAGGGACTGGTGGAAGCAGGTAGCCTGATATGGGAGAAAGGATAGAAGGATGGAGAATTCTCTCCTTAATGCTAACTTAACTATACTTTCAAGGTCTGAGCAAATCCCCCTTCTCTAAAGTCTTGAAAAAGCCTCACCATTTACCTAAAATAACAAAGAATTTCAACTATACTCTTTATGTTTCTAATCCTCCTTTTGGTTTTAAAATTATTTGGTGTGTATGCGCCTAAATTATAAGCTTCTTGGAGGTAGACGTTGGGTCCTATTTATCCTCAAAGTCCTTCCTCCCTGGCATCTGATGTAAGACACACTCAGTAAAGAGTAAGTGTAAGCCCAGGTCCTCAATATCTCACTGAAGTTTCCTGCAATCTGCTATAAATCAAGACCCACAAAAAAGAAGCCAATATCAAGAGCCAACTCAGAAAGGGAAAGGTTGCTGTCTCATTGCAATCTCTAACTAAGATTTAAAAATGGAAAATGGCTACATCCTCAGTTGAGGAGGGGGGAAAGTGCCTCTGCTCAGGGGCAAATTCCACACCCCTGATCATGACATTCAACTTCATATAGGAATAAGAAAGTTAAAAATCAGAAAAGCTGGAGGAGCTAAAAAGGTTGGGGCTACTAGGAAAAGTAGAGGGGGACAGTTGATAATCCATGGATTTTTCCTAACTCATGAAAGAAAACTTTTTCACATTTATCATTATATCCCCAGCATTTAGCACACAGTGACTGCCACTAATAACAGTGAGCTGACTGAATCCATGAAAAAATAAATAATGAAGCAATTGATTAGATAATGGATATAGGAAATTGACAAATGAATTCTGGTCCAACTGTAGGTGCAGGGAAAAGGATCCTGATCCCCTTGTGTCTGTTTATCCACTTGTCCAGCTTTAGAGGAAGGGTGGGAAGCCAGAGTTCCCACTCTGCCTAGAATAAAGGGAAGAACCAGACTGTGGTAGACAGTATCTCAGCTGCCATTCTTTTGGGGACACTAAACCTGTTTGTGTGGACTGATGTGAAAAATTCTTAAGGTCAGACCTGAACATATATTGGAACTGAACAAGGTAGAATGGAATAAACAGAATTGAACGGTAAGATAAAGAAGTGAACAGACTTGGAACAAATTCAACTAAAGAGATGGAAACTTCCTCCAGACTGTCAGGTCACTGGAGGCGTGGAGTCGCAAAGACACAGCCAAGCTAGCCAACAATTTCTGTAATCATGGCAGGTCATGACAAGTAAACAATCTAGGGTCGTGGTCGTCAGCCACTCACTGCGAGGCCTGCAGCTCCTTCTAGGCCTGTAATACATCCCTGCACCACACGCCATCCTGGGTTTTATGAACTTCAGCGGGGAAGGCAACAACCAACTGTGTGAATGAAAGGAAGAAAATATATTTTATCTTTCCCCCCTTTTTTTGGCCTTTAGCCTTTTGCGCTCCTTGAGAGGCATAACACATCCAAAAACTATCAAGAATTTAAGCTCTTGAGAATGAAGAAACAGGTTAACACAAAGGGGACATCCACAGCAGCCAAAGGCTCTTACCTTGCCCACAAGTGGTGTCTGGGGCTTTGGGCCCTGAGGACAGACCCTGGAAAAAGCAGGAAGGGAATCAGAACAGGATCTGGACAAGGCAAGGAGGGGCTTTGGGGCGAGGGCAGGAATCTAGGGACCGAAACGCAGGTAATGATGATTAAAGAGGAGTGATGAGGAATCACGTTCCAGGAACACGTTTGTCCTTCCAGTCTGACAGGGCTGTAATTAGAGGAGTGAGTTGACGAGGCACAGAGGACCTTTTCCGCTTATGTTTGCATCTTTCCTCCATAATCATCTTGGAGAAAAATGTGAACTTAGAGATGGATAAATGGGTCAGAAACTCAGATCATTGCCTCAGTGGGTACGGAGTCTCTGCAACTGGGCTGAGTTTATCCAGACCACCTGTTTCACCATCAGAAGATCCGGCTTTCCTGTGTGCTCACATCCCCAGGTACTGGGGCACATCTCTGTGATAAATGAGCATGATCTGAACCAGCTGCCCTCCCAGCCCAATTTGGAACACAGATGGGCAATATTGAAACTACTTATGAAGAAAGTGTGGCACCTGCTCATCCCATGATTGGGAAAAACAAGTCGTACCCCCATGAAGAGATCAGAATAGTCAAGCCAGCCTCTGGGGGAATGGGTGTACTGATCTAGGAGGTTGGTGTGGCTTGGAGCAATAGGAAAACATTCCCTGACATAGTAGGACTTCATTTAGGGCTAGGCCTTGACCACTGAAAGGAAGACAAGGAGCTGGGCTTCCCTGGTAGATTAATGACAATAACCAAACCAAGGACACCAAGTTGAAGTGAGTGTGGCAAGGAAACAGGTAATAAGAACAATTTTTTTTAAACAACCTCCCTTCTTTGAAATCTCCTGAAATACCCCTTTGTCCATGGAGATTTTTTTCATTTTCCCCATTAGTAGTGGCTTTTATTTCCACTGAACTACTAATAACCCTTTGTTTTCGATGGCTTTTAAGGAGTGCATCTTATATTGCCTTAACTGGAGTTATTTATTTATCTGATCTAAATTTCTTACTAGACTCTAAGCTGCATAATATCCCTATTATGTACCTCACCAAGACTGGAGCTGTGGTATAGGTTAGTTTGATTGATTAACCTTTTCGTGAATGTTAGGGGTATGTGTGGCCTGCCTGGCAGGTGGAGGTCTGACTGTGGCTTGCAGATCTGATCTAAGTGCAGGAACTGGACACCAGCAGCTCGGAAGGGAGCCACATGCTCTTCCCTGTGGTGCCTTTGATCAGCACCCTCTCCTAAATAACAAGGTTCTTCCTTTTTTTTTTTTTCCCCTGTGTCTTTTGTAAGCCAGGCTCTGGGGCCAACCTTCCCAGTGAAAATCTCTTGTCAGCAAGCTCCTCCCCAGTGCACACGTGAATAGAGAATTACTTGGAGAAAAGTTGTGAAAACTAAAGCCCTGGCCTGGTGCAGCTTAAACATAAATATCTGTTTCAATATATGGAGAGTTTACATAATCGTATAGGACAGAAACTTCATGATCCCAACAAAAAATGCATAGTCTGAATGAAATTCATTTTACATTTATTTTCCTTTTACAGAATATTTTTCTTTCCCTCATATCAATTGGTCTGAGCTCCACCCTCTACCTTCCCTTATGGATGGAATCTCCCAGGCTCTCCAGCACTCTGGCTTCCCCAGGCCATGGCAGACGCCTGGGGAAGGGGCCATGAGAGAGAGCACTCATTTTCCTCCCTGCAGACTGCAGGTCAGCTGTGGCCGTGTTTCTCCATTACAATCTTCTTTTCAGCAACTGTAGCTACAAGTCTCTCTGGATTCAGCAACTGCTTTGTTCCTTCAGGCCTTGTGCTACTCATGCTGGTAATGGCTCCTCTCCTGCTCCTGCCAGCTCCAGGAGAACTTCCACATCATGTGTCAATTTTCCATAACACTGCCAGTCTCCTACCCATAGTAGGCAAACTGTGGGTGTGGCTCTTCCACATGTGGCTCTTGGGTGTGGCTCTTCCACAAAATAGCACAGCCTGGGCAAGTCTATTTTGAAGAAGTGGCATTAGAAGAAGTTTAAGTTTTAAAAATTTGGCTCTCAAAAGAAATTGCAATCGTACTGTTGATATTTGGCTCTGTTGACGAATGAGTTTGCCAACCACTGTCCTACCCCATTTGGGTACTGTCTGTCCCATTTTCCTTACTGACAAAAAAAAAAGATGACCATTTTTCTATTTATATTTTGATCCAGTTTTAGCCTGATTGTTGAGGGTGTCAAGTAATGCTGGGCTATTTGGGTATTAAGGCTGGTTGGCAACATACTTCCATAGATTTTCTCAGAGTCTTAAGTCTCCATCATAACTAACGAAATAAAATCATGAAAAGCTGCATCAAGTTTATGATGAGCACAGGGGAAAATCTCAGAGGAAGAAAACTCACAGACCCTGTCCTTCTGCACTTGGTGGGGGAAGGCCTCCTCTGTGCCCTCCCTCCTGGTCCATGTTAACTTAAAGCTAACAAGAACTTCAGAAATAAAGGAAGGTATATGCTTCACCCATGAGAGTTTTTTTTATTTATTCCTCTTCTACCTGTATAAAATAGAGATAGAAAAGACACATGAAAAAGTAATTCCAGACTAAATGTTTATTTTCATAGAAAACCCAGGCTACAGAGGTTTTTGACATTGAGCTGCTGCCCATCGGGGAGGTGTTTTGCTGTAGGGTGTCCAGGTTGTTCTTATGTGGCAATGCCAACAACTGACCTAAGCTCCTTAAGGGAGAAGCTGACTGTGGTGTTCACGGCTCTTTAGATGGTCAAGGCCTCCTTCCCTGGATTTGGGGGACGATCTCTAGGAGTCCCATTACCCTCATGGATCACTCCTCTTCCAAAATAAGACTCTTGCCCCTAGAGCCCTGGGCTTCCATGCTGTGCAAGCTCACTCTTCATTGATTGATTCTATGTGCACACTACTCAATGTTTGCTCAGTTGTCAAATGGCTTTTAAGTTTGTTCTTGTCAGGGCTTGATGCCATAGCCTATGGGCTCCCCAAAGGCAGGAATCTTGAGTTATCAGTCACCTTATGCAAAACCCAAGTAGAAAGGGAGGTGGGGGTTAAGAAAAAGTGAGGGTTTTATAAAGCACTATGCAAATTCAGATTATTAACATCATTATTAATAGATTATGGTGGTAGAAAGGACATTGATGATGATTATAACAGCCCCTCAGAAAACATTCTTGTCTTCCTCCCTTTAGAATGCACAGACTGGCCCACTCTGAGGTTGACTATAAATGTATATTTGAGAAATCCCAAGTAAAAGCTTTCTTGATTTCCCTGAGCTTCTGATGCAAAAAAAGGCACAAACGTGTGTGTATGTTCATGTGCATGTTCACACTTCTGTGTGTATGTGCATGTGTATGTATGTTAAGCACATGGATAGATTGCCTTCTGTCTCCAACAGGAAATGACTCCAAGGTGAGGCGCAGGGGGAGGCTTTGCAGACTGCAAGCTCCTGGGGTGTAGTCATAACCATAAGGGAAAATAGTTTGCAGTTTGGGAGATGTTCCTGCATTTGAGGGGGAGCATTTCTTCAGGCCATTGTGGACCAATAAACAGTTCAATTTTTTCATTGTTCTAATTAATTTAATTAAGTTAACTTCCAAGGTGTGTTAAGAAGCAATGCCTTGGGTGATTAACTGTTCCCATATCAAGGTGTTTTCACAAACACATTTACCCTGATTAGTGTACACATTATTATGTAATTAAATACCTCACACAGAGGAATTTATTAGTGCCTCCTTGTCTCCGAACAAATAAAGCAGTCCTCAGAATCTCTTGGAAAGACGATTTCAGTTGCTAGAAGAGAGGGAGACAGATGTGGAGACACACAGAGGTTAAACTTTAGAGAGAAGGACTCACTGCCCCTCCCAGGGCTGTGCCACCTCCCAAAGGGTTAAGTCTGACCCACTCCTGTGCCCACTGTTTTTCCTCTCCTCCCCAGTTGGTCCCACAAAGTGCATATCACCTACCAGCAAGAATACTTCTTCCTCTTCTTCTTTTACAAAAAGGATAAAAAGAAGGTTTTTTTCATGGGAGAAATGACTCTCTTCATCTATGTGCATCCCTCTGGTCTGCAGAAATCTTGTGGAGTTCACAAAGCTTCATTTCAACATTATCCACCTCCTCCTCATCCATTCACTATATGCCACAAACTGTTAAGCCAGATTCTATAGGGCCCACCCCCTATTGCTTGGAGGGAGAAGGGCTCTGTCTTAGTCTGTTCTGGCTTCTATAATAATATATCATACACTGAATAGCTTACAAACAACTGCAGTTTGTTCCTGACAGTTTTGTAACCTGGGATCAAGGTGTTGGGAAATTCAGTGTCTGGCGAAGGCTAGTTTTCTGGTTCATAGATGCCCATCTGTTGGTGTGACCTCATGTGGTGGAAGGGGCTGGGGAGCTCTCTAGGGCCTCTTTCATAAGGGTACTAATCCCATTCATAAGGACCCCACCCTCATGATCTAATCACCTTTCAAAGGCCCCCACCTCCAAATACCATCACATTGGAAATTAGGTTTCAACACGTGAATTCTCAAGGAGAGGGGGAAGAGACACAAACATTCTGTCCGTAGCAAACTCATATTCTGGGTTACTGAAGTAAATGAGTGCCAGTCAGATACTGGGTTTTGAGACAGGTCAGAAGAGAAGTTCATCTTGCACAACCCACTTTTCTCAAAGCCTTTTCCCTCATGTCTACCAACTTTATTATATGTATTGTCAACTCTGTAAATTTTAATTATGTCCTAATAATCATAATATTAATAACATGTACTTACTGATTACAGCTGCCCCATATTGTCCTAAGCACTTATGCCCCCGATCCAATTCAATCCTACAAGTCTATGAGATAGGTATTATTATCTCTATTTAACAGATGAGGAAACTGAGACATTAAGTAATGAGATAACATGTTCAAGATCACATAGCTGAGAAGTGGCAGGGATATGGAAATAATTCAAGACCACTAGACATGCAAGCTCCAGTCCCTTGCCTGTGTGTTCAACCCCTGCCCCATCTCAGGGAAGAGAGCAGGAGCATGAGCATGAGCCCTGATGTCTAGGCCTCAAGGCCCCAGGCCCATGCCACTGATATGAAAAGCCAAACACGTTTCTTTGTTCACCTGAACTTTTTGGGCCGTGAGGCCCAGACAACTTAGCCACCTCAGCAAGGATAAATTAAGTGACATTTCTGGAAACTATAGAAAATACTACTGAAAGCCAAGTGAATCAATGCTGAACGCAGAACAGAACAGTTCCCACCACTGGGATCAGACCATTCAGGTTGGTGGCAGGGAGAGAGAATTATGTAAGCTGGGGCCAGCTCCTGCGGGAGCTGAGATTGATTCTATATGATTGATGACTCCAGGACAGAATGCCAAGTCATCAGTTGCCTCAGCTAATGCCACAGATCACTTTTCCCCAGTGCCCAGCATGAAAGATTTCTCTTCTGTTTGTTTGGCCTGGGGCAGGCGCCTGCCAGGCTCAGCTTGTAACTTCACCAAGTTCTTCTGAGAAAAGACAGGTGACAACATCTGGCAGGAGGGCACAGAACTTGAAGAAACAGCAGAATTGGGAGTGGGTGTAAAGGTCATGTGCTCGCGCGCGCGCACGCGTGTGTGTGTGTGTGTGTGTGTGTGTGTGTGTGACACAAAGAGAGAGGAGTGGCAACAATCCTACCTAGGAATCTTGAATTCCAGTTCCACATATGCCAGTATGTAATTTTTGACTATGACATTTTATCTGTGACTCGGTTCCTTCATATAATGATTCAGAATAATCAAGCTATTTCTCTATCATTAGGATATTAGGAAAAGGTTCTCAACCCTCTAAAATTTGCTCATGATGGCCTTAGGGTTTAATATTTTACTTGACCTTTATCATGCTTTCTTGGTAAAGTTTATAGTTTGCCTTATATGACCTCACACTTTATACCATATACTGTTGCATGGCCCACTGTGGCTCCCTATATGAAAGTCCTATCACCCAATTAATCTGGATGTTTCTTAAAATTAAAGACCACTGCTTTTCCTAGATCTTCTATAATCCTGGGTCTTAAACAGGTCACATGATTCATAACTATTTCCCCTGACTATATATATACATATACACACATATACATATATGAATAATTTATATATAAGTATATTAATGATATAGATCAAGAGCTATTTGTTAAATCACTTAAAGATTATGATATGCTAAGGGATAGGAGTGATAAATGTCAATTACTATCTTCCTATTTTGCTTCTTCTGACAATGTTTATAAACTTTTACTTGAGCCAAGGTCATTGTTCAGTGGTTAAGTGTCAACCTATGAATCAGGATGTCACAGTTTGATTCCAGATTAGGGCACATGCCCATGTTACAGACTCAATCCCCAGTGTGGGGCAAGCAGGAGGCAGCCAATCAATGATTCTCTCTCATCACTGATGTTTCTATTTCTCTACCCCTCTCCCTTTGTCTCTGAAATAAATAAAAACATTTTTTAAAAAACTTTAACTTGAAAGATAGAATAATCTAGCTAAGAAACAATTTAAATCCAATATAAGTAAAAGAAAGATGGTAAAGCACATAGCCACTTTTTAAAAATCCCTATGTATGATTATAAAATGGATAATTCCTACACATAAGACAATTGGAAAAAAAGAGAAAGATTAAAAAGAAGAAAATAATAAACATCCACAAACCACCATTAGTGCTGAACATTATTAAATACTCATCATATTTCTCTGTCACTCCATCATTCTCCATGTTTCTGTATGTGCGTTTGTATATATTTAATTAGAATTTTAATATTCAATCCTTTAAATTTAGTTCAAGTCTTTGCACATAGATTGAGACTCTGCCCCAGGGTGGAGAAAGCAATTGGGATCTCTTACATAAGAAAGTGATCAAGAGATCCTATGTGAGTTAACTAAAAACCATGCAGAAATAGTCTTATTTTCTTCTTGGGTACAACATATCATAATCTTTAAGTGATTTAACAAATAGCTCTTGATCTTCTTGAGGATAACATAGAGAAGTATTGGATGAAATGTAGTCCAGGAATGTAGGAAGTGGATTCATGGCTTTATGTGTTCACCATACCTACAGATTTTTGGAGATGGTCCAGAAAAGCTCTTCTTAACTTAGTCAGGCATTCACTCACTTGTTTATTGCTCCAACCATTACTTCCTGAGGGCTGCCCTAAACCAAGCACTGCTTTAAGGAACCAAGGTGTGACAACCAGAGTGAGTTCACAGAAAGCAACTTCCTCAGGCATCTGCCTGGAATAAATCCAGGTAGGAAGGGAGCAGATTGAGTAACATAGCATACACTGAAGATACTGACTGACAATTTAATACCACTAAGCATAACAAGAGAAACTATAGAGAAACCTATATTAGTTAGGCTTCCCCAGAGTAAAGAAACAACAGGAGCCCAGCTGGTGTTGCTCAGTGTTTGAGCATCGACCTAGGAACCAGAAGGTCACAGTTGGATTCCTGGTCAGGACACATGCCCGGGGTTTGGGCTTAATGCTCAGTAGGAGACATGCAGAAGGCAACAGATAAGTGATTCTCTCTCATAATGGATGTTTCTATCTCTCTCTCCCTTTTCCTTCCTCTCTAAAATCAACAAAAGCAAAAATTAAATAAATGGTAGGAGAGGCAACTAATTTATTACACGATATTGGCTCATGTCCTATAACTGACTCTCTACAAACTGGAGACTCAAGACAACTAGTGGTGTAGTGTGAAGGCCTGAGAGACAGTGATTGAGATTCCAGGCTCGTTCTGAAGACTTGAGAACCAGAAATGCCAAGGACAGGAGAGCACCTCAGTGCAAGCATTTAATTCCACCCCACCATCCTCTGCCTCTTTATTCTATTCAGGCCTGTAATGGATTAGATGCTGCCCACCCACATTGGGGATGGCAATCAACTTGACTCAGTCCACCAATTCAAATGCTAATCTCTTCCAAAAAGGCTCTCTCAGACACACCTAGGAAAAGTATTTAACTAAACATCTGGGCACTTCATGGCCAGTCAAGATGACACAAAAAATTTACCATCACAGCTTCCACCTGAGTTCTACAAGGCAACCTCCTGGCAACAAGATTGGAGAAAACTGATCCAAGAGCCATTCCCATAAGAAAGAATGAGAAATTTCTCTTAAGTACTAGCCTAACAATAGATAGACACAGATGCTAGAGAAATTAATCTATTCCTAGACTAACAAGTATAATCTTAATGTCCACCCCAGCAGAGGAATAGTCCGTATTCCTTCCATTCACTGATGTTAGGCCCAGTTCTCGGCTTGGAACTTAAGAACGGATCCTAACAACCCAAATAACAGCATCCAGACATGAGGCCAGGGAGATAAGAAGAAAACTGATATGTTTAACTAGAGTAAAAAGCCACATATATGAACAAGAATAGCAGGAGACATAACACGCATTTCCCTTTAAAACCCGTAGTAGACTGTTTTGGAAGAAATGGTAGGTTAATCCTGCATTGCTCCCAGGAAAAGGGTGAAAATTACTGAAATATTAAAGTTGTAATTTAATATAAGATGAACTTTCCCCTTATGGAGAATGCCCCATAAATAGACCGGTCTTAGCTGTGAGATGGTGAGTCTCATCCCTCCAAGAGTGTATACAAAATCAGGGTCATCATGTGTCAGGTCAGTATTCAGCATTGGTCAAAGGTTGGAGCACAGGCCGCAAGGGGCCTTTCTGTTAGCAATTCCCTGGTTCTCTGATTGTTTAAATCTGGCTGCAGAGAAGGGACTAATAAACTTGGGAAATGACAATTTTTCTGTATCTTTTTTTTCAGTTCTCTCCCAACCAAACCCCATATTATCCTACTCACTGAGGTAACCCAGAAAACCATGTTCTTAGTTATCCTATCACTAGAAAAGAGCATGTGTGTGCTTCCCTCTTTAGGGACTCATCCTCAGGGCTATTAACATGTTCATGGCATTAAAACTTAAATTTATAATCTCAACTCCAACTAGTGGCATATCAATCATCGGGCATAGGTGGGTAGGGTAATGTTTCCTGGGGCAGTATAGATCCTATAAAGTCCCTCACATTGTGCTATCTGGCTATATTTGTGATTAAGCTGGCTTTGGTAGGAATGCAATTTATGTTATCAAAGCTCTTCCTAGAGACACATTCCCCATCTCTTCCATAAGGCTTTCCAGGACTACTCCAAATACTGAGGCATTCTCTCTTTTCTGAAACCCAAGCTTATCACCCCTACTTAGGTGTCCATGATGAATTCAGTTGGGGAGGGAACAGCATCTGTTTCAGAGTGGCAGATTCAAATGTTAGAGGCTTTTCGTTTGAAAACCTAAAGCCATGGGGTGTTAAAAAAAAAAAGTGGGGGGGGGACAGATAGACAACACTCTTTATTCAAATGAATTTTCCCCAAAAAACATAAATTTACCAAGCAGATAAAGCACATCTGCTCTCCCAGAAGCAGAATTAGGGGTGAAGGAGTCTGGAGCCCCATTCACTTAATCCTCTGCATTTTGCTTCTGTCCCTCAGGGGCCCCTAAGAAGGCTCTGCAGAGAATCACTTTACATGTGGAGAAACTGAGGCAAGGGGCCCAGAAAAGAAAATTGATATCCCCCAAATTACAAGCTAATTAGCAATTACATGGAATGTGTTCTTCTAGTTACCACAGTGGGTGTGTCTATGCATGCTCACACGGCTAAATTAAGATAAGAAAGATGTATCCCAACCAGAAATGATGAGTCACTTATCTTCTTTGTTGGATCTGGGATTAGTTACATCTTTTTTCCCCAAAGCATATGGTACCTTGTGGCAAAAAGAAGAGGAGAAGAAGTGGGGGGAAGAGGTGAGAGAAAACTCTGCCTTGGCTTGGCTACATAGAAACATATATATATATTTTTGCAAATTCGTTTTCAGGCATGAATTGGGCTATTATTATTATTATTATTATTATTATTATTATTACTATTCCCATGGAAAGTTAGTATTTTTAGTCTTAAGAACAGCTCTCTCAGCAAAAATAATAGCTCCTGGTCCATGGAAGTTGCCCTTTGTTTTTATAGAACAGAAGTTTGAAGCTCAGTGAAAATGAAGTTTCTACCCCATCACCTCCCTCTTTCCTGGGATTCCTGACCCTAAAGAGGCTTATTGTGTGACTTTTTAAGGCTGGACTGCAGCTTGGGACATTTATGAAAAGCAGAAAAGGGAATTCTCTGCAAAGTTAGAGTTCAACACAGTGGTTATTGCTATGGAGGCCAGTCACTAGATGAGGACCTCTGCGGGCAGGTGAGTCAGCCTCCTCCCTCTGGACCTTACCTGACTGCTGCCCAGCCCATGGGATCACTGCCAGATATCCTGAGGCCCTGTCTATGGTAGGCACTACTGTCTCTGTTACTTTTAAACATACCCCATCTTTTTTTCATTTTGTGAACAATCTTCACAGTAGACTGCCTGAAGCAGGAAAAGTCTGTATATTCCATGTGATCTAGCTCAATGCTGAGCATGCTCTGCATAAATAATTGATAAGTTAATTGAAGTCAAGGACATCATGTGGCCACCACCATACTTCCTTATCTCATCCTCATCTTCCTCTCTTCTTTCTCCCCCAAAGAGTATGTGATCTTCAGTCATTTATCTATCTTCTCTGTGCATTAATTTCTTCATCAGCAAATGTAAATATTATATACTTTCACCATGAGCTGTTTGGAAAGTTACATGATGTGCAGTGAAAATGATCACTAAATATTAGTTTCCTTCTCCCTTTCTTTCTTCCCCTGCTTCAGCTTTTCTCCTTTATCTTTCTGCAATCCTTTTGAGCACAGGTACACAGAAATGCTTGTACTTGTTGGGTTAAGTAAGTAGATACTTGACTAGCCAAGGTTTCTTACTAAAACTGATGCCCTCACACCACTTCCTTATTTTCTCCGAGGGATATGATTGGCATTCAGCAGCAAAGCCTTAGGATCTGGTGCTAGGGGGTTAGGAGAGGAGACTTCTAAACCAGACATGTCTTAATACCTGTGGAGTCCAGGGGCCATTTGTAGCCATCATCTGAGAGTATCAGGTGAGAAGCTGGAAACCATCAAGCCGTGTACTCAAAGCAGGAGGGTTTAGGGTAATGGTACCTCAGGCTCCCTTATCCACATTCCAAAACCAGTGATAAGCATACAGATATGAGAGTGGTACTGGAGCTCTGAACATTTCTAAAAAATAAGGAAGCATACCCGACCGAAGAGATGGAAAACCCTGAGGAAGCATGCCTGGCCATCCTCTGGATTTTTCCAGCACCCTTTTCCAACAGGTCACAGCCCCCTGCTACTAGGTGGGCATCTTATCCAGGCCCACCCAATCACAGCTCTTCAGCAGCCTTGTAACATAAGCCCAATGAATGTTTGTGGTTGTTTATAAAACATCTTCTACACAGAGCCCATCACAGTGTTAAGTGATTTGTGTGGATCATTCCAGGAAGTGTCATTATTATTATCATCTATTATATTCCTTTGTAAAGGGATCTAAAGCAAAGGGAAATGAGGTACATATCACAGCTAGTGGTGGTATGTACCCTAAGCCAGGCTGATTGGATTGCCTTTCCTAGGATTTTTCCAAACTTGATCTAGGAGTGAAAAAATGTGTAGGCTGCCCTGCCCATATGGAGCTATTATTTGGGTCCATTTGTCTCTGTGTCCTACTCCTCCAGAGTGAGGCTGACGGAATGGAAGCCAGGATCTGCCTCCGGCTGTAAACCTTGCCTTTGGAGAAGGCTGGTTTGGCCATCATCCACATACTGGAAAGGAGATGGAGAGCCTGATGAGGTGCCATTTTGAGCCCCATCATCCATAAGGCTGGCTCTGTTTCTGGCCTGCCTTTTCTTGTGGTCTTGTGTCTGAGGCCAAGAGAGGCAGAACCCCACCCTCTCCCTCACACATGTTTTATTTCCGACTTACTAATAAGCTGATTTGACGTGGTTTTTATCACTTGCAACCACGGAATGCTGATGAATTCAGAAACTCAGATGGCTTCCTCTCTGAAACCCCCTCACCTGGTGGCATGCAGTCCTGATAGAGAATAACCTGTACTCACATCTGGAATCCCCGAAGTATATTTTGTCAAAGACCTACTAGCACTTGAAATCCGTACAGAAAGTTCTGGGTCATCTGCAATGAGCTCACCCCAAGTAGGAATTCCTCCTCTAGCACCTGTGATAAAGAGTCAGTTAGTGACTGCTCAGCATCCCACAGGGACAGCAGGCTTTGTGGGGAAGCACTAACAAGAGCTAGTTTGTCTGGATATAAATGTTCTTCAGTCCACTTCCCTATCTTCTTTTAAAATTTCTGTAACTTATTCACTCACCACATATTTATCCAAATTGTGATATATTTTAAAGAAAAATTTCATTTGTATTCTCACTGTCCAGATCTAATGGATATTGATATTTTGACGTAGTTTGCCACAGATGTTTTTTTTTTCTGAGAAAATAGATACATATGTAGCTGAAGTTACCTTTATAACTTTCCCCAATTCTATTCACCTAAATGTATTCCCAGACATAACTACATTGCTTTCTCCATAACTTTAGTATTATGGCATGTACATAGCCAGAAGACATATACATTATTTGCAAGCTTTCCATCTGTATGTACTTCATGCTTTACACAATATTAAGGTTTCAAGTTGTCCATATGCATACAAGTTGCCTAATCTATTCATTGTAATGGACACTTAGATGTATTAGGTGAACATATAATTTATAGTATACAATTTATTTATCTCTTTCATATTAATAGATAATGATAGAAAATGTACATTGTTTACAGTATTTTTCTCCCACAATTCGTGCTAAAAAAAAATACACGTTTGTGGACATTTGCTTCTACACGGTGATCTGAGTTTCACTAGAGTATCCAGTAGTGACAGAATTTGAGGTCATAGAGTTTAGCATCTTCTTCCTGTGGTTCCTAAGCACAGGTGTGACCTGTGACAGGAAGATGTGTCAAAGGCCATCTGACCATGAGCACTTAGTACATAGTTTCCATATCCACGGTCCCTAAGTAAGTTATGAGAATTTGGCGACACCTTCTGTAAAATACTCGCACATAGTAGGCACTCAATGAATGGGGGCAGTAGTTAACAGTTTTCTCTTCCTCTCCGAATCAAGGGTTTTGGTTCCACCAGGCCTTCCTCAAAACTGTTTAATAAAGTCAGGAAACCCTTTGAATAAAAATGGTGATGGAGTATATTGCCTAATTAACTGTGCTGGTAATTAAATTGCAACAGTAACGGCCTGTACGCATTTAACTAGGCATTTATTACAGCTTAATAAGGTAACGATTGTATGATAAATACATGCCACTTGATTACAAGGAATAGATTCTCTGAGCACTAACAAATGCTGGTGACAGGTTAAAAATATTACAAAGTTTGTGGAGTCTCTCATTTATTCCCTAATATATTTACTCCTCGTACATTTATTTATATCAAAAAAGATTCAATTGGTTATATAAGCACAATGAAACAATCTGGTTAGTTCCTATTGCCGCAGTTCATCTCCACTGCTAGCTCTGTGATTAAGCATGGGTGGAATCAGATGCCATGTGGAGTAGTAACTTAAGGATGGGAGAACCTTGGAGGCCACCTGGTTCTCTCCCTCAGGAGAAACCCAAGGACCAAAGAAGGGGCATGCCTTGCCCAAGGACACACAGGCAAGAGGCTCAGAATAAGAACTCAGCCATTCTAACATTTTTTTTTCTTTTTCAATTATAGCTGACCTTCAATATTATTTTATATTAGTTGCAGGTGTACAGTATAATGGTTAGACATTTATATAATTAGTGAAGTGACCTCCCCCACCCCCAGAAATCTAGTAACCTGGCACCATACGAAGCTCTAGCAATATTACTGACTATATTCTCTCTACTGTAATTTACATCCCCATGATTCTTCTCCACAATTTGTAGTTCTTAATCCTGCCACTCTTTCACAATAGCCAAGATATGGGATAAACTAAGTGCCCGTAAATAGATGATTGAATAAAGAATATGCGGTACATATATTCAATGGAATATTACTCAGCCATAAAAAAATAGAATGAAATCTGACTTCTTTTTATATGTTCTTTCCTCCCCCGTAGCAAGGATATGTGCTTTGGAAAGTTAGTCTTTTAATTTTGTCTGTAATACTTTGTCTACCTGCTCATTAACTGGGAAAGGCCTCTTTCTCTTCTAGAAAGGCACATTTTCTGAGACAAGGGGCTGAGGGTCTAAAATTCACTTGAAGATGTAAAAGACTGACACACAATCCTTTTCAGACAGTCCGTTTTGACACAGGTGGTAGGAGAAACTGGCAGCGCTAGGGCCAGCAGTAAACTGTAGTAGCTCCTACAGGATCAGGTTGCCAGAGTCAAATATGCATATCCCTTTCCTGCTCCACAGGGAGGTCAAGTTGGTAGTTTGAAATCAGCCCTGATTTCAAGGAGCATTTACGCAATAGAATTCAGCAAATTCCTTGAACTGGAGCTTGCTTTTTTTCTTAAGTGGTTTAACAGCAAACCATGATCAGGGCTCTAACGTAACTGAGTAACAAGGAAGGAAGAAGAATGCTGAAGGTTGACTTCAGTTGAGTTTGATGAAGTCCAATACGGCCCATTTTTCAAGAGTTGTTCCTGAGCACAAGTTCTATCCCCAGAATCTTTTTGATCCAAATCCATGCACACAGACATTTTTATGTAAAGGAACATAGGAAGGAGACAAATAGGGCTGCAGGAGAAAATAGTTTGGAACACACTTCTGCTTGATTAAGGCTGATTGTATGTCCAATATAGATAGATAATTATAGAAAGATAAAGTTAAAGAAAGCTAGAGAGAGGGAGATGTCAAAAAGACTCGCCATTGTTTAGGTATAAAATGTGATGTTTGCCAAAAGTGTTCTAGATTTTTAAAGATTTATAAAACTGAGGTATAAACTCCAAAAATTATTACTCCAAAAATGATTAATAATCACCTGTCACTTAATTGAAACTCAGTAATTGCCTTATTAGTTCAAAGGAAATCTTTTCTGAATGTATGTAATAGACAAAAATAAAAAATAAAACACCTAAATTTAATTTTTTATTAAATCAAGCCATTACATCTTTGTCACACCAAAAGACTAAAGAACAATAATAATTGTATTATCCCAATCATATAAGTCAGCATTTCAGGATAGGAATTGGAAATTAAAGCAATATTGTGCCAAGTGAGAAATCACATGTTTAAATCAATTATGTGATTTATCACTAACACACATTAAAACCAAGGAGATTTAGAAAGGACCCAGCATATTTTTTTCTTCATTATTTTAGGGTTATTTTTTAAGTTCAGGCCCTCAGAGGTTGAAGTAACCTCTCTGCCTTCCATGGTTCTACAAGGAGATTTGTTTAGTAAGACAGCAGAGAATGCAAGCTCTCCCTCAGCAGGCCTGGGAGCCGGTGACGGCTGATCCTAGGGACCAAGACCAGTAACCCTAGAGACCTCCGTGGCAAGCAAGTGGATGAATGACTCCACAGATGGTTCAAAATCCTAGGATGATTGAATGTGTAGTCAGGGCACAGAGCTACCACTCCTGGTTCTTTTCAGTCCGGTCATGTCTAGCTCTCTCCTGCAGGTGAGTGAGTCTCTCCGGATTATTGTCAAAGTGCAGAGCACAACACAGATGTCCCCTTCCCTTTTCTCCCACAACATCAATCTGCTAAGAATAATGTTCTTTATTGTTATAGCATAGTATCTCATTTATACCTCAAAATAATTCTGCTAGTGTATTACTATAATATTTTATAATAAAGATGGTTTTTAAAAAGCGTCTGCTCAAACTAGGATAACACTGCCTGGCAGGTCCAGACTTCACCGTGTCCTGTGCCTTGTGTCCCAGAGCACCCCAACCCACTTGAGGCAAATGCTGGTGCATGAGCCTCGCTCCACGAGATTCTGATTTAATTGTTGAGTTCCGGCGATCACCATTTAAAAACAACAACAACACAATTCCAAGAGAAATTCAGTATTGAGAAGCATTGATCTGGAATTCATAGTCAAAACTCCTGCCCATTCCAGCAATCCCAAGAAAAGATGCCCAACAGTACTAATCATTAGTAAAATGCAGATGGAAACCACAAGACACTATTGACACCATTAAAATGGCTCTTATCAAACGAACAGGAAATCAGTATTGGCAGGGATGTAGAAATATTGGAAACCTCATGCATTATTGCTGGGAGTGTACAATTGCTGGGAATGTACAATAGCAAATATGGACTGTAATTCTCAAGTATGGTTTACAGAAACAGCACATTTGAACTACTCCTTGAATTAGGTTTAAAATGTGGCACAAAATGAAAACAAACCCTCCAACATACCTATTTCCCTACAACTGCCCTCACGTTTTTCCGCCTGCCTAATCTTTCAGTTAGAAATTGATCACTGCAGCCCTCATAGACCCTGGGCTCCATTCACTGGACCTCACTCCCCCAGAGACCATCCCACTGAAGCACCTTTGAGTTAGTTTCCAACTTAAAATGAGACCCACCCTATTGTGCAAATTGCAATAGCTACTTCATTCCTGAACCCATAAGGCTCCAAGCCACTGAAAAGCAGAGCTGCAGACATGAGCTTTACCTAGGTGTTGCTTGACTAGGGGTGACTCCAAAGCCATGAAACAAAGGAGTGAGCTCTGAGTGCAGATAAGTTGACTACTCCCCAACATCTGGCCCAAAAGTGGCCTTTTCACCCTCATCTAAGAAGAGAAGAGCAAACCCTAGGCAGCAGGCCAGCATCAGGACCAACCCTAAGTCCATCCATGCTGAGCGTGTTTCACTCAGCTGGGTGGTTTGAGAAAGTCATGATTACACATCATAGCATGTACTCTGTGTGCTTAGAATCTGTAATGATTCAGGACTGAGTGCCTTTACTAATGAGAATGTGCAAAATTATTTTTTCTCTGGTGAGTTGCTAGGATCTTAGAAACAAGGAAGTAGTCTAATTCAGTCATTCGGGGTCTTTGATTAACTGGAAAGGTTTTTTTATAGTTTGAAATGTGGTCTCCATCAGGGACCAACAGGGGACTCTCAGGCAGCAGAATCATTTGCTGGTGAGGGTCTTCTCCTCCCAGGAGAGAATTCTGCCTGGGGTCCCTTTATTATGCCACCGTTAAGCAGCATAGCCAGGAATTCAGTGGAGATCAACCTGTGCTTTTTAACAGAGAAGCAGCTAAATACACACAGCCATGGAAATCCCACTCCTGAAGCCTTTCCCCTACAAATTCACAGTGAATGAGGGTGAAAAGTCTCCCACTCCCAAGACAGTCTCTCGAAGTCTGCTTCTTCATAATTCAGAGGACTTTCAACCAGGAACATCTTCAGACCAACAAGGGGAAAACAAGACTTGCCGAATTCCTCTAAAGATGCTTTAAAAATTGCACTATAATCCTCATATTCAGCAGAGCAGAGTCCAACAAACACTGGGATAAGCCTTCCCCACACCTAGCTGGGCAACTCTGGATAAGTCCCATAAATGCCCTGGGCCTCAGTTTCCCTTCAGACAAAACCACTTAATGAAGTCCATCATATCTACCCCAGAAGAGGAGAAGTTATTAGACAAATGTAGCTTATGAGGATACTTAAGAAAATGTCTGATGAATTCTACATACATAAACTGCTTTCACCTTTACAGCATTCACACTGCCTTCAATGGAAGCACCCAGTCTATCCCTGAGATGAAAAATGAGGAGTGGCTCATGGCATTTGGCAACAATTTACAACATGGATAAAAACACCCACTTTGACATTTTCAATACCTGGCTCAGGTGAAAAAGTCCTTTTTTTCTTGACGCATTAAGAGGAAACGTACATGATTATCATCTGTCTAAAAAAAATGGGGAAAGAAAGAGGGAGAGGGAGGATAAAAGGAATACAGCTGAAGTGACACGGAGAAACTCACCATTTTATTCTGCACAATTGAACTTCATTAATCATAGAAAATCAGAGATGGAAAAAGACCTATTAGGTCACCCCATCCATCCCTTGGAAAGCATTAAAAGCTTTCAAATGAGACGGAAATCAGAGGTCCTGATTGCCGACGGTCATTAAAGATGTTTTTTGTGAAGGCAATGTTAACCTTCATGTCCCTGACAAATTATACTCTGGGTGGTGACAGGCTGATGTTGCTGGAGCACCCAGGCTCTGGGGTGGGAGGTCACCACCCCTTAGTATGAGTGTCCATACATGGCTTTGGCAGGAGTCCCTATTAGATAACCACTACTTGCTACTGAGGGGTACTGGGAAGGGAGGGCAGCCTATTTTCCTGCTCTGCCTGCAGGAGAGGAGGAATGCCATTTCCCCTCCACAAACTGCTTCCTTTCAGATTCCACTTTTCACAGGGAGTCTTCCTGCTTTTGCTGGCTCACAGCCTGGCCTTTATAGGGAGCATTCACAGCCTTAAATTCTGGGCAGAGCAGCCCTCAACTATGGACAGAGCACCCACTGATTGTCCCAGATTTCCTTGCCCTTCCCTTAGAAAGTAACACCCATCTTTGTTTTAAAGAGTTGTCCTTCTCACACTCCATGGATCTTGTGATGCAGGACCCTACTTTCTAGTTCATAAGAGTGGCCACATGCCCCAAGTCTGCCTACATAGTAGCTTAACCCTATCACTACAGTTATTGGCCAAGAATGAGTACATGGCCCAAGCCACTCCACTATAGGTCATTCTCTGGAATTTTACACATCAACTCTGAGAGAAAGCTTTCTCTTTCTTCTGATGTCATTGAAGAAGCACCATAGTGAACCTGAAATTGTAATGGCCTTCCACTGCATGGAAGTAGCCCATCAGATCAGAACAGCATGAGGACCACATTTGGAGAGGAAGAGAGAGAGATGTTTGCATCTCATGAGTCCCTAAGAGCAACCACCCTGTTTTTCCCAGTTATATAAGCCAATAAATTAAGTTTCTTTGCTGAAACTACTTTGAACTTGGTTTCTCTTCCTTGGAATCCATGGAATTCTGACTACTAAGTGCCCACTGACATTCTATCCTTATTAATCCATAGGAGTCTTGACTCTCCAATAGAATGATAGCTCCCACAGGCAGAAGACATGCTTTTCTTTTCTGTTCAGTGCCACAAACCAATCCCTGCTTAGTAGATCATTATGAAATAGTAGATGTTGGATTGTATCCAAGTATCTTTGCCAGTAGGTATTTGCCTTTACTTTTCTTTCCTATAGAGATTACTGGTAACTGAAAAGTATCATGAGTCACGCCCATAACCTATTGATTGACGACACCCCAAGAAGGGCAAGTAATCTCTCTTCTAAGGATACAAGGAACATGGTTGGACTGGTAAAGTATCTTTCAACCCAGCAAGTCACTCTTGGCATTGACCTCCCTCCCCTTCTCCAGGACATCTTATGCCATGGCTTTCTGTTTAGAGCTCTGCTCTGCATTTTGCATATCATGTGAATCTGCTCACACCAACCAAAGACTGATTCTTTTATTTCCTTCTTATCACATCTTCCTGCTGCTTTGGTTGGTGATCAGGGCCAGTTTGGGGACCTGCCCTTCAGGACCAAGGACAGAAGGTGGTAGAGGGAACTTTAATAAAAGCAAAGGAGATACGTGCCATCAGCAACCCTGTAGCCTAAAGGCTGAAGGTGACAAGAAATGTTAGTCTCAGTGACATAAGAAAGAACGGAAGTTAAGACTTTACACAAAACCACAAAACTTGTATGCCCTCTTCTCCCTTGTAGCATCACCCCTGCCAGTACCCTTCTCTAGTGCCCATTCTCCAAAATCACTTCCTTCCTTTTTTTCCTAAGAACTCCTCAAAACCTTTATGTAGCCAACCTCAAATGGGCATCAAGAGATATCTAGTGAAAGCCAATTTTTATTAATCATCCCAGGGGTGAGCTGAATGTTTTGTGTTTGTTTTTTAATACTAAATCCAATAATAACAAAAATAGTAGCAGCAACAATGACTTATATAATACTTCCAATGTGCCAGGCACTGTTTTAACTGCTTTACAGAGATCAATTCATTTAATCCTCACAATAAACCTTGGAGAGAGAGATAATATAATCATTACCAGTGAGGTTAGGTAATTTGCTCATCGACACAGCTGATAAATGACAGTGCTAGGGTTGTTTTTACCAAGAAAATATCTGCAGTCAACAGAATTAGAAAATTCCATTATTTCCATTGGGGATCAATTGGGGTATTGGCATTTTTGGAATAAGTTGATTAGGAGAAATGGGCAATATATGTTGGAAAGATAAGTCAGAATGGGCAGGTGACTGGGGCTCACCTTGTAGAAGTGAGAAACAGAAAGGAATTTGGACTGAAATTTTGAGGTTGAGAAGTCTGAATGCCCACAGCATCCAGCACTGCCTCAAGGGAGTAGCAAAAATATGAGAGAGTTCTCAAGGTACAGTGGCCCAGACTAGCTCCATGCAGCCTGTGGGAGGATAACCTCAGGGAGAATGGCCTAGTCAAAGCAGGAATAGAGACCCCAAGCAGGGCTCCAATGGTTAGCACTCAGGTTTTTCTGGACAAGGAGTTCATTTCCATAGAGAAATATAATCTGAGTTTCAAATGATAAAACAATGGTTAGAACATGAAAGATCCATATATTATTATAATAAATTACTTTGATAATTTTAATTATCCTTAGTAAAACAGATGATTTATATTTAATTCCCTTACTACAATAAAATTAAGTGGTTGTAGCTACAATTGTTATATATAATATAGAATCAATACCATAAGTGAAAACAATTCTATTATAGAAACAAACACATGATTTAGTTAACAATTTTACATTTCAGATATCTGAACCTTGTTGTTGTTGTTTTGTTTTTGCCTCCAGGCTGACTCTCAAGTTTCTGATGCAGGGGCCTATTCTGTAAAATTCTGTACCCCATTACCAAGTCAGTTCATGAATGCCCCCTGATTAGGTGACTGGTGGGCTGACTGTCAGGAAGAAATGATCTCCTTGTCCTTGACAAGTCAGCCTCAACAAAGAAAAGGCTTACCTCCATTTTTAAAAGAACCTTTATTAAGATACTAGAGGCCTGGTGCACAAAATTCGTGCATGGGTAGGGTCCCTAGGCCTGGCTGGCAATCCTTATCCAGGCCTTCTGGCTGCCAGCCAGGCCGCTCTTCCCCAACTGCTGGCCACTAGCCAGGGCCTTCCTTCATTTCATGCCACCCATGGTAGTCAGCACACTATCAAACTCCTGGTCTCCCAGTCATCTCCTAAGGGGACAATTTGCATATAGGCTTTTATATAGAGAGACAATTTACCTCTAAAATAATGTAACCCTTTGAGCATAAAACTCGATAAGGTTTGACAAATTTGTACTTTAAGGTAATCATTATCTCAATGTATGACTATTGAATTGAATACAAAGATATGCAAAATGTATGGTACATAAAAATAAGTTTCCTAGTAATAAGGAATGTGATAAAAAAAATAACCCAACCAAAAGCATCACAGACTTGTTGGCAAGGGGTTCAAAAGCACCTAGTACAATGCCTGGCATATTAGGCTTGATGATAAGTTTTCTAAAAATTGAAACAGTTTCTATATATCAAACAGTGTTAGACTGTAAGTGCTATGCTACAAAATATTGATGCAAAAAACTGAATTAGTAGGTAGGGTGGTGCATACCTTGATAGAGAAACACACTATTATGGAAATTAAGATAAAGAAATGAGGAAATGCAAGTATAGAAACTTGAAAATCACTTCCGGTACCATCTGAGGTGAGACTGAAAAAATGAACTAGCTTTGAAAGGTAGAATTTGGAGTTATCAGTGGTGAGAATTGCTCTCCAAAGCAATGGTTCCAGGATAAGCACAGAATCCTGAAAGCCTGGTATGTGCTCATAAGATACTTATAGAATAACAGACAAAACAAACAAGCAATAAAAAGCAAACAAGGTATGTTGCTATGAGAAGTCCCCCTACCCTGCCTAGTTCTCTGCCAACAAATGTTCCAGCAGAGGCCAATGCATTTATTTGCTCAAAGCCTTTACTTCTTATTAAATTACAAATATGCACATGGAGCTGTTCTACCCAGTACTCACCAGGCATTTGCTCCTAAGATAGAAAATGGAAGTAGGTTTTGAAGCAGGGAAGAGGAGAATAGGTTACCAAACGCCCGAGAAGAGAGAGGTGATGTGCCCAAAAGGGACTAGGAGCAGGAAACAAGGAGACCTTAAAGTTACTCACTGGCATAATAGTCTTGCTACAGGTAATCCTGAAAATCGATTTGCTGGCATGAACCAATTATGGGGTGGTACTACTTACAGCTATATCTTATGAGCCAAACTAAAAGGTTTTTCTCAGACATCCTGCCATGTGACTTCTCTCCATCACTGGCTTAGACCTCTTAAAGCGGCAGCTCTCTGCAGCACTCCTCATCACACTATGGTGGGAGCCTGGATCCCAAGAGGTTAAGCCGTGGCTGCCATCACCAATGTGACTACAAAAGAAGCCCAAATTGTTGAGTACAGTGGGATGGATTAAATGTCTTTCAGCTCTCATGCATTTGATTCTTTCTCTCAGCACTCTTCAATTATGGGAAAATCTTAGCCCTGTGGTTAAGCTTATTTTGGGAGCCAAGGGTAACTTCTGCCAAAGACCACGAGTGATATGTACCATTAGGATCCAGCAGTTGAGTGCAGCTGTTTTCGGAAACTGTGTTTCCTACAAGACAAAAAAAGCCAGCTGCCACCCTCAGAAGTACTGATGCAAAGATGGAAAAAGGGGTAATGGGCAGTTTAGACAGCATGCTGAGATTCTGAAATCTCAGGTTCATTTAAGATATTGCAGACATTCTCAGAGCCTGGAGGACCTTAAAAGTGCTTTGCCTTAAATCAAGTGAACTCTAAACATTCCCCCTGTTCTCAAGTCTTCAACTCCAAGTTTGACTCCATCACTCCAAGAAGACTGACTGAGAATAATCAAAACTAATTAATAAGCTAAAATACATGTATTGCTCATCCAATATTTGCTGGCACTTTCTCTTAAAAAATTGACTTCCTGTCCTGGCTAGGTGGCTTGGTTGGTTGAAACATAGTCACATAGACCAAAAAGGTTGCAGGTCCGATTCCTGGTCAGATGCATACCTAGATTGTGAATTTGATCCCAGTTGGGGTGCTTATGGGAAGCAAACAATCCATGTTCCTCTCTCTCTTTTCCTCCAAAATCAATAAAAACATATTCTTGGGTGAGTAGTTAAAAAACAAAGAAAAGAAATTGACATATTGATTGGCAAAATCAGATACTCAATAATGAAAACATAGCCAATGAGCGATGAACACAATCAGGATCAAAGACATTCCAAGGTCAATAATATTACACAGATTGAAAAATTATTTTCTTTTTAATAATTTATTATGGAGAAAGTTGAGGATAAGACTTCCTATTCAACTTAAATTAAACAGAGATTTAATTTTTATACCCAACTCAGATTTCCTAGGCTTTATTTCATAGGGCTCTAAATAGTCATTAAAAAAAGCTCACCATCAATCAATTCATTAAGTTCACTGATTCCTAGGGAAAAAAAAAGACTGAAATGCCCTTTTTTAAAAAGCTCTTCTTTGTCATCTTAGTCTCTGACTGTAGATTTCTTTAATGTTCTGACCTTGCTCCTCATCTGTACTTTTGACATACTCTTTCCTGGAACTCTCAGCCACTCTCAAAGTGTTAGAATGATAAAAGATCTTACACTTCTATGGAAATTATTTTAAATCATACTGTGCTCCAAGCACCAAACTGAGACCAAGACAGAATATCTGACTTTCTGAGACAATTCCACAACTCCATTTTGGAACTAGTAATAAAATATCTGCCCATAGTAGCACAAGTCAAAGGAGCAAACTTTCTTACATAGCTTTGCAGTGTTTTCACTGAACTGGTTGATGTGATGTTTATAAATTATATAGACACAATCTCAGTGCTGTAGCCTTGTGCTTTTCTCAACAAGTCTAGTGAAATGATCAGGTGTTCAAAGATGAATATTGGCCTTTTGGCAGAATATAGTTCTTCTTGGGTCATCTAAGATCAGTACTTCTAAGAATAACCTTTTTGTAACTATTTTATAACAAGACAGACTGTCTTTGGCCCACATTGTCAAACACAAATCCTTTCTTCCCCTTTTTTATAGTAGTGAAGTAATAGTTCTAATGTATCTACCAAATGAAATAAAAAATATATAGTTTTCTAATTTCCTCTCCCTTCTGCTTCCTTCATCTCCTAGGTAAAGCCAAGACCCTTTGAGAATGGATAAGAGGTCTAGGACAGTGCTGGCAATTGGCCCTGGTACAAAGAAATAAAAGGTCACTAGCTTACATATTTTATCCAGGTTCCACTATTAGCACACTGACCATATAACCCTCAGCAACCCCCTTTACCCTCAGGAATATAATTCTCTTAATCGTCAAACATAGTGGTCATTCTTTCTAAATAAATACCTATAGGCATATGTTAAAACCAAGTATCCCTATTGATGCTATGGCTCTTTATTCTTCCACCATCTTTCATGACAGATATTACCACTATTTATTCAGTTATTGAAGACAAGTCCAACCAGGAAAACCCCAAAATCTACTCTATCAACACAACCATTTGATCCCCCTGCTATAATATTTTGTGAAGTCTTCCTCCTCTATATCCCTTTTCCCCATTTTAGAATTATATCATGCTTCATCTGAGTTATTCCAATGGTTTCTGATTTGTCTTTGAAGGTCCCTGCCTCCATCTTGGCCCTGTCAACTCATTCTCCAAAACATCATTTATAAACCTTAAATCCCAAATTATCACTCTCACTGACCTATTCTTTCCTACTTGTCCTCAAATATCCTTACTCCACCTACCACTTAATAAATTAGCTACATTGTGTCAAAAAGATGATAGTGACAGAACAAATATAATTTAAGAAGAGCAGGGAACAAGGGGTAAAAGTGCTCACCTATTGTTCTTTTACTTTTGCACATCATTAAAAACATATATAAGATTTATTGCCCTGACCGATTTGGCTCAGTGGATAGAGCATTGGCCTGAGAACTGAAGGATCCTGGGTTTGATTCCAGTCAAGAGCATATACCTTGGTTGCAGGTACATCCCCAGTAAAGGGTGTTCAAGAGGTAGCTGATCAATGATTCTCTCTCATCAATGTTTCTAACTCTCTATCCCTCTCCCTTCCTCTTTGTAAAAAATCAATAAAATACATTAAAATATATATATACAAGCTTTATTTTTTAAGCTAAACTACAGTATTATTTTCTTTTTTAAAATTTTTTATTGATTAAGATATTACATATGTGTCCTTATTTCCCCATTACCCCCCCACCTCCCATTTATGTCCCCACTGTCCATTGTCTGTGTCCATTGACTAGGCTTATATGCATGCATGTAAGTCCTTTGGTTGATCTCTTCCCCCTTATAACCACTGTCCCCTACCTTCCCTAAGGTTTGATGTTCTGATTGATGTTTCTCTGTCTCTGGATCTATTTTTGTTCATCAGTTTATTTGTTCATTATATTCCACAAATGAGTGAGATCATGTGATATTCATCTTTCTCTTCCTGGCTTATTTCACTTAGCATAATGCTCTCCATCTCCATCCATGTTGTCGCAAATGGTAAGAACTCCTTTTTACTGCAGCATAGTATTCCATTGTGTAGAAGTACAACAGTTGTTTAATCCACTCATCTGCTGATGGGCACTTAGGCTGTTTCCAAATGTTAGCTATGGTGAATTGTGCTGCTGTTACCATAGGGGTGCATATATCCTTTCTGATTGGTGTTTTTAGTTTCTTGGGATATATTCCTAGAAGTGGGATCACTGGGTCAAATGGGAGTTCCATTTATAGTTTTTTGAGAAAACACCATTCTGTTCTCCACAGTGGCTGCACCAGTCTGCATTCCCACCAGCAGTGTATGAGGGTTCCTTTTTCTCCTCATCCTCACCAGTATTTGTCATTTGTTGATTTGTTGATGATAGCCATTCTAACAGGTGTGAGGTGGTACCACATTGTTGTTTTGTTTTGCATCTCTCTGATGATTAGTGACTTTGAGCATGTTTTCATATGTCTCTTGGCCTTCCTTCTGTCTTCTTTCAAAAAGTGGCTATTTAGATCAGTTGCCCATTTTTTGATTGGGTTGTGTATCTTCTTTTTGTTAAGCTGCATGAGTTCCCTGTAAATGTTGGAGATTAAACCCTTATCGCTGATATCATTGGCAAATATGTTCTCCCATGCAGTGGGCTTTCTTGTTGTTTTGTTGATGGTTTCCTTTGCTGTGCAAAAGCTTTTTATTTTGATGTAGTTCCATTTGTTTATTTTCTCTAGTTTCCATTGCCATAGGAGCAGTATTAGTGAAGAAATTGCTTTGGCATATGTCAGAGATTTTTCTGCCTATGGATTCCTCTAGTATTGTTATGGTTTCCTATCTTATGTTTAAGTCTTTGGAACATATTGAGTTTATTTTTGTGTATGGTGTAAGTTGGTGGTCTAGTTTCAGTTTTTTGCATGTATCTGTCCAATTTTTTCAAAACAATTTATTGAAGAGACTGTCTTGACTCCATTGTATGTTCATGCCTCCTTTATCAAATATTAATTGAGCATAGTAGTTTGGGTCAATTTCTGGGTTCTCTATCCTATTCCATTGACCTATATGTCTGTTCTTGTGCCAATACCAGACAGTTTTGAGAACATTGGCTTTATAATACAGCTTGATATCTGGTTTTGAGATCCCACCAACTTTGTTCTTCTTTCTCAGGATTGCTGTAGCTTTTTGGGGTCTTTTTTTATTTCAGATGAATTTTTGGAAAGTTTGTTCTAGGTCTGTGAAATATGCCATTGGTATTTTAATGGGAAGTGCATTGAATTTATAGATTGCTTTGGGTAGTATGGACATTTTGATGATGTTGATTCTACCAATCCATGAACACGGTATGTTCTTGCATCTGATTGTCTTCCTCTATCTCTTTTTTCAGTGTCATGTAGTTTTCCGCATATAGGTCTTTTACCTCCTTAGTTAAGTTTATTCCTAGGTATCTTAAATTTTTTGGTGTGATAGGAAATGGGATTGCTTCTTTAGTCTCTCTTTCTATAAATTCATTATTGGTATATAAAAATGCCATAAATTTCTTGGCATTAATTTTATATCCTGCTACATTGCCAAATTCATTTATTAAGTCTAATATATTTTGGATGGAGTCTTTCGTTTTTTTATGTACAGAATCATGTCATCTGCAAATAAGGACACTTTTACTCCTTCTTTTCCAATTTGGATACCTTTATTTCTTATTCTTGTCTGATTGCAATGGCTAGTACTTCCAGTACTATGTTGAACAGGAATGGTGAGAGTGGGCATCTCATCTTGTTCTTGTTCTTAAAGGAAATGGTTTTAGGTTTTGCCCATTGAGTATGATGTTGGCTGTGGGTTTGTCATCTATGGCTTTTATTATGTTGTGTTATGATCCTTCTATTACCACATTGCTGAGAGTTTTTATAAGAAAGGGTGCTGGATTTTGTCAAATGCTTTTTTTTCATCAATTGATATGATTGTGTGATTTTTATCTCTCAATTTGTTTATGTGATGTATCACATTTATTGATTTGCGAATATTGTACCATTCTTGCATCCTGAGATAAATTCTACTTGGTCATGGTGTATGATCTTTTTGATGTACTGCTGGATTTGATTTGCTAGAATTTTCTTAAGGATTTTGGCATCTACATTCATGAGGGATATTGGTCTGTAATTCTCTTTCATTGTGTTATCTTTATTGGGTTTGGGTATTAGGGTGATGCTGGCTTCATAGAAGGAGCTTAGAAGTGTTCCTTCCTCTTGAATTTTTTGAATATATTTTGTTGATTTTTTACAGTAATATGAAGGGAGAGGGATAGAGAGTTAGAAACATTGATGAGAGAAAAACATTGATCAGCTGTCTTCTGCACATTACCTACTGGGATGTGCCTGCAACCAAGGTAGTGCCCTTTGACCAGAATCAAACCTGGGACCTTTCAGTCTACAGGCTGACTCTCTATCCACTGAGCTAAACCGATTTTGGCTTCCTCTTGAATTTTCTGGAATAGTCTGAAGAGGATAGGTTTTAGTTCTTCCCTGGCCCCAGGATTTTGTTTGCTGGAAGCTTTTTGATAACTACTTCAATTTCTTCCATAGTTATCAGCCTATTGAGATTTTTAGAATCTTCCTTAGTATGTTTTGGAAGGTTGTATTTTTCTAGTATCATGTCCATTTCCTCCAGGTTGTCTAGTTTGTTAGAATATAGTTGTTCATAGCATTTTTTTAATAATACTTTATATTTCTGTGGCGTCTGTTGTTATTTCTCCTCTTTCACGTCTGATTTTGTTTATTTGGGTCTTCTCTCTTTGCTTTTTGCTGAGCTTGACTAGAGGTTCATCAATGTTGTTTAACCTTTCAAAGAACCAGCTCTTGATTTCATTGATCTTTTGTTTTTTGTTTTTTGTTTTTTGGGGAGTTTTTTGGTCTCTATGTCATTCATTTCTGCTCTGATCTTTATTATTTCATTCCTCCTGCTCATTGTGGGCTTTTCTTGTTGCTTTCTAATTCTTTGAGTTATTGAGTTAGATGATGTATTGCCATTTTTTTCTTGTTTTTTTGAGGTAGGCCTGTAGAGCTATAAACTTTCCTCTCAGGACTGTTTTCATTGTGTAACATAGTATTTACATTGTTGTGTTTTTATTGTCATTAGTCTCCAGGATGCTTTTAATTTCTTCTTTGATCTCATTGATAACCCAATCATTGTTTAATAGCATGCTATTTGGCTTCCAAGTGTTTGAATGTTTTGGAATGTTTTTATTGTAGTTTATTTCTAATATCATGCCATTGTGGTCTGAGAAAATGCTTGATATGATTTCAACCTTTTTGAATTTGGGGAGACTTGTTTGTGACCCAATATGTGGTCTATTTTTTAAAATGCCCCATGTGCACTTGAGAAGAATGTATATTCCATGGCTTTGGTGTGAAATGTTCTGAAGATCTCCTTTAGGTCCATCTGATCTAGTGAATCATTCAGAATTGCTGTTTGTTTGCTGATTTTTTTGTCTAGAGGATTTATCCAGTGATTTCAGTGGTGTATTAAAGTCCCCTACTATGATTGTATTGTTGTCAATCTCTCCCTTGATATCTTCCAGGAGTTTTTTATGTATTTGGATGCTCCTGCATTGGGCGCATATATATTTATCAGGGTTATATCCTCTTATTGTATTGATCCCTTTATTATTATGAAGTGGCCTTCCTTATATCTTGGCCTTTACTTTGAGTCTATTTTGTCAGATATACGTACTGCTACCCCAGCTTTTTTTTTTCATTTCCATTTGCCAGAAAGAGGTTTATCCATCCCTTCACTTTCCCAGTCTCCCTTTTTCTGAGGTGGGTCTCTTGTAGACAGCATATATATGGGTCATGTTTTTTATCCACTCAGCCACTGGATGTCTTTTGATTGGAGCACTTAGTCCATTTACATTTAAAGTTACTATTGAAAGGTACTTATTTGTAGCCATTTTTATTTTTTGTGTCTGTGTTCCTTCTTATTTTTTTAAAATATATTTTATTGATTTTTTACAGAGAGGAAGGGAGAGGGATAGAAAGTCAGAAACATCGATGAGAGAGAGACATTGATCAGCCACCTCCTGCATGCCCCACACTGGGAGTCGTGCCCACAAGCAAGGTACATGCTCCCGACCGGAATCGAACCCAGGGACCTTCAGTGTGCAGGCCGACGCTCTCTCCACTGAGCCAAACCAGTCTCGGCTTTTTTATTTCTTCTTTTTACACCAGTCCCTTCTTGCATTGCTGGCTTGGTAGTTATAAACTCCCTTAGCATTTTTTTGTCTGTGAAGCTCCTTATTTTCCCTTCAATTTTGAATGATAACCCTGCTGAATAGAGTATTCTTGGATTCAGTCCTTTGGTTTGCATCACTTTGTAAGTTTCCTTCCATTCTTTTCTGGCCTGATATGTTTCTGTTGTGAAATCATTTGATAATCTAATGGGAGTCCTGTAACTTTCTGTCTCTCTCTTGCAGTCTTTAAGATTCTCTCTTTGTCCTGAATATTTGCCATCGTAATTATGATGTGTCTTGGTGTGGGTCTTTTCGAGTTCATCCTATTTGGGACTCTCTGTGCTTATGTGACTTTTTTTTTTTTTTTGCCACATCAGGGAAGTTTCTCGCATTATTTCTTCAAATAGTTCTTCTAACCCTTGTTCCTCTTCCTGTTGTTCTGGCACCCCTATTATTCATATGTTGCTGTGACATGGGTGGGCTGATTATGAAGTTGCTGCTCCTTGGATGGAGTCAGGCAGTTCCTACAGCTGCTGTTCCTCAGAAAGGGATGGTCTACTCACGCAGCTGCTGCTCCTCAGAAGGGGGCAGGCTGCTTGCACAGCTGATGCTCCTCGAAAGTCAGCTGCTCGTGTGGCACAGCTGCTGCTCTTTGGACAGGTGCAGGGTATGGGCTGCATGCAGCTGCTGCTCCTCAGAGGGGGCCAGCTGTGTGGAGCTGCCGCTCCTCAGTAATGGGTGGGTTGCTCAAGGGGCTGCTGCTCCTTTGATGGGCGAGCTGCCCACATGGTTGCTGCTCCTCTGAAGGGGAAACTGGCTGCTCACACAGCTGCTGCTCCTTGGACAGGGGCAGACCACGTGAAGCTGCTGCTCTTAGGCCTGTGATGGATTGCTCACAGGGCTGCTGCTTCTTGGACAGGAGCAGGCTGCTCACATGTCTGATGTTCATGTGGTTGCAGTGCCGTGGGCTAAAGCGATGGACCGGTCAGAGGGGAGCCTTCTTCTGAACTCACAGGAGCCTGTGCCCAGAGTGGCTGGTGCCTTGTTGACCAGATCCTAGAGATCATATCCCTGGCAGGGGTGATTGTAGAGTAGCAGGTGTTATCTGAGGGCACTCTGAGTGGAGTTGAGGCTGGGAACCCAGTTACAGCAGCTCTCCCCTTCAAAAAGGTTAGGCCTCTAAGACGAGCTGGTTTCCCGGTACTGTTTGCAATGGTAGCAGAAGCTGCCTAGTTAGGGGAGCCTGATTAGCCTGTCCCTGAAAGTCCTGTGGGATCTCTCTCTCTCTCTCTCTCTCTCTCTCTCTCTCTCTCTCTCTCTCCCTCTCTCTCTCTTACACACACACACACACACACACACACACACACCACCTGACCATACACTCCTCTTTTACTCAGTCACTCACTCATGCTCTTTCCCTCACTGCCATATTCTTCCTGCCTCTATAGTTGGGTCTGGGGTGTTATTGACCCATTCATGGATGGAGTTTCCTCTCCAGGTGTCTGGTTATGTGCCTTGCTCTCAAGCCCCTTGGCCAAACAGGATAAAAATTCACCTCAACAAGACACAACACAGGGGGGACTAAGCACAAATGTACCCATGACACCAATAATCCCAATATAGGTGATCACCTGAGAAAAGAGAGACAGGGCAAAGAAAAGAGAGCACAAAAGCTATTAAAGAGAGAGAAAAAGATAAGGGATAAAAGACAAAGGAATAAAAAGGTATGTGTGTGTATGTATATATGTATGTATGTGTGTATATATATATATATATATATATATATATATATATGTGTGTGTGTGTGTGTGTGTGTGTGTGTGTGTGTGTATCTCACCACAGAACTAATAGATAAACCAAAAAAAAAAAAATACAAACACCACAAAACACCACACACCCAGCAAAGAGGATTGGGGCAGAATCTATAGAGGCTTATCTTATATAGTGAAAATAAGATTAAGAATTGGATGAATATGGGGAGGACCTCAATTTACCCTGTTTCCCTGAAAGTAAGACATCCCCCGAAAATAAGACCTACTTCCAGTTTTGCCTCTTGCTGTAATATAAGGCATCCCCCCGAAAATAAGACCTCCCCAATAATAAGGCCTCACCAGAACATAAGGCTTCCCAGAATATAAGGCCCCCGAAGCTACCTTAAGGCATCTGACTCCTGATTTAAAGAGACCTCGCACTGTCTGAACAGCTCCAGCTGCTCTGCAGCCAATCAGTGAGCTGGTTTGTGATAACAACTACTACCATACCATATACAGGTAATAAATTTCCTTTTTTTTTTTGTTTGTTTTGTTTTGTTCAACAATAAATATGTACCATATTCTTCTTCATGGAAAAATAAGACATCCCCTGAAACTAAGACCTAGTGCATCTTTGGGAGCAAAAATTAATATAAGACACTACTTTATTTTTGGGGAAACAGGGTAGTATTGAGGAAGTAGAAAAGGAGTAAGTGGATAAGAAGAAAGAGAATAAGAAAAAAATAATAAATTTGCAAAAAAATTGATTTCAAAAATGGTATTAAAATTTTAAATAGCAAATAAAAAATAGTGATGGAAAAATAATGTGAAAAGAAATAGAAAATAAAGCAACAATCAAAAACAGGAAAACAAAGAAGAAAAGAAGAAAAAAATGGGATAATAAAAATAAAAGTGAAAAAAGTGAAGTGTCATTCCTTTAGCTGGCTTATGATTCCAATCCTCTGTACTGTGCTTTCTCAGTTTCCAGTTCCTGGGTCTAAAGATTTCTCTTTAGGCCAGTTCCTATGTCCTCAGGGAGTATTCAGATTCCTTTCTATACTCAGGGTGGTTTCTGGGTGTGCCTATATTGGTTGCCTGGAGACTGGAGGGAGGGGCTATCTCTTAAGAGAAAATGGTGACTGGGGCTTAGATATGACTCAGCACCAGACTTGATACCACCTTTTCTGGACTGCTGCCTATTCTCCTCTATGAGCTTTATTAGAGTTTATTATCTTTTAACTAGAGGCCCAGTGCATGAAAATTTATGCTCTGGAGAGGGAGCCCTCAGGGGCAGGAGAGAGTGATCAGGGGAAGTTGGTGCCCCCATCACACCTCTGCTGCTGCCACTGCTGGCAGTGCAAGCCTTGGCCAGCCCTGGCTACCTGAGCCTTGGGTGGCCCTGCGCGGATGGGCAGCTGCCATCTGAGGCTTCCCTGTGCCTTGGGCATCGCCTGGGAAGCCACCATCAGAGACTTGTCTGTGCCTTAGTCATCAGCTGGGCAGCTGACACCTGAGGCTTGCCTGTGCCTCAGGCCAGCCCTGGGAAGCTGGGGGGCTGAGAGGGCTAGGGGACTCAGGAGGCAGGCACACAGAGTGGCTGGACTCACCTGGGGCAGGCCCGCCATGCCATATGCTGCCACCCCAGTGGGGCTGAGGGGACTGGGTGCCAACATCTTGTGGCTATGGGTGCCGCCAATTTTGAAGGCATGGCAGTCAATTAGCATATCCCCTCCTTATTGGCTGTGGGCACTGCCATCTTTGTGAGGGTATGGCAGTCAATTAGCATATCCCCTCTTTATTAGATAGGATGGAGAATATTTTAAAGCATTTATTGCCATAACTGATGTCCTTAGGCTTTAACACTTTATTTTCTACAATTCCTTGGCATTCCCTTAATGTTTTGTCTTTTATTGGATAGTAATGTAGCTTTTTTTATTTTTTAGCTTTTTATAAAGTTATAAATCCTTGTTTTAATTATAGCCATGTATATTTTTTTTAAAAATATATTTTATTGATATTTTACAGAGAAGAAGGGAAGGGATAGAGAGTTAGAAATATCGATGAGAGAGAGACATAGGCCAGCTGCCTCTTGCACACCCCCTACTGGGAATGTGCCTGCAACCAAGGTACATACCCTTGACCAGAATCGAACCTGGGACCTTTCAGTATGTAGACCGATGCTCTATCCACTGAGCTAACCTGGTTTCAGCTATATTCATGTATAATTTTAAAAACATGTTTATGAAGTATAATACATATGCAGAAAAGTGGTATTACAAATTTTGCTCTCATTATATTTTTAGAAATATGAATCTATAGAAACAGCAAGCATCTCAAGAAACAGAACATTCCTGTTATCTCAGAAACCCCTCTTGTCCTCCATTCTAGCCTCTGACCTTCCAAGGACAATCGCTCCCCTGATGTTTAAGAGCACTGGTTAGTTTTGTGTTTTATATAAATGGAACTATCCAGCATGTACTCTTTTTTGACTGGCTTCCTTAACTCAACATTATATTGATGAGTTATGTCTGCATTGTTTTATGTAGTTACAGTGCATTCATTCTCATTGCTACATAGTAGTCCTTTGGGTGAATGCACCACAATATAACTATCCATCTGACTGTTAATGGGCATTTTTTGTAGTTTCCAGTTTGGGAGCATTAAGAATAATGTTACTTCTGGCTTCTGCTTGAGATAGAGAAAGCTAGCAGGAGCATAACTCCCACTCTTACAACAGAAATGCTGCACAATCTACAAATTCAAAATTCTGCTTGAACTTGTCAGTGATCTGAGCTTGCAGAACACACAAGTGATCTGAAATCTAAGTAAATACAAATGTGTGCAAGGAAAGGCAGACATGGACGCTTACTTACCTGAGGCAGAGGCTTCCAGCCATTGGTAAGAATTCAGTCAACATTGTTATTGAACTGTTATTGCCAAGTGATGGATCTCAAGAAGATATAGAATTCTGAGTATGCAGATATAATAGAAATCTACACCCACGCACAGGCCCTTCTCTATGCGCCTACCTAGTGATGACAAAACTCTGATGAGAGTTCTAAAGAAGTGTCTCCTGGTAGTGCAAGCCTAAAGCAGCTGTGGCAGGAGGGGCATAAAACCTCATGCTTATTCCCATGCCTACTGCCTCTTTATAATAAAAGGCTTTATATGCATAACCCATAGACACAGACCACAGTGTGGTGATGGCCAGAGGAAAGTGGGGGGAAGGAAGGGACTTGGTGGAGGCAGGCAAAGGGGGGAAATAGGGACATCTGTAATAATGTCAACAATAAAAATAAAGAGGGTACATCTGCTCCCACCACATAAAGTAACAGTAGAATACTGCGGGTAGAGGGACAAGAACAGGGAAGAAACTCTCTTTTTCTAAAGCATCGCATAAAGGGAAAGCCTAAAGTTAAGAGTGGATTGGCCACTGAGAAAAACTCTCTGGCAAACAAAAACCCTACCTCAAGACAGGGTGGACTTGAAGAATTTCAAGCCTGTGATGCATTGAAGGTAACCATAGCAACAGTGGATCGTGAATCTAGCTCAACTCCTGCTACATTCATGCAAATCCCCAAACTAAAGTTCTAACAGAAGGAAAGCCACATCCATCTTCAAGCATATAAATGACTTACTTCAGCCTCAAGTGCTCTGCACAAGATGTATCTTCCAACAAAAACTTACCCCCCCCTAAAAATATTTTTTCAAGACAGTGCAATCAACAGAACCAGATACATGTATAACACAGACATTGAAACTATTAGAAATGTTTAAAAACTATAATTCATATGTTAAGGCTCTAATAAACAGATGGATAAATGCAATATCTGATGGGTTATATGAGCAGAGAAACAGAAATGAGGAAAAAGAATCAAATGAAAATGCTGGGAATGCAAACTATAACACATAAAAACGTTCATAAGCTCATCTGTAGACTGGACATGGCTGAGGAAAGAATAAAATAATTACCCAAGCTGAAACAGAAAAAGAATAAAATATTATTAACAATAATAATAAAGATAATAGAACAAAGCACACAAAAGCTATGAGACATGGTCAAAAAGCATAAAGCATATTACACTGACTCTCGGAAAGTTAAAAGAGAGAGGATGGGATGTAAGCAATAGATGGGGAAAAAAACTGAGAATTTTCTAAAATTAATGATGGTTATGATATTAAGCAGGGGGGAAAATAAAACAAAACTAAGTATGTCATATAAAAACTACTGGAAACCAAAGACAAAGAAAAATCATGAAGGCAGCCAGAGAAAAATGACATCTTACCTACAAAGTAATGAAGAGAAGAACTATAATAGAATTCTCAACAGAAACAATGCAAACCAGAGAAAAGTGAAATGGCACTTGAAAGTATTTTTTTAACTTTCAATTTGTTATACTCAACAAAAGCAAAAATCTTAAAAAATGAATGAGACACAAATATTTTCTCCAAAAACAAATAAACAAACAAATGGCAAGGATTCAGAGAAAAGGGAATCCTTGTGCACCGCTGGTGGGAATGCAGACAGGTGCAGCCACTATGGAGAACAGTATGGAGTTTCCTCAAAAAACTAGAAATGAAACTCCCATTTCACCCAGTGACCCCACTTCTAGGAATATATCCCAAGAAACTATATACACCCATCAGAAAGGATATATTCACTCCTATGTTCATAGCAGCACAATTTACAATAGCTAAGATTTGGAAATAGCCTAAATGCCCATCAGCAGATGAGTAAATTAAAAAACTGTAGTACATCTACACAATGGAATACTATGCTGCAGTAAAAACGGAATTCTTATCATTTGCAACAGCATGAATGGAATGGAGAGCATTATGCTAAACGAAATAAGCCAGTCAGAGAAAGATAAATATCACATGATCTCACTCATTTGTGGAATATAATGAACAACATAAACTGTTGAACAAAAACAGGTCCAGAGACAGAGAAGCATAATCAGACTATCAAGCCTCAGAGGGAAGGTAGGGGAGGATGGGAATAAGGAGGAGAAATCAACCAAAGGACTTGTATGCATGCATATAAGCCTAACCAATGAACACAG
>JAAGEH010000480.1:47522681-47566451 GCA_011751065.1 Lasiurus cinereus | reverse complement strand
TTGTCAGGAGAACAGTATTTAAAGAAATATCTAAAAAGTTTTAAAGAGAAGAATATGATATCAAAAGAATATATCAAACAAAAAAATGAGAGATGAAAACAGAATGTATATTTAAAATAAAATTTTCTTTATTCTTATTTTAATAGCTCTAAAACACAACCTTCTAAAGCAAAAATAGTAATGTGCCAAAACCGGTTTGGCTCAGTGGGCTTGCGGACTGAAAGGTCCCAGGTTCGATTCTGGTTGGGGGCATGTATCTTGCTTGCGGGCACATCTCCACCGTGGGGCGTGGAGGAGGCGGCTGATCGATGTCTCTCTCTCATTGATGTTTCTGACTTTCTATCTCTCTCCCTTCCTCTCTGTAAAAAAATCAATAAAATATATTTTTTAAAAAATAGTAATGTATTGCTTATAGCATATATAAAAGTAAAATGTACAATAAAAAAATACAAAGGCTTTAAGAAAAAAATAGGGGCCCAGCAGCATGGCTCAGTGGTTGAGCATCAATCTATGAACTAGAAGATTGTGGTTCAACTCCTGGTTGGGGTGCATGCCCGGGTTTCAGGCTCAATCCCCAGTGAGGGGTATGTGTGAAGTGGCCAATCAGTAACTATCTCTAACCATTGATCTCTCTCTTTCTCTCTCCCTCTCTCCCCCCTCCACCCCTTTCCTCCTCCCTTCCTCTCTGAAATCAATAAAAATATATTTAGCCCTAGTCGGTTTGGCTCATTGGCTGGTCAGCTTGTGGACCAATGTGTCCCAGGTTCATTTCTGGTCAAGGGCACATATCTTGGTTGCAGGCTCTTCCCGACCCAGGCCCTGATCAGGGCTTATACAGGAGGGAGGCAACCAATCCATGTGTTTATCTCACATCAGTGATGTGTCTTTCTTCCCCTCTCTCTTCCACTCTCCCTAAAAATCAATGAAAAAATATCCTCAAGTGAGGATTAACAAAAAATAATAATAATAAAATATATTTTTTAAAAAGAAATTGGGGGTGATATTCATGTGAGTGAACAGAAGCTGCTGTATTTCCCCAACTATTTAACTCCGAATTTTCTGCCCATCCCCTATATATGGAACTACTGGAGTGGCCAGAAGCATATTTAGACATGGGGAAAAGAGGCAGCCTGCTCCCCATCCACTGGATACTCTCAGCACAAAACCAGACAAAGTGAAAACCTGGTCCCCCCCAACCCCGAGTCGAGCCACAAGGTCCCTCAAAAACACATCCAAGGCGAAAGGAAAGCTGACAGTTCTGTTTTCCTGCTGCAAGTTATTCTTCAGACCTTGGCTTACTTTCCAGTCAGGTGAGGAAAGATCCCACTCTTATGTTCCTGCTCTATTGCAGCCTCTTTTCTGAAGCCCTAGCTCGCGGGACAAAGAGTCTCTCTGTAGAAATGGAAATATCCATGCCACATGGGCTAAGGCAGGAACAGTTCCCATAGTATTTTCTTTCTTTTCTTCCACCCTACCAAAGGAGCCCACTTAGAAGTAAATTTACGGCAGAACTGGAAATCCAATCTCTCAGGCAGAAAAAGAAAAGGAAAAAAAAAGCTGCTAAGAAAAGCTCAGGAAGGTAAAATTTGAGAAAGGAATAGCTGCAATTTTGATCGTGTGTCAAATCCTCAACGGCTGAGTGATCTCTGGAGCTGCCTGGCGCTGCCCAGCTCTGGGGTGCTGAGCTGAGCTAAAGAGGTTGGCAGGTGGCGACGGGAGACAGGGCAGGTCTGGTGTGGGCAGCTTCTGACAGGGAGGCAAGGGGCAGGCTGGGGAGTTGACATGGACCCAGTTTTACTCCAGAGCTGCCTGCACCATTTTATCATGATCCAATAAAACATGAAGCTAGAGAGCCACCATTTGTAAGGCAACAAGCAGCTACCTGTGTGAGACCCAGGCCTAAACAAGACGAACCCTCTAGCAGCAACCAGCACAGGCTGGCACCCTGGCACTGGAAATCCCTGAGAAGCAGCCAAGGGTAAAGAATCCCCACACAGAGCACAGAGCCACCACCAATTCGTTTCCCAGGCGACCCCCGATGTCATCCTGCATGTGTCCAGGAGGTGGTCCGGTGGGGATCCCAGGTGAGGGGCTGCTCCTTCACCTCCCCTCACCTCTTGAGACTCAAACTGTGTCATTATCTACACTGCAGGGGTGGGGAACCTTTTTTCTGCCGAGGGCCATTCGGATATTTACAATACCACTCATGGGCCATACAGAATTATCGCTTCACAAATTAGCCTCCTATATTTTGTCACACATTTAATAAACGTCACCTAATGCTTTGGGAGGGCTAGATCGAATGATTTCTCGGCCCTGATACGGCCCACGAGCCAGATGTTCTCCACCTCTGGTCCACAGGAAGCGAAACTTCCGAACGCTGAGCTCCAGGTCAGAGTGCCACTGTGCCAAGCCAGCTCCAGAGCTTCCACATGCAGCCCAACAGGCTGGCAGCCCCGAGACCACGAGCGCCTCAGAACATGGTTAATCCCACTGTCCTGCCTGAAAGAAAAATAGCCTCCGCTAATGCCAACCTGCTCATCCTTCAATGTCGCCTCCACCACAGACCCTCCTATGACTGTGGCAGTGAAAACTGATTCCCCGAAGGTATTTGTCTAATTCGTAGATACAGCTTCCCACCTAACAAACAGGCAGAGATAAAAAGACCCAGTTCGGGCACATTTGAAAAGAAATAAGGCATTCACAGGTGGACTGAGGGTGTGTGTCCATTGGTACATTTCTCTGAAGGCAACGCGTATAAAATAGATAAGGTATATAACCTAGACTTGGAATTCCTCCCTGGAATTTTCTCAACAGGGATGTTTGTTGTTGCAGCTTATGAGGGTAAGTCTGGAGACATTTCCCAGTTCTGATTCCTATTAATTAGAAGTTCTAATACCTTCTCAACCTCAGTTTTTATATCTGAAAAATGGGATTATACACAGGCTTGATATAAAGATTAGATTATATAATGCATATAACTTGACATATAATGAAAACCCATTAACATGTCATTATTGTCATTTTCTTGTAATTCAAGTATTTTTAGAAACTTAGATAGCCATCAATAGGATTTAATCAGAAACACTGTAATAGGTCTATGCAACAGAATACCATTCAGGTTTTTTAAAGAATATTAGCTCTATATACACATTGAATTATAAAAAGAACAAATTTCAGAAGAATCTCTGCATGTGTAAGTCTATGGCTGTGACTCTGTGAGTATGTGTGTGTGTGCATCCACATGTGTATGTGACTCTGTGTGTGTATGTGTGTGTGTGGTGTGTGCATCTGCAATATATATAAGTCTTATGTGTATCTGTGGTGAGTTTTCTGTGATTGTCTGTAGGGTGTGCATGTGTGTGAGTTCTGTGTGTAGTGTTCAGTATCAGAATGTGACTATAGTATGTGCATGTTTCTTTGGTGCATGTGAGTTTTGTATGTGTCTGGTGTATCTTGTGTAAATTGTGTGTGTGTCTATAGTGTATGTGCCTTCCATGTGCATCTGTGGTATGTGTGTGTCTGCAGGGTGTGAATACCAGCTCTAAATATACATTGAATTAAAAAAAAAGAACAAATTTCAGAAAAACCTTTGCATGTGTAAGCTTATGGCTATGACTCTGTATGTGTGTGTAGTGTGTGCATCTATAATGTATGTCAGTCCTGTGTGTATCTGTGGTGAGTTTTCTGAGAGCTGTGTGTGTGTCTGCAGGGTGTGTGTGAGAACTGTGTGTCTTGACACTGTGTGAGAGAGTTATTTGTGTGTCTGCAGGGTGTGTGTGTGTGTGTGTATGTGTGTGTCTGTGTGAATTCTATGTGTGTGTCTGCAGGGTGTGTATGTGAGAGCTGAGGGTAGGGGTTGGCAGAGTGTGTCTGTGAGAGTTGTGTATGTGTCTTCAGGGTGTTGTGAATTCTGTGCGTGTTTCTGCAAGGTATGTGTGTAAGAGCTGTGGGGGAGTCTGCAGAGTATGTGTGAATTCTGTGTGTCTACAGGGTGTGTGTGAGAGAGCTGTGTGTGTGTGTGTGTGTGTGTGTGTGTGTGTGTGAGAGAGAGAGAGAGAGAGAGAGAGAGAGAGCTGTGGGGTGTATGCAGGGTGTGTGTGTGAGAGCTGTGTGTGTATAAGAGCTGTGTGTGTGTCTCCACGGTGTGTGTGAATTCTGTATGTGTATCTGCAGGATGTGTGTGAGAGCTGTGTGTGTGGGTCTACAGGATGTGTGTGTGTGAAGCTGTGTGTGTATGTCTCCAGGGTGTGTGTGAATTCTTTGTGTGGGTCTGCAGGGTGTGTGTGTGTGAGAGCTGTGTGGGTGAGAGCTATGTGTGGGTCTGCAGGGTGTGTGTGATTTCTGTGTGCCTCTGGCGTGTGTGCATGGCTGCCTATGTAGCCAGTATCAGAAGGTGAATAAGCACACCGCACTCAGGAGTGAGGGAAGCCTGACTGGGTTCTGCCATGTCACATAGTAGTCCACTCTGGACAAATTATTCAACTCCTCTCCTTCCCGTTTCTTTGTCCATCAGAAAACTGTCACCTCCTTCCCAGGGGCCGCAGGAGAAAAAAATGGCAGGATGCATGTTAAGCACATACACTGTGTCTGACGCATAGTGGGTGCTCTATAAAGTGCAGTAATTGCTCATCATGGTCACAGTCAGAGAGATGTCTGGACAGATATCATCTGACATCTTAAACCCACCTGGGTGGTAGGAATTGTTGTGATTTTAATTTTATCTTTATAATATTCTCTATTTTTGATGTCTCATATGCATATATATTATATCTATAATGCAAGAAACAATGCATGTATTTTTGTGTTTTTGCAACAAACCATAACCTGAACCTGGCATCAGTCGCCTCCACAGCACAGCAAACAACCTTCCAAACCCGACCACAACCAAACATCTCCACCTTTCAGAAAGCGCCTCTCTCCTTCCCTGACAGCCCCACCCTTAGAGTCTCAGTGTATTTAATCCAGCACTTCTGGGTTTAAAGCCGAGACTGTGATATGATGTCCAGAAAGTCCTGCTTTGAAGACCCTTGACCTGGGATTGGCCAGTTGTTGGGGCAACTTTCGATCTTAATCCCACGAGAATTGATTTTTCTAAGCAGATTAACTTGTCACTTTGGAAGTTATGGTGTAAGGGACAGCCCCATGTCATTCTGTCAGAGTAGGAGGTGGGGGAGCCAGGAGGGATGAAGAGAAGTCTGAGGCCGGGGAAGAGGGGGGCGGGGTTCAGAGGTGAGCAGCTGACACCACAGGCTGGGGAATAGGGTGATTGGAAGCCCTGAGTGAGGGGGGTGGAGGGAAGCCAGGAAACTAAAGGAAAACTTCACTTTACGAGTTAATTCAGGTCAGGGTCCCCCATAAGGACAGGGTCCCCATTTGGCTTGCTTATCTGAATCACCTGGAGAACTTGTTAAAAACTCAGTTCCCAGGCAAGACCTTTCTCTTCCCAGAAGATCTGCTAACGGTGTGAAGTGAGGCCTGGTCATCTGCTTCCCAGGTGAGAGCTAGATTCATCATTATGGAGCAGTGAGGCTTTGGGGTCAGAATCCCCCCATTCAAAGTCAAATGCTGGACAAATACTGTGTGTCTTCAGGGTAGTGACATGACCTCTCTGGGCTCTCCCGGCCAGGGAAACAAGGGTGATGGTCCAGAACAAAATGATGATGAGACTATTGAGGTCGGGCAGTTTCTGTGTAAAACGGAAGTCGGTTGCTTTGAAGTGAAAACACAGTTCTCCCGTTGTCTAAGAGGATGCTCTAAGGATGGTTTCTGATCCTAGGGTACCCCAGGCTGTCTCCTGGCCTCAGAAGCTTCTGCTGAGCTTTTCCCATCCTGCTGCAGCAGGCAGCCTGCGAGTGTGCTCCACTGCCCCCTAGTGGTATAACATGGGAAGGTGAACAAGACTCTCCCTGTTGGGATTTTCCCAGATTCTGAGCAAAGCCGAGCAGCTGGGCCACAATAGTGGACAGAGCCACATAAACCTTTCTCTGACATTGTGGGGCCTGAACTGCCCCCCCACCCCCGCGCCATCACCACCACACACACACCTGATCACTGGTGCTCAAACTGTGGAGTGTCACCACTTTGCTTGAGGATTTCACCTCCCTCAATGCTTCCTGCTCCCTGAGCCAGGCTCTTGCTGGGAGCAGCAGGCGGGGAGGGGCTGGTGGGAGGGACAAAGCTGTCACCTCTGGAGCTGGAAGAGCTAATCGGACCCCTGAGAATTTGGGACCTACGTGTGGGTGAGGCCTGCAGAATTCTCTACTTGAAAGGGTTAAAGGCCAGTCCTGAGGGAGCACAGGGCAGGCTCCTAGTGCCATTCAGCTCAAGCTCACAAGAAAAGCTAACCAACCCTCTACACCTCAGGGTGCTGCCATCTGCATGGCTGGCACTGGTCAGAGAAAACCGGCTTCAGCCGCCAGCCCAGGCACACCTGACCTGTTTGGCCTTCCTTTCCAGGCCTTAGGTTATACTACTCTAGAAGCCAAATCCACCACCAGCCCTGTCTACTATTCCACCATTGAAACACCGCTACCCTGTACCCTATACCCCCCAGCATGGACCCCTGAGTTGGGCATTTGGGCCTCTGGAGTCAGAGCCTTGCCTTCCTTATCCCATTCCTAAGTGGCCCTGCTGGTGTCAGATGGTGGTCATGAGGACCTGAGGGTGGCTAGTGGTAGAAGCCACAGATGGATGGGTGCAGTCTTCTCTCCAAATGCACATCATCTGGACATGACCCAACCAAAGGGAGCAGACATTTGGGGTGGCTGTCACAGCACCTCCGATGATGTCATGAGAGAAGGAGAGAGGTTGTGGTGTTCCAGTGACCCTCTTGAGCATGGCGGGAACAAACTAAGTGTCTGCCCAGGAAGCCCCTATTATTCCCACCAGCAGGTCTCCCAGAGGGCGGACAGTCTTCTTAGTGAGAGGATGTGGGAAGGAGCCCACTAGGGCTAATGCCGTGTAAATACAAAGCGACACTTCCCCGTGGCTGCACTCCTTGCGCTGGAAGTGACGTTGAGTTGCATCACCTCCCTTTCTCTCCCTGAGATTTTTCTAAACACTCTCCAACCTAGACCATTTCCCCTGCCCCTTGGTTTTGCTTCCCCCAGGAGAGTTGAGCTCTGACCTCCTTCCCTCCCCCACTCATACACACACTGATCATCATGTCGCAGACCCTGTCCTCACAGGCCAGCCAGGCTCAGGACTAAGGTCACATGGCTTCCCTCCTACTAAGCCCTGCTTCCAGTCCTGACCTGAGGAAGGTAATGAACAGGTTATGACAGAGCCTAGCATTTCCCTCACTTGACATTGGGACACCACCCTCCCTGCTTCCCTCCCATCTATCTGCCTGTTATATCTCAGCCTTCCTTTCTGGGGCTTTCTAATCTGTGAACTTTGCAGGGCCCAGGCCCAGTCCTTGCTCCCTTCTCTGTCTATGCTCACACTCTCAGGAATGTTATCCAACCCTGGGGACTTCCAACATCAAATATGTATCCTGATGACTCTGTTTCTACTACATATGACATCGTCATTTGATGTCATTAAGAACATCAAAGGTAATACTGGTGTCTTTGTTTGGGCTACTATAACAGCGATTTATAAACAACTGAATTATATTGCTCGCAGTGCTGGAGGCTGGGAGTCCAAGACTGAGGTAATGGCAGATGCTGGGCCTGGTAAGGGCTCTCTTCCTGGTTCATGGCTGCCACCTGCTCTCTGTGCCCTACATGGTAAAATGGACAAAGGGGCTTTCTGGGTCTCCTTCATAAGAATACCAGTCCTGCCCAGCTGGCGTGGTTTAGCATTGATTTATGAACCAGGAGATCACGGTTCAATTCCAGTCATGGCACATGCCTGGGCTGTGGGCTGGATCCCCAGTGTGGGGAGTGTAGGAGGCAGCTGATCAATAATTCTCTCTCATCATTAGTGTTTCTATCTCTCACCCCCTCTCCCTTCGTTCCTGAAATCAATAAAAATACATTTAAAAAAAGAATACCAGTTCCATTCAATGAAGGCTTCACTTTTCATGACCTAATCTATGCTCAAAAACTACCTCATAATTCCATCACATTGGGTATGATTTAAACATACATATTATGGGGGGGCGGGGGGGGAGAAGAGGAGGTTGAATACAAACATGCAGTCCTTTGCATAGATAAAGCCAAACTCTTCATCTCTCTCCAATTCTGCTTTCCAGACAGTCTCCTGTCACCTCAACAGAGGCAACTGTGTCTTCCCAATGCTCAGGCCAGGGAGTCACCCCTGACTTTTTTTTTTTCTTCTACCTTTCATCCTATCTACCAGTGAATCCTGTCAGTGCCAATGTCCATGTAAACCCAAAATCCACACACACTTCCCACTTCCACTGCCCTCACCCTCTCCCAGCCCGACATCTTCCACTGGATCATTGCAATGGCCTCTTGCTTCCCCCCCTACCTCTGCCCTCACGCCTCCTCTGCCTACTGCCAGAGGGCTCCTCACACACCCATAGTAAGAGCTAGCGCCTCCCACTGACCTGCCTAGCAGATGGCCATACTCCCCAGCCTGCCTAACCTCTACCATTTACATCTGTCATGTGCGATCCCCGGCAGCATGTCCTTTCACTGTCAAAAGTCAGTACTGGATAATAAATTGTATTCTGTCCCGCCCCCCATGTGCACTTGTATGATCTGGGGCCTGATCCTCTGTGCCCTTCCTCCTGCTTCTCTCCCCTCCTTGGGCTCACTGTCTCTCCCTATTGCCTGCTATGTCTTCTGTCTCTACCGGCAACACTTTCTCCCCAGAGTCTCTTTCCTCATTTCCTTAGGATGCTCAAATATCACCTTATCTCTCCCAGATACTGCCTCCCCACTGTCCCTTCTCCAGACAATGGCCAGGTTACACTCCATTCCCTTCCTCACCTCCCAGATCCTTCCTCAGAGCAGGGATCCTCACACTGGCAACTACACTGTCACTGTCTACTCCCTGAGCTTTGTCATTCTACTCAGAGCTTCATCTCTGAGGCCTCTCTCATTCTCTCAATCTCTTGGGAGGGGCTCAGTAAGCATTTGCTAGAAGAATGAATGAACAGATGACTGAATGGCCAAGTTCAAGAAAAGTCACAAAGTAGGGTGCTTTTCTCCTCCATGCAGATACTTGAAAACCTGTTACATCTACTTGCAATGCACACAGAATACAATTTGGATCAAAGTAAACCACATAAATGCTAGGAATCCTTGTCAGTACCTCACATACTGGTCTGAGGTCCAAAGCATTTGGAGGACTGATCACTGAGGAACATCTTAGGACCCCCTTGAGTTTCTTTAGTTTTATACTAAAATAATGTCTTCAATAGTTTCCAGCACTAAAATTCCAGGATTCTACATGTTGGGTCCCAGAGAGATGATGTCACCAAAAAAATAATAATAATAAAAATAAATGGTATCATCAGAAGAGTATGTGGTTTGCTGCCTTCTTGCCCTACCATAGTCACCCTGCATCCCCCACCATCTCAAAACATATGACCCAAAAAGTGTCTACTCTGGAAGCTCTGGGATGGAGAGAGCACTTGGACAGGAAAGGCCAATGTTTTCTGGTGTGCTGTCTCCCCCAGAGGGCACTGAACTCACCATGTTAAGGGGCAACAGCCTCCTTTGTAAGAAATATGCATCAACCCACTCAAGTGTATTAGCTGCTCGCTGACCAACTACATTCACCGCCAGTGGTAGCCTTAGAAACAGGAAAATTGGAAGAAATGCATCTGAGGAAATAGAGAACACAAAGTGCCCTTCCTGGGGGCACAGATATGTCATGACCCAGCACAGGCAGAGAGCAGAAAGAGCTGGCCCCAGGATGCCTGCCTGTGTTACAGCCAACTCCATGTTAAGTGTCCTGGAGGCATGCCTGTTCTCTGTAATCAGAAAACAATGGGAATCTCAGCTTTGGGAATGGAGCACTTTATTTGTTTTATAAAATATCTATATTCTATAATAATAAAAGGATGATATGCTAATTAGACTGAACGTCCTTCCAGGCGTCATTTTGGACATCCAACCGGACAAAGCTGGGGCCGGAGCAAAGCCCAGGTCCTGGAAGCTTGCCAGCAGCAGCAGCCAGAGGGAAGCTGCCTGAGTCCTGGGGAAGCCAATGCCAGCAGCCAGGGGAAGGAAGGCCTACTCTTGCATGAATTTTTGTGCATTTGGGCCTCTAGTCCTATCTAATAAAAGAGTAATATGCAAATTGACCAGACCTCCACTATACCCACAAGCCATGCCCACCAGCCAATCAGAACAAGTGTGCAAATTAACCCAACCAAGATGGCTACAGCCACAGAGAGAGCAGGAGGGAGGCTTGGGTTTCCCCTGGCGATGGAGGAAGCCAAGCTTTCTGCACACCCTGGAGGGCAGACCTTCACTTAAGGCAAAAAAGTTTCAATGGCTGTGCTTAGCAGATGGCTTGGCTCCACTCCAGGCTATAAAGTTTCAATTGTAGAAGATAAATAAATCCCAGATACAAGGGCCTCTGCTTAGATCATGGGGGGCGTGACCAGTCTGCAAAGCACCCCAGGCCCCTCACCCAGGCCACCCCATGCCCCAAGGGAATATCCACCCTGATCTAGGACACCCTTCAGGACAAACCAGCTGGCCCCTACCCATACAGCAGGCCTCTATCCTATCTAATAAAAGAGTAATATGCAGATTGACCATCAGTCCAACACACAAGATAACTGCTCCCATGTGGTCAATAGAGCCTGCCCCCATGTGGACACAAGATGCCACCATAAGATGGCCATCAGGGAAGGGCCATTGGCAGGGCCCAGACCTGCAAGGAAGGGCAGTTGTGGGTAATCAAGCCTGTAGGAGAGGGCAGTTAGGGGTGACCAGGCTGGCAGAGGAGGGAAGGTGGGGGTGATGGGGCCTCTAGGGACCAGGCCTGCAGGGGAGAGCAGTTGGGGGAGACCAGGCCTGCAGGGGAGGGAAGTTAGGGGTGACCAGACCAGCAGAAGAGGGAAGTTGGGGATGACTGGGCCTGCAGGAAAGGGCAGTTGGGGGGGGGGGGGCAGGCCTGCAGGGGAGGGAAGTTGGGGGTGACTGGACCTGTAGGGAAGGGCAGTTGGGGGGAACCAATCCTGCAGCAGAGGACAGTTAGGAGTAACCAGGCCTGCAGGGGAGGGCAGTTAGGGGCAAAAAAAGCTGATAGGGGAGCAGTTAGGGACAAACAGGCTGGCAGGGGAGTGGTTAGGAGGTGATCAGGCTGGCAGGTAGAAGCAGGTAGGGGCAATCAGGAAGGCAGGCATATGAGCAGTTGTGAGCTAGCAGTCCTGGATTGTGAGAGGGATGTCCGACTGTCCGTTTAGGCCCCATCCTATCCGGATTGGGCCTAAACAGGCAATAGGACATCCCTCAAGAGGGTCCCAGATTGGAGAGGGAGCAGGCTGAGCTGAAGGACACTCCCCTTGTGCACAAATTTTATGCACCAGGCCTCTAGTGTGTGTGTGTGTGTGTGTGTGTGTGTGTGTGTGTGTGTGTGTGTTTGTGTGTGTAAAAGCTCGGTGGCCAAATGACGCATCAACCAGTTGCTATGATGCGCACTGGCCACCAGGAGGCAAACACTCAATGCAGGAGCTGCCCTCTTGTGATCAGTGAGCTCCCACATGGGGAGTGCCATTCAACTGCCCACCCATCCCAGCGGCCACCAGCCCAGCGACAGCCACCCATTCCCTCAATAGTCCTGCAGGTCCAATCTCTGGAGAATGAGCCAGGCACCAACAGACCAGTGGCACTGGCACAAGCCAGACAGCACTGCCGGCCTCCTAGAAGTTGGCGCCGGGTGCCATGGCCACTTCCCCTCCCTAGATGCTCTACAAGGAAAAAACAAATAGATGTGGCTGCCAGGTGTCTCCCAACAACTGGTGTGAACTGAATGTCAGTGGGACAGGTTCAGAGCCCACCAGCAAAGGTGTCTCAACACCCGCCCAGAGGGCTGATCGTGTCCCTCCCCCACCCTCCTAGGTGAGTGCCACATGTAGGGCTCACAGCTGGCAAGTGCCACTGTGGCAGCAGGAGCCTCTCCAGATCAGGAATGACTGAATGCGAGCCTGCAGCAGGCACAGTGCGGCCAGAAAGAGCAGGAGCTGCAGGCAGTAGGGGCAGGCATTGTTGGACTGCTGGTTTTGGCTCAATCCCCGCAGACCTCGCCTAGGGACCCCACCTGTGCATAAATTCCTACAATGGGCCTCTAGTTATATAATATCTGTATATGTAATAGCTCCTGGGTATGGAGTGGAGGGAAGTTAATGGGACAGAGATTTTAAAAGATTAATCAGAAATAAAATTAAATTATCTGAGAATTTGTAAGTCAAAGGGAGATTATTAATTTGTCTGCAAAAAAAAAAGTCAATTTACTTTTGCAAGAAGAACAAACTGATTGCTCAGTAACTGATTCAGACATGAGCTTTAGAAAGCTGGCAGGAAGGTAAACAGGCCAGTCTCCGGCACAAGCAGGTGTCTGCCCTACATTTCATCATTCCTCCTTCAATGCACCATTATGGCAGCCACCCCAGACTTTGTGCACTCCTTCCATGTCTGGCCTCGGGATCTTCCTAATTCCCAAGGAGTGACCTCCAGAATCCCGTTCATCTTTTAAGGCCCAGGTTCAAATGGCCCTTCTCCATTTTTTTTCTAGCAGGACCTTTCCATCTTGGGGCAATTAGTGGGCATCATCATAGCCTCCTTAGAGCAGGAGCAGCGAAGCCCTAGCCTGTGCCCTGCTGTCTGCCCGTGGGCCCCATGTTGAGAGATGGCTTCTATAGAGAGGCATAAGCCCAGCTAGGGTGCACCGAGTCATAGAATCAGGCGGAAGCCCAATCAGCTCCAGAATAGCAAGATAGTAAACATTTCTGGAAATGAAACCCAGTGGCCCTTGTTCTCAGCAGTCACCCCAGCTTTAGCACCAGTGCTTAGAGTGTGCGGGGCATATAACAAATATGTCTTGAGCAAATGAAGGAATAAACAAGTAAATGAATGAAACACACATCATACATATTGTTTCAAACATATCTGGCTCCCCAGTAACCTAGGCTCTATCCTGAGTTATTATCTCTCAGTTAGTATGCTTCTCAGAGCCTTCTCAGAGCTCTGCTGGGTACCAGGTTAAGAGGAGTACTCTGTTAAAAAATTACGCCCGCCCCTCAGTCAATGGCACACTCTATGGCCAAGACTCTGGTTCATAGAGTCATACATACACTGAGTTTGTAATCAGAATTCAGCAGGATCTATTTTAAACATGCAGGGACTACAGTACATATGAATATGCTAATCAACTAAGCTTAATAGTTCTGGTTTGTATTAATGCAAATTAAGCAGCTGCATTTCTCACCAAATATTTTCCTTGGTATTTACTGAGGAAATCAAGGTCCTTCTGATAAGTTCTAATATTTAATCTAAAAGCTCTAAAGAAGGTGCTTTAGTTGAGCATAATCTAATTTCACTGAACAAAATTGCATCTAAAAGCAATATAAAGTTACAATTTGTTCCTTGTCAAATAGTAAAAATGGCCTTTAAATTTTACATGGTTTTGACCTTTGGTTTTTGCATTTCAATTAAACTTCCCTCAGAGCCCAGAGGATCAAATGTTCCCTGAGTGTGAATTAGGTCCTGGCAAGAGGTGGCGACCCGCCCCTCTGCTTCCTTCCTTTGCAAACTGACATCCGTCTCCTTTTGGACACAGAGCGGAAGTTTTCTCCCTCAGTGGCTGTAATGGAGGTAAACAGAAATCCCGGGTCTACGCAACATTCTTAGACACTAGGATTTTCTCAGAGTTGATCTTCAAAGTTCATTCCTAGAGCGGTATGCCATCTTGTCCCACTCCCCATCACTGGTCTGAGAGTGGTCCACTCCTCTAAGCCACATTTGAACAAGGATTTTACCTTTACAGCACCTGTGCACAACTGTCATTTTCCTCCTGCTTCATGAGGACCTGGGAGGCAGAGAAGAGGTTGTCTTTTTATTTCTGGTAGAATCCAGTACTTGGATTTGGGGGTCTGCTGCCATGGAATATCCATTCTCCCTATCTTCCTTGGTATTGGAGTCTGATTTTTATTCAAGGCAATAATGCTCCCAGCTAAAAATACTACATTTCCCAGCTTCCCTTGCAACTAGTGAAACAAACAAAAAAATTTTAATCCTATTTTTCTAATGATATGGTGGAACCTCCTCAGTAGCCTCGATTATTACCTCTATTTCTTTTCTATGATAGAAAGAAATCAGATTAAGTTTTATGTCATATGCAACTAAATCTAATCATAACTCTTGTGAAAGTAAGATAGCACAGTTCCTGGCTCATAAGTATTCAATAAATTATATCAATTAGTTTAAGAATCAGATGGATCATCAGTCTAAATTTATGACACATCATGGAAACTGAGAGAGAGAAAGAGAGAGACAGAGAGACAGAGAGAGAAACAAAGAGAGAATAGATAAGCCTCCATGCTTACAAAGATAAAGCATAAATTGAGAACTACTTGTATGACTTACTAATACAATGTTTGCAAATATTTGGCACTGAGCACTATTCTAAACATTTCACATGTATTAATCCCTCCATAGCCTCATAACTCTACTGAAACCGTACATCCTCAATAAATGCATGTTGAATAAACAAATAGACAGATTGATAGATACACCCTGTATCTAAACCTGACCTGCTCACTACGCTGGGTGAAAAAGTCACACACTAACTCCTTAGGCCGTAGACAATGTATCTCCATGACCATGGATGGTTTCCTCAAGATTGCAATCATTTTATCTCAAGCTAATTGGAAAATCCTTGTATGTATATTTCTCCCTTCAAAGAGAGAAGTGTATCAGTGCATATCCTTCTTGAGCATGCAAACATGCAAAATTTTGCCATTGACTTGGGGGATAGGGGTCCAGAATGACAACTTTTTTTAATTTGAGAGAGGAAGAAGAAAAAGGAGGAGGAGGAGAAGGAGGAGGAGGAGGAGGAGGAGGAGGAGGAGGAGGAGGAGGAGGAAGGTAGTAGTTGATCTTCAAAGTTCATTCCTGGAAAAGGAGAAGGAGAAAGAGGTGGAGGAGGTGGACGAGGAGGAGAAGGAGGAGGGGGAGGAGGTGGAGGAGGAGGGGAAGGCAAGGGAAGAAGTAGAGAGAGAGAGAAAAAGAGAGAGAGAGGCATTCCACTTATTTATGCATTCACTAGAGGCGGGGTGCATGAAATTCATGCAATTGGGTGTTCCCTCAGCCTGGTGTGCACCCTCTTGCAGTCTGTGAGCCCTTGGGGAATGTCTAATTGATGGCACTAAGCCATTAGTCAGACACCCTTAGTGTTGCCATGGAGGTGAGAGAGGCTCCTGCTGCCATTGCTGGACTTGCCAGCCATGAGTCTGGCTTCTGGCTGAGCAGCGCTCCCCTGTGGGAGCACACTGACCACCAGGGGGCAGCTGCTGCATTGAGCATTTGCCCCCGGGTGGTCAGTGTGCATCATAGTGACCGGTCATTCTGCCATTCGGTCAATTTGCATATTAGCATTTTATTATATAGGATTGGTCATTTCTAGTATGTGCCCTGACCAGAAATTGAACCCACAACCTTGGTGTATTGGGAGAATACTCTAACCAACTAAACTACCCAGCCAGGGCCAGAATGACAACTTAGACAGGGCACTGATGAAGGCTGAGGGCCCATCAGTGACCATGTGACACACCATAGCCCTAGATCCAAGCAGAGAGCTCTGGCATTTACACAGTGACAGGCCATGAACTGGGCACATACATCAGTACATGTTGTCTCCACAAGAGCCTCATGAAGTAGAATATTATTTTATCCAAAGACACTAACTATCAGAGGCATTGTGACTTCTTTTGTTCATTCAAACTTAATATACACTTACTATGGTCTACACTATAGCATTGAAAGAGATAAGGGAGAATATGGCATATTTTTTTTAAGGAGCTTAGAATCCAGTGGGGGGAGATAGGCAAATAAATAAATGAAAATCATATATGGTGGCTGGTGCTGTAAGGAAAGTATTTGATGCTCTGGGGGCAGATTAGGACAAGTCACTGTGGAAGTATGGTGAGAGCTGAGGCACAGGTTGGGGCAGAGATAGGAGGCAGAAGGGAAGGTATTCCCAGGGCAAGTGTCCAGTGATGCAGAGATGTTGGAATACCTGGAGCATAGATATGATGGCTTTGTACTGTGCAGACTAGGTAGGCTGAACTACATTTCACATAATTTCCTTTCCTTCTATGTTTCCAGTTGGTGTAAGTTATGAGGGACATTTCTTGGGAATTAGGAGGAGACAGAAGTAAGCAGCAGCCATTTTATAACTAACACTGTTGCTGATCTGATGATTTACCAAAATGGCATGAAGTAGCCAGGAGTGAGCATTTTCTCTACCCTCCCTTGGAGCCTCTGGCTCATGGGCCAGGCATGTGGTGAACTCTTTGATGGGAAGCCCTGGCTTCCACAGAGTGACCTCATCACCAAAGCCAGAGGCAATAACAGAAACACAGATTTCCGGACATGGTCATGGGTCTCAGCTTGTATACTTGTGGGTTGCAGCCTATTCATGATCTCCCTTTCCCAACTATCTGCCTTCAGATCTGAATCTTCTGCATTAGATGAGGAGACCATAGCCCTTTAGAGACTGTTTACCCAACTCCCACAATTGTGTAAGCTGGTAGCAAGAATATATATGTATGTCTATGTGATCTTAGTGGTTCTGTTTCTTTTGCTGAATCCTGACTAGTATTCAATTTGTTACTAGAAATGGGGTGCTTCTGAAAAAAACACCTAAAAATGTGGGAACAGGCAGAGTCTGGAAGAGTTTTGAAGGGCATTACAGAAGATGCCTAAGTTGCCTTAAACAGACTTTTCATAGAAATATGGCCAACAAGAACACTGCCAATCAGGCTCAAAAGGAGATGCAGAGTGGGTTGCTAGGAACTGGAGGCAGGGGATCTTGTTATGCAGTGGAAGAAAGCTTAACACAGTTGCCATCTGCTGTACAGGGGAAAACGGAACTTGTAAGAGATGAACCTGGTTGTGTACCTACGGTGATTTCCAAACAAAGTGTTGAAGGCACTGTCAGCTTTCCTCCTGCTGCCTATGTAAAATCTGAGAGAAGAGAGATAAGCTATGGGAAGAACTGCTAAATAAAAAGAAATCAGGACTTGGTGGGATTGCATATTCTCAACCCCTCTAGGTGGCAAAAGATGCTGAAATGAAGAAGTAACTTCTAAACAGCATCAGGAAAACTTGGCAAAGATGAAGTTTTATCTAAGTATAAAGCTACTACAGCTTCCTAAATCACCTCAGGGTCTAATTCTTGGAGAACAAACCTAAAATGCATCTTATTTTTTTTCTAGATTTGAGATTTGAGGCTTAACCACACCATCCCTCAGAGTCTAGGCCATCACCTTCTCCTAGCTTTCTCCCTACTCTTGGGCTATTCTCTCTCAATGCCTTCCATGAGGTCCTCTTCTTAAGTCCATCATACAAAAACTAGTTCTGTCTAGAGGGCTTTACATGCACCAGTCCTAGGAGATTTTGTACCATTCCACATCTTCAAATTCAATTTGCACACTGACACCTCACGAACTTATATCTCATGCTGCAATCTCCCTCTCCCCCCCCTCTCTCTCTCTCTTTCTTTCTCTCTCTCTCTTTCTCTCTCTCTTCCTATCTCTCAAATACACACACACACATCAGAGCAAATCCTCTCTCAACCATTGCCACCTGGTCTGTGGAACCAGAACACCTGGATTTGAGTCCTCCCTCTATCATTTCCTAACTATGATACCTTGGACAAGTACTTTTTTTTTAACTTCCCTGTGTTTCAAGTTTTTTACTTATGGTTTGAGGTTAATAGCAGTTCTTACCTCATTAGGTTATTATGAAGATAAAACGAGCTCTACACATAAAACAAAATAGTGCCTGACACATATTGCACTCTCCATAAATTTTAACTCTCAATCTTATCTAATAAAAGAGTAATATACAAATTGACCATACTTCCATTACACCCACAAGTCACACCCACCAGCCATGCCCACCAGCCAATCAGAACAAGTATGCAAATTAACCCAACCAAGATGGTTACAGCCACAGAGAGAGCATGAGGGAGGCTTGGGTTGCCCCTGGCGATGGAGGAAGCCAAGTTTTCCACACACCCTGGTGTGCAGGCCTCCTTTTAAGGCAACAAAGTTTCAATGACTGTGTCAGCAGAAGGCTTGGCTCCACTCCAGGCTACAAAGTTTCAATTATAGAAGATAACTAAGTCCCAGATACCAGGGCCTCTGCTTGGGTAGCTGGGGTGCATGGCAAACCTGCAAACCACCACAGGCCCCTCAGTCAGGCCACCCCATGCCCCAAGGCAACACCCACCCTGATCTAGGACACCCTTCAGGGCAAACCAACTGGCCCCACCCATGCACCAGGCCTCTATCCTATATAATAAAAGAATAATATGCAGATTGACCATCACTCTAACACACAAGATGACTGCCCCCATATGCTTAAAATATCCTGCCCCCATGTGGACACAAGATGGCCACCACAAGATGGCCATCAGGGGAGGGCAGTTGACAGAGACCAGGCCTGCAAGGGATGGCAGTTGTGGATTATCAAGCCTGCAGGGGAGGGCAGTTAGGGGTGACTAGGCCTGCAGGGGAGGGCAGTTAGGGGGAAACAGGCTGGCAGGGGAGCAGTTAGGCATCAATCAAGCTGGCAGGGGAGTGGTTAGGGGGTGATCAGGCTGGCAGGCAGAAGCAGTTAGGGGCAATCAGGAAGGCAGGCAGGTGAGCAGTTGGGAGCCAGCAGTCCTGGATTGTGAGAGGGATGTCCCTCAAGGGGGTTCCAGATTTGAGAGGGAGCAAGCTGGGCTGAAGGACACCATCCCCCAACCCCCTATGCACTAATTTTGTGCACTGGGCCTCTAGTATCATTATATCTTGGTGAATGGATCACACAATAGTCCAAGGAGGAACCCTTGAGGTCATCTGTTGTCCAGCAAGACACACATATTCAATTAATAATCAAACTTGTTGGCTTTACATCTGAGCATCTTCAGAATCCATCCACTTCTTTCCACCTGTCACCTCTTTAGTTTAAGCCCCTTGGGTTCTGAAGCAGTGTACATCTGCCATTTTGTGTGAACTGTAACCAAAACAACCCTGTCCCAAGAGGCCTACATCCAAAGCCCTTATCCACACCTTAACACAAATACCCTCCTACATGAAAACCTTCATCATGCCTCACTCCTGTCAATAAGCCATAGAAATAAAATCTTGACCTTTTAGGTCAGCCTCCTACAGCAGCCTGCCAGGGACATTCTCTTTCCTTGGTGCTCATTGTGCTGCAGTAATTTTGAACTATTGGTAAATTTTGAGCTGTTTGGAACTGAGCATGTCCTTTCTCCTTGATTAGTATTCAATGAGTAAAACGAGGTTCTCTTCATATCAAGGTATAACCCTCTCACCATAAGTGTCCAGAGCTTAGCAACAGGTAGGAAAGGGATTGTCTGTGGTCCAGGGACCTGGTTGGGGTGGGGCAGGGTGGGCAGGAGACCAAACCAAGCAGAGAGCAGTGCATGTTAGCCCTGGGCTGCTCTGGCCACCTCAGATTCATTTCCCCATTTAATATGATCCCAAACTCTGCTTTCCTTGCTTTCAAGGCAAGGGATAACTTCAGTATTGCCAGGTAACTCATCTAACCCTGCAGATATCAGGAACTCCACCAGTGGAAACAGGTCCTGCAGTAGTAGCCGAGGAGATTTTCATGGCAGAAGCCAAATCCAGGAACTCCAATAGAAAGGCTTTATGTTATAGGGTTTGGGTTTCCTTTTAAAAAACACAAACAAACAAACAAAAAAACACCTTCCTTTTTAAAAAAAAATGTACTCCAGAGGCTGTCAGGCAGCTCCTTGTCTCCATTAGAATTCAGAGTATTCCACGGTAATTACAAAACAGCTGTAATGGAAAATTGGTAGTCAAACCCATTTTCCAGCGACTAGAACGGTGAATGGGCTCCATTATGTTCCTAATTCTCATTAACTTAATTTGCATAGGAAACAATGAAGGAATACATAATGAGGTACAGTGGGCGAACAGCCCAGCCCTCACCCCCTACAGTGCTGGGATCAACCCGCAATGACCCATTCCCAGGGAGGGGAGGCTGAGTGCTCAGCTGGGCTGCACCACGCTGGGGTGACTGTGGCTGCAGCCTGAACTGGTCCAGGACAGGCAAGGCGGAGGGTGACTCTGAGATTGTCTTGCCTCAGCACACTCTGATGCAGACTCCATTTCCTCTTCCACCCCCATCCCTGCTCCTGGTACAGCTGAAGAACTGGAGCAGAAGGAGGAGGGAACTTGTTTTGGGGTAAGCAACTCCAGGCTTTGGCTGTGTGTGCACGCATGTTGCTTCCTACAAATCTGGTTTGAAGTATAATTAGCCCTGACAAAAGGATGAGATCAGCATCCAGGGAGCTGGGTGTGTTGGGGCTGCAGGGCTAGGCCTGAGATGGGTCCCCCTTGGCAGGTGGGGCCAGCAGGGCTTTGTCCCAGTCTCCACTCAAAGCCGTGACCAGAACCTCTGCTGGGAGACTAAATAGGACTTGAGATGAGGCAGGGGCGGATCACAGCCAAAGTTCGGAGCTTGAATAGCTAAGTTATCTCCTGACTCCATCTATCAAGCTGCGAGTGGTTGGAAAGCCAGAAGTTATACTCCCTGCTTTAACAAATCAAATTAGAAACTAAGAAAAAGGCACAATCTGTCAGGGACCATTTGTGATATTTCAGACACTATACTGGACAGTCTCACTGAATCCTTATAGCAAAACTGCAAGATGAAGCTACATCCATTTTGCTGATGAGGAAACTGGGGCTCAAATGATTTGATAGGATTACTGAGATGTTCCAAAGCGAAGCCAAGACTGAAGCTGTGTCGCTAAACCAGATGGTCTAGTTAGGCTAATGCTCCTCATGTTTCTCAATGGCATCCACGGAAATGGTAATATTTCATGGTAGCCTGGAGGAAGGGGTTGGGTTTTGGAGCCTAGAAAATGTCACCCCAACCCCCAGCTAGGTGAGAGGATCAATATTTCAAGCCATGTGGATTGAAAAATTAAAGTCTAATTCATAGGAAAAATGATAATGATGGTCCCTTGTGTAAATAATCTGAGAGCTCCCCAGAAGACAGAAATATCCTAACAGTGTCTTCCTAGGTGAGGCACAAGTGCCTAAAATGCCACTATTAGATTGGATTAATGTTTCCTTCCCCATATTCCCTTTCTTAAATGCATACTTCTGTGGACGGTGTATAACATTCATTCCACAGAGAAACATAATGCAAGGAGCATTTATTTACCTTAAAGTAAGGAGACCTGGGTTTGAGTCCTAACTCTGACCCTTAAAAACTGAAAGACCTAATGCAACTCACTTCTGCGGAACTGAATCAAATAACCTTCCTGCTCTTAAAACTCTGCAAATGTATGTATCACTGGCTTTCCTCTTGAGGTGGGGATAGCTCAATGGTATGCAATGTGCTAAAAGGAAGAATGGGATAGGCAAAGTGACCAAATATGAACTTTTCCTACAATCAAACTTTCCCAGCTGACCTACACCAACTCTTTTACCCCCAAAATCTCCAACAACAATTACTTGAAAAACTACTAAGTCCTGGGCATCACACATTACATGATTTATAATCACCGTAACAACACTGAGATTAGTTTCATCATCACTATTAAGTGAGAAAATTATCACAAGGGGTCAGAGACACATAGTCCAATGTTCTACCTAAACTGGGTGTTCAGCTCTGTATCATCCCAAAATCTTTATTTTTTGCAACTTGCTGCCTTTCTATTAGGAAATCCTTCTCTGCACCTAAAGTTGGTGGCACACTTTCCATCATTTCACTGAGTTCTCCATGCTCAGGGTGGGTTTGGGAACTCAGGCATTTCCCACCTCATTTGCTCCTCAACCTCATTCTCAGAAATGCAGTCTGCATCCAGGAGAACTGGAAACAGCTAGCTTCAGCAGAACTTCTGGTTGACCTGACCAACTATATTGGTTCTTCAAGTGCCTGCCCATGAAGCCCAGACAGAGACATCCTAGAAAACCAACACAGTGACCCCTCATGTATGAGACAAAGGCAGAAAGCCAGTCTGCATTACTGTGCACAGATCTCCTGCCTTTCTATCTGTGACCACCAGCCACCAGTTCATAAGTGCTTTATAAGTATTTGTTGATTAATGGATTGACTTACTGCTTTTATTAGTACCCAAGATTATTTACTAAGTACCTTATATGTGCAGTCATTGTTCCAGGAATTGTAGAGGATTTACATTACTCCAGTTCATAAAACACATTCCAATTTTCTAAGTATTCATGTTCTTACTCAAAACTGCTTAGTTAGGCCTAACAACCGGGAGATGGTCATCTTTCTTAATACTAATCTCATGGTTCGGGGGTATTCTGTAGCTTATGACCAGAAGGAGACTCAAGAGACTACTTCCAATGTTCTAATGTTGTGCCATTTCACCCCTAATTTTAAATACAAATACCAGCTCACCTATAGAAGCAAGGACCAATCCCAAGCAATCCCCACTATTAGATGGATGGACTTTTAGATTAGTTTTCCTGTATGTTCTCCAAGCATAGCTCTTCTTCTTTCTCTACGTGAAAGAACAAAACTGAAGATATTCTAGGAAGATTCAGAGCTGGTTTGTTTATTCCCTTCTTGGATTCACTCAGTGGCACTTATGCAGCACCAAAAACCCACTTCTGGCTGAAGTTCCTCTCACAGAGTTGCAGGCACTCGATGTTTCCTGAGTAAGAGCCTATCACTGCATTCCTGGGAACTAGCACCACACAGCTCTGCCAACTGCATTCACGTTTAGATTCTGGGCTTTGAAACCAAATAAAAATTGATATGTGTGTAATCACATTTGTTTAATTAAAGGAACACATCTGTGCAGTAAATATTCCAGCACGAGCTGGTCAATAGCAAATCCTCAGCATGTACAATAATAATTGACTAATGCAATTAAATGCATGTCAGAGTTTTAAAAGAAAATATAATGAGATTTCATCATTTTATATGTACAGGTAATTAGTTCTTAGAAATGTGAGTAAAAGCAAATTATCTACAGATTTGAACTATCAGCAGATAATTCAAATGACCTAGTTTGGGAAAGAAAATGATATCTAAAACCTAGAGAAATTCAAACCAAAACAAATGTTCCCTACAATTACATCTGAAAGCTGTATTAAGAAATGAGCATGTACAATTCTGTTCAACCTATTTTCATTGAGCTTTACTTTTGGATGAGTTGAGCCATAGTGAAGGTACTAGGATGGACAACATCTCTCCTGGCTCAGGCTTCTCTACAGGCAAGAAACCTTTCAGTCCCAAGTTCTGAGTCACTTTGAACAAGTCTTTGTTTTGGATTCAAGCTGACTCCATCTTTTGCTGCTTAACAGTTCCTGTTTGGTGTGAGTGTTGTCTACTTGGATTCTGGACAGTATGTGCACATGGGGGCTGTGGGAAGGGCATTCCAGGAGGAGAGAACAACATAAGCTGATGCAAGGAAGTAGGAAAACACATGGCCTATTTGGGAAGCAGCGAGGAGCTCAGTCTAACTGGAAAAGATTCCAGTAGAAGAAGATTCCAGTAGGGCTGTCAAAATAGACTGGGAAATGATGGGCAGAGACTTGAATACCAGCCAACAAGTATGAGCATCATTCCTCTGAAGGCAACACAGACTTACTGAAGATATTGTTTTCTGATATACTTTATTCAACAATAATTATACCAAATGCTTCAGAAATCCCAACACTCAAATGTCAACTCTCTGCTCTTACAGTCAAGTCTTCACCCCCAAAGATTAGGGCTCCTCCTCTTTGGAATGGGAAGCTGTCTGGCTATTTCTCCCTCCCTTCCCCAGATGATTCCTCAGTTCAAATGGCTTCCCTTCACTAAACTCTCAGAAGTGCTGACACTGGCCACCTTAATGGCCCATCTTAATGACTATGGTTCTGCATTGTAAATCCTGTCTCATGTAAATCTTATCTCCGTAACCAGACCAAGGATGGGTGGGCAGGAACCATGAGCCATTTCTGTGCATGCAATTTTAGATTTTTAATACGTATTTGTAGGCTGTTTGATTGCATCTTTGCTGCCATGACCCCATGTCAGGAAACAGCAGCGAGAAGACAGAATGAGCATGAGAAGCATAAGACATGAACACTATTTGATATATGAGTAATATGTTCCTCACTAACTGGAGGGCAAAAGTTTTATCTGGTCACATAGTTAGATGCTATACTGAGGGACACCCCCACCTGTTTCCTGGCTTATACCCCTCACAACCAGATCCTCTCTTCTGTGGACAGTTTATGCCAGTGCATCAGTGGCCGGAACTAATGGTCATCCTGGCCCCACACTTAGGGCTTAGCAACTGGAAATTCCTACAATGGCAACAACAACAACAAATGCAATAAAAGTGATAAAGAGAAAACCCACAGAATAGAAGAGACAAAGAGACATATGAAATAATAACAAAGCACAGACCTTATTGGCATCAAACAAACTGGAAATATCTACACCTATGTATAATATATAGCAATTTAATATAGTGAATGTCAATAAACAGAGAAATATACATACTTACTAGATATTTATGTATAATGAGTTTTTGTTTTGGGTTAAGTTTTAGGTATGATCATTGTATCATGGTTATAACTTGTTTATCTTTTTAAAAAGAGACCTTGTATTTTATAGATACAAACTAAAATAGGATAATAGGATATCATGATGTCTATATTTCCTTCACAATAATCTGGCGGGGGGGGAGGTAGGATAAAAAAGAGAGTAGGTAAAGATATGAATGAAACAAAAATGACCAAGTAGTGATAATTCTTGAGATAAGTACATAGAACTTAATATACTAGTTTCTTGGCATCTGTGTATATTTAATTTTTTTATTAAATACGATGATGATTATAATTTGCAGTTACCAATGGGCAGAGTGGGGCAGGGTGGTTAGTTTACCGTCAAGGTTTAAGATTGCACTGGGGCAGAAGTCCTGAGTTCCATCTGTGTCTGGAGTTATAATTTATTAGGCATGGAACAATCGATGATCAAATGAAGAATCCAGGAGTGGTTGGAACAAGAAAGAGACTGTATGATCATGATTCCGGGATAACTTTGGATCTGAGCTAGGGATCATCAGTCTGTGACCAGTTTAGGAGGAAGCTAGAATTAAAAAGAAACTGTAACTGAAATAGGAGGTCATTCTTTCTGAAGTTGAAGATGGTCTATATCCTCAGTTGGGAAATTACCTATTTCCAGGGTTAAAATTCAAAGTTCTGGCAAAATAGAGAGGAAATTGTAATTATTCTCTGTAAGGATGGTGTGGAATAGATGGCATGTTGGATCCAGCATTACATCACCCCAGTGATTGACTCTTGAAAGCCAGTACAGTTGAGGTCAGGGTCAGCTATGACTGATGTGGAAAAGAGTTAGTTTGTGAAAGAGGTTAAGGGAGTCTATCAAGTCTAGTCTCTTGATAGGGTTAGGAGGTGGTTTCACACTCTGGGCTGCATGTTTGAGTTACCTGTGCTGGGGTGAAGATGGGAGGACACATAAAAGTGCCAATGGCAAGACCCCAGCTAAGCTGAACGATTTGGAACTAAGGCCAGAGCCTTGGCCTTGGTGAGAACCACTGAGTTAGGGTGTCAGAGAGTGACGGGGCTTAGGGAGCCTTTGGATCTGGAGTTAAAGGGTATTTGTGACTAAAGTTGCAAGTGTAACTGTTTGACCTGTGATTACATAACAAAGAAGAGATATTGGGGCTTCCATAATTATATAGAAAATTTGCTTCATGAGTATTTGGTTCTAATTTTGGGGATCCTGATTCAGGCTCTTCTGGAGATATATAAACAGATGTGGTGCCTTAACAATGCTCCTAACTCACCTCTATGGCACATGCTGGAATCTCCACTGCAAAGACTCCACACTAAGAGGTCTAGAACCTGTGGCCATTCAACAGATCATGGATAAAATGGTCCATTAGGAAAATGAACCCCTGATCTTGGCCTCCGTGGACCCATGTGCCAGTCCACTTTGTTAATCATGAAGTCCAAACAAGGATGGAAGAACCCAAGAGCAGGGACATCAGCACAGAGCAAATGATGCAAGAACTGAATGTCTGAGGGAGTCTATAGTAGGGAAGACACTATGACAACTGAGTTCAGAAAACAACATTCCTATGTAACAAGTACTATTATTATCCCTACCTGTAGGAAGTTAAAGTAGACGAGGAAGTTAAAGTTTTTTGAGATACCCAGTCAAGCAGCCAGCTAGAAGCAGAGAATCAAAACCAGGATTGGGAACACAAAACCTGAATTATTTCATTTTTTGTGGCCTTAATTGCACAATGCTACAAATTCAGTGTGTGTGTGTGTGTGTGTGTGTGTGTGTGTGTGTGTGGAGGGAAGGGGCAAGAAGAAGGCAGAGGGTCAGCCAGGAGAAAATGATGATACAGATAGTCCTGAATGCCTAGCAGAGAGGTTTTCAGTTGACTTGACAGTAAAGAAGATCCATTGTAACTCCTTGAACCAAGGCAGAGACCATAAAAGTGGTGTTTGGGGATGCTTAATCTTGCAGGGAGAATTGAAAGATAAAAGCTGCGGGAGCAGAGCACTCAGGCTTCACGAATCAGTTATTCTCATTCCCTTCCTTGGCAACTGAGTCAAGTATACCAACTAGTTTCTTTGTCAGTTCCCCTCTTCAGTCTTGTTTCCTATTTCTAGGATGGGGTGAAGGTTATTAACTATGATTACTTATATTGGTATCTGCACCTCTGAGAGACGTTTTCTCCTTAAAAACACAGCAATTTGTGCAATCCTCACTGGTCCTCATTTCAGATAAAGAGAAATGTCACAAGCAATGCTCTCCACTGGTGCATTCTGGGACTAAAGTTAACCTCCCATCTAAAAGGGGAAAGCCTATAAACAGACCCAAGAAGAACAGGCAGTCCTCTATCTTAGAAGATGGAACTTTCTTGGATAGGAACTTGGACTACATGGTGTCAGGGTCTCCTCCAACTGATGATAAGATTCTCATTCTTAAAAATGTGTCAGGCTCAGCCTTCTGCCTTTAAGCAGGCCTGAACTCCTGGAGGAAGTTCAATTCCTGAAGCTTGCCAAGCCTTTCTGTATTCCAGGGTTTTGGCACTTGCTGTTTCCTCTTCCTGGATGGCTCTTCCTTTTGCTCTTTGCAAAGCTGGCTCATTCTCTTCCTCCAGAAGACACTTGCTTTAAATGTCTTTTGCTCACAGGGGACTCTCAACCACACATTTAAGTAGATCATTCAGTTTGTTCTTTCTCATCTTAAAACCCTGATTATTTCCTATGTAGATTGATAATCGTATACAATTATTTGTTTGATTGATGCTTATTTCTCCAATTAAAACACTAACTCCACAAATTTGTTTTTGATGGATTCCTAGGATGCAATCCTAGGAATAATAGGTACCCAGGAAATACTGGGTGGATGGAAAGAAGATTAGATAAAGTAATGGATGGATGAATGGGTGAGTGGGTGGATGAAGGGATGAGTTGATGGAAGGATAGATGATAGAAGGTTGATTGATAAATAGATGAGTAAAGAGAATAAAGAATGAATAAATATTCTGTGCCATGAATAAAGATGGGTTCTGAGGTCAAATGGGTTTGAAAAATATGTTCTCTTCCCTTCTTGGAGATTCACAGTACACATTAGCAATTTAAAGAGTCTGAAAATTCCCCAGTAAGAATAAAATTGCTTAATTTTATTTAACCCAGCATTTCCTAAACTTGTTTTAATTTAAAATGCCTTCTTTTTCATGATACCTTTACTTAACATTCTGCCGAAGAGTGCTCCTTAAAACAAGATCTGGAAAATCTGTTCCTTTATAACCATTGCCATGTTGAAGAGTAATTATTTTTTAATTTTCCTTCCAGGCTGTAAGATCCCTAAAGATGTACACTAAGACTCACTCATCTATGTGCCTTCATTGTATAGTACAGTGTCCAGTACAAAGAAACTACTCAACAAATAACTGAGTACTTAAGAATGAAGAAGAAGGGATGGAGAGAGGGAAGTAAAAAGGGAGAGGGAGAGGGGATTTAGCTGGATTAGACAGTAAGTGATTACTTCCTGATATATAATTTCCATTGACTTTGAGAAAAATAAAATGCTAATAATAACCTTACCAAGTCAGAAGTCAGAATTTAATTAATAATCTTAGATAAATTCTAGATTAGTGATTTACCTAGGATTAGGGTTCTAGTTAAATCACAAAAATCCTTCCCCACCACCCTCTCACACACATATAAACATGGTGTTCTTATGATGAGCTTGCTCCCCTTTCTCAGAGTCATATAATTACTATACTTAGAGTGTTATCAACTGTATTTTATACTGGTTAAGAGTATAGGCTCTAAAGTTAAATCTATTCTCTACATTGTCTGAGTCTGAGTGGCTATAACAAAAATACCATAGGCTGGGTAGCTCATAAACAACAGAAAGTATTTCTAATTCTTTTCAGAACTCCAAGATCAAGGAATGGGTAGATTTGATGTCTGGCAAGGGCCTACTTCCTGATTCATAGATGGTCATCTTCTCAAGGTGTTTTCACATGGTGGAAGGGTGAAGGGGCTCTCTAAGGTCTCTCTTATAAGGGCACTAATCCCACTCATAGAGCTCCACTCCAATCAGGATCTAATCACCTTCCAAAGGATCCCCATATCCAAATTCCATAATTTTTGGGGATATGTTTTAACATATGAATTGGGGGGTGAGGACACAAACATTCTGTCTATAGCAATCATGTGTAAACTTTGACAAACTAACCTTTCTAAGGCTCAGTTTCTTCACATGAATAATGCAGGTAGTAATAGCATATAATTACAGTGCTGTTGTGAATATTAAATTAGTTAAACATGCCATGGTTTTAGGATCATGCCTGGTATGAACCAAGTAAGTAACCCACTTCTGGGACTCCATTCCTGATGGTGACATCAGGAGCCAAGGCATTCCATCTCCTAGGAGAAATGCCTATGGGAATGCTTAACTCAGAAAAGCAGTACTCACATTGTAAAATGTTAGACCCATGGAAGGACAATTTTAGTGACTGCACTCTTCAAATCTCACCCTAGGATTCTATTTCCCCTTTGAACATCTTGTGAAATCACACACAAGCCCATTTCACCTAGCACTTTGTAGATGCTCTCTGTACCAAGAGGCTGGTGAGAGACCAGATGTAAGAGTACTTCTTCCAAAAAAAATTTTCAACCTATATGGCTTATAGGTTGGAGCTGGCTTTGCTTTTCTCTTCCTTGTAATCAGCTCAAATGGTCTTTACCGTGATTTTAAATAAAGTTTAAACCCATTTAGAAAATTCCAAAATTTTATAAGTGGAAAGGATTTCTTCCTAAAATCAAACATCTTTGACAGATGGCTAGACAAACTTGGAGGATAGATGGGGTGAGTTCAATAGTTGCATCCCACATCTTTAATCTTTAGAAAGTTCTCATGTCAAACCGAAATCTGCTTCACTGTAACTTCCATCTGCTGTTCCAGGTCTGCCATTTAGAGGCAAGCAGGACAGGTCTGTTCTCTTCCTTTGGACCCTCATTCATTCCTGACCCTACCTCCTATCATCTCTCCTCTGCATTACACACCCTTTTTCTCATTGACTGTTCTCCTTGAATACTGTGGTTTCATACCTGTTACCATGCTGGTCACCTCCCTGGAAAGCCACTGTTTGGTTATTGTCTATCTTCAAATGCATCTGCTGGAGCTAAGCCCAATGCCCCAGATGTGTTCAGACCCACACAGAGCAGCAAAGAACAACAGCTTTTATAGTAAGACACTTTGATTCCACTTTGTCCTAGCTCTGTGTCCTGGTAGAAGTTAAACATTCAGAACCTAAGTTTCTCCATCCATAAAGTGGGCATAGCAATAAGATTGTCAGAGCTTAAAACACAGTTCCTGCTTCCTGGCTAGTACAAAAATAAATGGTGGTTACAACTAATGCTGATATTATTTGTATTAGTAGACATGATATTGCATTAATTGTCTGAAATTTTAAAAGCTATTCATGCTTTTCATTCACAAAACATAAGTTACCCAAAACACATTTCTCCTATAAGTTATTATTAAGCAAATATCTCCCATATCTTACATTTGTGCAACTTGTAATTTGAACTCCAAATTTAGAATATTTAGAATTTAACTATACTCACCTTTATATTCTGGCTCAATGATCCAACCCACAAATAACATCCACTAGGAATAAAAAGGAAAAGACCCTCCCTTGGCCACAAGTCACAGGACTTCACTGCACATAGAAAAATGGGAGCTTTCCTAACATAAGCAAGACTCTCCTGTAGTTGGGGTCATCTTGCCTCAAGTTTTCTTTCCCCACATGGGACTACAGTGTGCAAACTTCCACCATTAAGATTTAAACCTACGACTTCATTCAAGAAGTACAACTCATGTTTGTTGAATGCCTGTTCTGGGGCAACCAGATCTCTAAACTGAGACTATCAGTGCATGAGAAAGTCAAGACCTCTGCTTTCATGGAGCACACATTCCAGAGGGGCCGATGGACAAGCAAGAAGTGAATGCACCAAATAGTTAAGACCATGAAAAGTGTCATAGGAAAATAAAGCAGAAGTTAAGATAAAAAGGGACTTAAGTGCAGAGAGGATGGCTAGACTGAGTGGTTCCAGAGACACTCACTACCAAAGTGAGGCTAGGAGCTGCCAATAGATGCAAAAATCAGTACTTACCCATTTGTTGAGCTGTTCCTTTCTTTGTGGACATGAATGACACCAAAACATATGCCATATGAAGGTGGTCATTTCTCTGTCTTCAAAACTTCTGAAGGACTTGCCCAGGTTGTCTACTGCAAGCTTCTTGAGCACATCAGACAGAGCATCCTTTGCCACTGCCAGAAATGCCAGCAGCTGGGTGTGGTGATCTGGAGCACTGTAGGCTCTTCAGAAGTTGTGGGAGCATTTAAAAAGGGGAAAACATATTTTTACTGAATTGGTTCACTTGGAAAACAAATCTTATAGTTATCATAAGGAGCTGGGTACAGTAGGTTTGCTTGGTTGGAAAAAGTGTAGGAACTATTTCTCTAGAACTTAAACCAGGGAGAATCCAAGCTCATTCTCTGGATCTCTTCACATCAGTAATCTGAGCACCACCCTCACTAGACAAGTTGATTTCTTATGAAAAGAGGCCTCCTTCTTTTCTAATCACAAGATTAGAGACTCCCTGGGGAAGAGTTTCTATTATGTCATTCTCCCCCACAATTCCAGACAACCTGCCTATGAATAGCAGCATGGCCTGCTTTCTTCCCAAGGTGGTCTCTTGCTAGATAAGTTGGGGACTTTGCTGTTTTCAATCCCTATTGAAGTCACATGAGAAAATGAAAAAAATTAACCTTGCTAATAAATACACCTTGATCAGAACCTGTGGTGAATCTCCACTGACTACATGAGCTCTGGGACTGAGATGCAAATTAATGGGGCAGGTGAGCTTAACATAGAAAACAAGGCCCCAGGCTTGAGAAGATTGCCTTTATTTTTCCTGAAACCTTGAATCAGAGGTCTATGATTTACTTCACCAGACACTGAGCAATGGGCCCACTGCTGCAGAGGGGGTTCTTCATGCTTAGGTAACCAGGTTGCTCTGTGCCCGCAACCCCATATCACCAGAAACCACTCACTGAAGCCTTCAACATGCATTGTCAGAGTACCATATTTCTGGAGTAATGCTATGTGTTATGTAAAGTGTGTGTGTGTGTGTGTGTGTGTGTACACACATGTATATACATATATGTACATATATACACACACATATATACATATATATACATATATATATATATACATATATATATATGTAAATTCATGAAAAACTAGAAGGATTCACACAAAATCCTCACAACACAGTGGGTCCTCAACTAATGTAGTTTCATTCAACATTTTGTTACAATACTGATGAGATGTTTAAGAAGGTAACTCTTGTTTATATCAATTAGTTTATGGAACATTGGCTTCATTATATGCCTTCTCACTTGAGTTGCAGAACCAATGACATTAAGTGAGGAGTTACTGTTGTTACCTCAGGGGAAGGGCTTGAGTTGAGAAAAGGTGGTTAAATAGATTTATTATTTTTATCATTATTATTATTATTTTAATCATCACTCAAGGATATTTTCTCCATTGACTTTTAGAGAGAGGGAGAGGGAGGGAGTGGTGGGAGAGAGAGAGAGAGAGAGAGAGAGAGAGAGAGAGAGAGAGAAAAACATCGATGTAATAGAGACACATGGATTGGTTGCCTCTTGCATGTGTCCTAACTGGAGCTGGGGAACAAAATCTGAACCTGAATACATACCCTTGCCCAGAAATCAAACCTGTGACCCTGTGGTAGGCAGGCAGACACTCTAACCACAATTGAAAAGATTTTAATTACTATTTTTAATGTAAGATCTTAATATTTGGAAGGAGAATATTTCAGGAAATTCTTGTGCAATAAAACCTAATTGTGCAAAATCACACACAAACTATTAACATCTGGATGAAGAGTAACTGGATAGACTAGGAAGCAGGGAGAGAAGAATAAGCTCAAACTTCCACAGAGCACTAAGTATGAGAACACATAGAATTTCGGGAGAAAGTCTACAACCAACCAACTGATCATTCTATGAAAACAACACATCTTATAAATAAAATTGCTCAAAACCTATCAGTCAGCACAGCAATAAAGTCTGTTAATAATTTAGAATAAAAGATTGGGGTTCAGCAGGATGGTAGTACCAAAATTCTTTAAATGTAGAATTGAATCTATATGGTTGTAGGAAATGTGCATTCAAAACAAAATGAAAGTTTAAAATTGAAAGAATACATATAATATAAAAATAATGAATTATTAATATTCTAGTTCTGAAATTCCTTGGCAACCACAATTTAAAAAAATACAAAAAAAGGAAATAAATGGAAAGATAAAAACATGACATAAACAGCAATAATTTCCTCATCTGCAGAGAAGGCAATTGACAGTTTCTGCTTCATTTAGGGAAGTTACTTAACCTTTCTGTGTTTCCTTGCAGTGAAGAAATAGTGAATAAATATATACATTGTTCAGCACAGTGCCTGGCATATATTAAGAGCTCAATAAACATTAGCTATAATAATCATATAGTTATTATATTGATTTTGATATTTCTAAAAATATAAAGGTAATTCAGTTTTTACCAGAATTAAAAACCAGACACATACTTACCAATTCACAAGAAAAAATCAGAGCAAATAAAATATAATCTATACTAGAGGCCCAGTGCATGAAGATTCATGCAAGAATGGGCCTTCCTTCCCCTGGCTGCTGGCACTGCCTTCATTCTGGCCAAAGCCGCCTTTCCCCTCCAGCCTGGAGCTGCCTTTCTGCCTTCCCATGCTGCCCAGAGGCTCGGAGCAGCTGGAATGGTGCAGAACACTTGCATCATCACCATGGCAACAACACAAACATCCCGCCCAGCTCCCAACTGCTTGGCGCCCGCATATGCAAATTAACCTGCCATTTTTGTTGGGTTAATTTGTGTACTCACTCCTGATAGGCTGGTGGGTGTCACGAAGGTACAGTCAGTTTGCATGTTACTCTTTTATTAGGTAAATATGAACAACAGAAAACCAAAAATAAAAAGAGAGAGAGAGAAATAACAAAAAGATAAAATAAAGATAAAAAAATGAAAATCATATTGTCAGTTAGGTGCTCCTGGCTACAAACAACAGAAAACTTGATTTCAATAGCCCAAAGAACAATGCAGAACTGCCTAAATTTAAGTAACAGTAATGCAAGTTGTAGGACAGCCACAGGGCCATTAATTCAGAAGCTCAGGGATACCTCCAAAAACGCAGGTTCTTTCCATCTCTTTGCTCCACCATCCATGTGAGGGCCTCACCCTAAAGCGGGCAGCAGAGTGGTGCTTTATCAAAGGTCCAAGTACAGCCTCCAGATGTGATGAGACCCAGCAGCAGTAGACTGTCTTTTCCTATAGCTCTCTTAGGAACAAAGAAATGTTCTCGAGAAAGGCCTCCCAACCCATTTCCTTTCTCAGTGTCTTAGAATTGAGTATCCATCCTTGAGCCAGTCACAGTCACAGGATAGATTACATTGGACCAATCAGGCCCATGTGAGAACTGAGGGTGGAGTCTGCTTCTTCTGGAGCTCTAGGGGTGCATTCCTGGAAATATTTGGGCTCCCCCAGGGCAAAGCTTGAATGAACAGATGCTGGGCAGAGGATAGCAATGTCTACCACCTCTCATTTAAAAAAAAAACTATCAATCTAATTAATTTCCTCATTAATAAACCAAAAGCTTTTTATGTTTGGTTAAAATACAAAATACACAAGATACAACTTGAACAAGGTCAGAAATAAAGACTAAACACTAAGATATATGTACACAGAAAGAAAACAGGGATAGAACTGCAAACAAAGCATTAAATAGGCCAAGAGGGGCATTTTAAATTGATTACTGGTGTAATCCACAATTAGGATACAACAAATGCACGTCTTCATCTCATTATTTTATAGCATCACAAAACACAATGCAGAATCTCTGACAAACAAGAAAATTAAAAGCCATGCAATAATCAGAGAAAAGTTGGGCACATTTCTGCAAGGTTTAAGAAGAGAAAAGAATGAAGAGTTCCTAATAATATAGCTGATGATGTTTATTTAAGTATTTCTAATTTAAATGTCTTCTAACCACACTAGTCTGATGCAAAATAAAATTCAATCCACAGCTCCAGTTATGATCATTGAAGCACCACTTACCCAGGCAGACAATAACAACCTTGGATGGCTTATTTGTTGTCCCTTCTAGCCCCTCAAAGATCCTCAAGCCACAGAGCTGCCTCATCAACACCAAAGAGCAGCCCTCATTCACCTGCTCTGAAGCCCCTCCACTGCCCAGCACCATCTTTGTTGCAGTTGATCTTGGTCAGGCCCACTGTCTTCCAAAAGCCATTTCGCCTTTCCTTTCTGCACAGCCTAGAAAAGACCTTATCTTTAAGATCCATGGCCGAGAGCACACCACAGCCTTTAGCAAGGATTTACTCAGAGTTATTGCCAACAGATGCACCCACTCCCAGAGGCTCTGGCCAGCTGCCCTCCCTGAACCCTCTTACTCCATCCCTGAGGCTCACCTTCCTGGACAATTGTGCTTTGGTGTAACTCCCAGGCTAAGTTCTGCTTCCCCAGGCTTGACCACCCTCATATAGAATCTTCACTCTACACATTAAACGACCCTGGGAAGGTCAGTTAGAACCAAATAGAACCATTCTCTTCTCCAATGGCGTGCAGCACATGCCCTTGTCTCATTAGTGATGCCAGACAGCATTTACCGTCTATCTATTAAGCTTACAAAACTCTTAGGGCTAAATTTCATCTTGGGGAATCCCACACTGACGCGTATCTAACTCTACATACTACCAAATAGAGAATACGATATATTTTCAAATGTACACAAGGCACTGCAAAAATGCTTCCTATATTAACATTAATAAAATCTGAATAAGTTGCAAAGAGGAGAAATCTTACAAATTAAAAGCAAACAGCAGGAACCATATACAATGGAAAATGAAAAAAATAGTCCTAAATTATACCAAAACTATATTTTAAATGCCTACTTAGAAAGTTATGAGAGATGGAAATTATATTTCTGGTTGCAATAAATTTTTTTCAGTGGTAAATATTTGGCTTTAAATGCCTATAAAATTAAAAGTGAAATCCTATGTAATAATAGAGGAATATGCAAATTGTCCATTACACCATAATGTCACAACCAGATCTGCAGGCTGTGTCCCTGCCCTCTGTTCAGGCAGTTGCAAGGCCTGGGGTAGGATAGGATAGGATAGAAGGGGATAAAAATGTAGATGGAGAGGAAGGCAGGCCTGCATCTAGACAGGCTGAGAGGAGAAATAGAAATACAGAAAGAAAACAAGAAAAAGATGCAGGAATGGAAAAGGGAAGGAAACATGGGGCTGCATGTGGGAGGGGGTGGTGACCTCATGGGGGGAGGGGTGGTCCAGAGCAAGGAATGAGACACAGGTGGCATGGAGCAGGGAGCCCCACACAGATGCAAGGAGGAAGGCGTGGCCCCTGGCACAGGCTGTTGGTGGGTCCTGGGACTGAGGGGTGGATGGTCCAAGTCCTTCTGCGTGGAGGTGCTCCTACTTCATGGAAGCAGTGCCCGAGCTGCATAGGCCTCAGCCACCCTTGCTGGGCCGGGTGTCCGGGTGTCCAAGAAGGACACTGTCAGGGAGGCCCAGGAAGGGGGTGGAGGCAGCAAACACCTGGCTGGGGCTGAGGTTTATAACATCCCCTCTCTCCAAATGGAAGCTTTAAGAAGGGAAGGAAGGAGGGAATAACTTTATAAAGGAGTCAGTAGAGAGCAGAGTAAAAGAAGGAAAGGGGATATATGAGTGAACTGTAAGAGATAGAATGAAAATCAAGTGTAGTTGTGTGGGGACAGATTTTAAAAGTAGGAGTCCAAAAAGAAAAAATATAAATGATAGTGAATAATTAGGAAGGTAGATAGATAGATATGAAAACAGTGGAAGTAAGTAAAGAAAAATTTATGGGAAAGGTAGGATGAGAGAGAAAGAGGGAGGGAAGAAAAGTTTTAAAGGGGAGCCAGTAGAGCTTAAAAGGAGAATGGGAAGAAGGAAGAAATGAAGGAAGGGAGAAAGCATATCCAAGGACAAGGGAGGAAGTGAAGAAAAAAATTAAAGTGGGAAGGAAAAAAAGGGGGAGGGAGGGCAGGAGTAAATATAAAGGAAAGAAGGAATGTGGGGAGGGAGGGTAGGAGAAAGATCAGAAGAAGGACGATGGAACAGAAGTAGGAAATAAGGAAGAAAGAAAAGTTTATAAATGATGAGTCAGTAGGAAAAAGTGTTACATAAAGAAGAGAGCAAAATTGTGTGAGCGGGAGAAGCCAATAAGGAAGTCAAATATAATTGTGTGTGAAGGGGGTAAGATTTAAAAAAAAAAGTTAATAGGGGTGACCAGGCCGACAGCGGAGGGCAGGTAGGGGTGATCAGGCTGGCAGGGGAGGGCAGTTAGGGGGATAAGGATAGCAGGGGAGGGCAGTTAGGGGGATCAGGCAGGTAGGTGAGTGGTTAGGAGCCAGAGGTCCCAGTTTGTGAGAGGGATGTCCAACTGCCAGTTTAGGCCCAATCCCTGCAGGCCTGGATGTCTCTATTAACTGGCAGTTGGACATCCCCCGAGGAGTCCCAGATTGGAGAGGGTGCAGGTCGGGTTGAGGGACCACCTGCCACCATGAATGAATTTCATGCACCAGGCCTCTAGTATAAAAATAAAAGAAGAACACATCTAACTTAGTTATCAGAAGAAAAATATAGTAAATTTAAGGAAAGCAGAAATTTTTAAAAATCATTTAAAGTAATGAATTAGAAATGAGAAAATTGATAAGTCCTAGAAATAGATCTTTGAACGGAAAAGCCAAATATCCAAATATCTAGCAAATATATTCAAGCAAATAGAAAAAAAAGACACAAAAACAACACATTAGAAATGAGAATGTAAATATATTCATAAGCTTTTTAAAAATGTATACAACAATAAAGAAATGGGCAATTTTCTAGGGAAGTATAAGTGCACAAAACTTAATCATGAAGAGAAAGAGTATCTAAACTGATCAAAACAAAGAGAAAAATCTCAAAATACAAATATTTATTACCTCCTAAATTATACAGGATAAAAATGTGAGTTCTTTAAAACTCTTAAGAAACAAACAATTTTCACTTTATCTACAGCATTCTGGAGTTCATTTTTTAATGGAAGATTTCCAGTTTGTTTTCCATAATCCTGATACTTCAACTTGAGAGAGAAAGCACACACTTCCCACATACAGCCATATACAAATACCTACAGATGCTACTTAGTGCCAATATAAATGCAAAAATCTAAAATAAAATATCAACACAAATTAAAAACATAAGCATGATCTAAGCAATGTAAGGATTGTTATGATTTAAAAAATTTACCAATATATCAATTTTAAAAAAATTAATACTCCTGATATATACAGATTCTAAGAATAAAGCTTTTGTTTCCTTTAAAAAATCTGTCTTAAGAAATGTAGTGGAAATTTGGTGAAGTGAAGAAACACTGAAGGAATCTACATTAGAGTGAGCAGCAGTACAAAGGATACCAGTCTACTGCTTTTACGTAATACTTTTGAAGATGCAGTTGATGCCACACAAGAAAAAAAAAGAATATATCTTAAAATGCCAGGAACACAAACCAGAAAGAATGTATGCACCCCTATGTTCATAGCAGTCTTATTTACAACTACAGGCCCAGTGCTCAAATTTGGGCAATGGGTGGGGTCTAGCCAGCCTGGCTCTAATCGGGGCAGATCAGGGCTGGGCCTGTTGGGGAAAGGGGCCCCAGGCGATTGGCAGATGGGCCCCAGTCCCAATTGGGGGGGGACGATTGAGGGCAGGGTTGGCTGTGGGGATGGGCTGTGGACCAATTGGGGTAGTAGGGGCTGACTGGAGGTGGGTCTGGTTATATGGAGGGCCTTTGGAAGGTGGGCTGGCCAGCCCCACCTCAAAATGGGGTGGGGAGGCAGATCAGGGGCAAGAAGCCTGGGGGGGGTGGCCATGGGTAGTTGGCCAGCTGGCCCTGGCCCTGATTGGGTGGAGGGGCCGATCTGGGGTAGGGCCAGATGGGGGTAGGGGCTACAGGAGGTTTGCCAGCCTGTCCCACCCCCTATTGGTCAATCAGGGGCAGAGACAGCTGGGGGAGGGGTGTTGTGGGCTGATTGGGATGGCGTGGCCCATCAGGGATGGGGTCAGCAGGAGGTTGGCCACTGGCCCCATCCCATGTTGGAGTAGGGGAGGCGATCAAGGGGGAGCCAGCTGGGAGGAGGGGTGATGGGAGGTTGGCTGGCTGGCCCCACTCTCCAATCGGGCTGGTTTGCTGGCCACAGTAGGCATTATAGTGACCAGTCATTCTGGTCATTACAACATTCTAGTCACTGGCTTTTTATATATAGACTAGAGGCCCAGTTCACAAAATTCATGCACGGGGAAGGGGGTGTCCCTCATCCTAGCCTGCACCCTCTTCAGTCTGAGACCCCAGTAGGATCAGGCCTAAATAGACAGTTGGACATCCCTCTAACAATCCAGAACTGCTGGCTCCCAACTGCTCACCTGCCTGCCTTCCTGATTGCCCCTAACCACTTCTGTGTGCCTGCCTGATCATCCCTAACCACTCCCTGACAGCCTGCTTGCCCCTAACTGCCCTCCCTGCAGGTCTGGTCATCCCTAACTGCCCTCCCCTGCAGGCCTGGTCTCCCCCAACTGGCCTCCCCTGCAGGCCTGGGTCCCCACAACTCCCCTTCCATAGAGGCCTCGTCACCTCCAACTTCCCTTCTCTGACAGCCTTGTAACCCCTAACTGCCTTACCCTGAAGGCTTGATTGCCCCCAACTTCCCTCCCTTGCAGACCTGGTCCCTCTCAACTGCCCTCCCCTTCTGGTCATCTTGTGATGGCCATCTTGTGTCCACATGGTTGCAGGATCTATGACCACATGGGGGCAGCCATCTTGTGTGTTGGAATGATGGTCAATCTGCATATTACTCTTTTATTAGATAGGATAGAGAGCTAAGATTTGGAAACAGCCCAAGTGCACATTAGTAGATGAATGGATAAAAAAAAATCTATGGTACATTTACACAATAGAATACTATGCAGTAGTAATAAAGAAGGCTCTGGAGAATATCATGCTAAGCAAAATAACCCAGTCAGAGAAAGACAAGTATATATATGGAATCTAATGAACAAAATAAACTGATGAAGAAAAAGATTCAGAAACACTGAAGCATGCAACAGACTGACATATTTCAGAGGGAAGAAGGATGGGAAGAGATTAACCAATGAACTTATATGCATATATGCATAGCTCATGGGCAGACATAGTTTGCGGAAGCTGGACCAGGAATAGAAGCCCTTTCATAACCAGGGCATGGCCATGGGAAGGGGATGTATGGGGGTAAATATGGTACATATGTTTAAATAATTTTTTAAAAAAGAAATAAGTTACATATCTCTTTGAACAAAGAAGGTGAAAGAAGAACTTAAGGGAAGCAATCAAAATATTTGTGAACAAATACAACACACACACACACACATTCACATAAACACACACTACATAACAGCTTTCCACACACACACACACAAAAATCAGCAAATATATGAAATACCTAACAATCAATGTAGGAACTGAGTAGTATTTGATGAAGAAAACTATTACACTTTATTGAGGTTCACAAAAGAGTCTTAAATAAATATTTTAAAACTAATATATGTATTATTTCCTCCAAAAATAATAAGTTTCAGTTTATTTCTATCAAAATGCTTAAATCCCTTGGAAAGGTAATATAAAAATTCATCCAGAAGAAAAAACAAAGGAGCCCCCTAAACAGAGAGTAATGAAAGGAAACTAGCACTACCAGATAATAACATGTGCTACATTATAAAGCTCAGTAATTAAAGCAAGGTGGTGCTGGAGCAAGAATTGTCCAATGAATCAATGGCACCAAGGAGCATTTCTAGAAATAGACTCTAATACTCATTAAAGTTCAGCTTTTGACCAACATCACCCTTTTAAAAAAAAGGGAGAAAGAAGAGAGTATTTAATAAATGGTTCTTAGACAACTGATTACATATTTGAAAAGAAAATGTTAAATTTCTGCCCTGTACCATACCCCAGTAGTATTGACCCATTAATTATAATATGGAAAGGAATAAGTAAGGGAGGGAGAGAGGAAGAGAAGGAATATAAGACAGAAGTAAATGGATGTTATTTTAAAATGTAATATAAACCTAAAAACAAAAACGTTGGTGAAGAAAAGGATAGCTACATTTTAATACATGAATATCAGGAACTTCTGATGAGAGGCATAGCATCGCTATTTAATTTCTAAACATAAATATCTTGGGAAATATTTGTATTATGCAGCAAAGCTCTACAGATCAATAGAAAATGGGCAAAGAATATGAGCATGCAATTCACAAAAGGGAAACAAAATATAAGCAATGATAAAAAGAAATTATTTCATATTTCATACAAATTGAGACAATATGATTTCTCCTTTGCCTATTTAAAATTCCATTCTTCAATTATGACAGAGTTGCATTGGAAATATGTACCTCCACATATTGTTAATGGGAGTCTAAATTGTTTCAGGCTTTCTAGAAGATAATACAGCAATAAGTATCAAGACCCTTAATATTTTTAAATCCACTTTTAGCAATAATTCCTAAGTAAATAAGTTGAGATTTGACCCCAACATATAAATAAGTCCACAAATGCTATATTTCTAGTTTTTAAAATTAATAAAGAACCACTTTCATGCCTTCAAAACAGGGCTTTGGTAAAATATGTTTTAAAAATTTTAACAAAGGTTCTCATGATACAATGTATTTTAAGAAAAAAGTCTGATGAGTAACTTTATCATGTACAGCATGAATATAAACTTAACTTTGCAAAACAAAACAAAGATAGATGTGGGTGAGAGAGAGACACACACAGAGAGAAAGAACAAAAGAAAAGAGTGAGCGAGCGAATAAACATATCAAATGCTAGCTAAGAGGTGAGAATATAGATGTGTTCTGTTTTCTTCTTGTATCTTTCTGGATGCTTATTCTTTTCACTTAATGAATAAATATTGCTTTCTTTTCTTTATTAATCAATAAAGTGTCCTTACATATGTGTCCTTATCCCCACATTTTCACTCCCCGCCCCCCACTCATGCCCTTACCCTCCTGGTATATGTGACAATTGGTTAGGCTTATATGCATGCATACAAGTCCTTTGGTTGATCTCTTCCCTTTACCCCCACCCTTCTTTCCCTTCCCTCTGAGGTTTGACTGTCTGATTAATGCTTCTCTGTCTCTAGATCTGCCCTTACATTGCTTTTTTAAAAATATATTTTTTTATTGATTTATGAGAGGAAGGGAGGAGAGAGAGAAACATCAATGATGAAAGAAAATCATTGATTGGTTGCCTCCTGCATGCCCCCATGGGCAATGAACCCACAACCAGAGCATGTGCCTTGATTGGGAAACGAACCTTGACCTCCTGGTTCATAGGTCAGTGCTCAACCACTGAGACACACTGGCTAGGTGACATTTCTTTTAATATCAGAAAAAAAGGTTTCATTTTAAAAATAGTGGTTGTTTGTTTCAGAATTCTTGTTTAGGCTGATGTATGTTAATTAGAGTCAAATCTACTTGAACTCCATTTATGCCTAAATGTTGTGCCCACAAATAATCATCACCATCTTTGTCCTCATAAACACACCTTTGCTAATCCTGACTTATTTCAGGTGGGTGGTACATAATGGAGAAACAGATATCTAATAAATTCACCAATTTCATGGAATTGCAAGCATAATTTGGCCTTGTATGTGGAACTTGATGTTCCACTGACGAATTACCTGTATTAATCTTATTTAGTTTTATTTCTCTGGTGTAGAAATAGTCTTTGTCTTCCTCAGGAAGTAAGAACGAGAACTGTGTCCCAGGAAGCTACAGCATGGATTAAACTTGACTTAATTGGCCCTAGGGAACAAACTATTCTCCATACAAGATCCTGGTGCGAATCTTCCTTCCCCGCAGAGAAAATCTGATAAAGATGCTCACAATAAACTTTAATATAGTATATATAATATATATATATTTAATATAATATTTAATATATATATTTAATATTTAATATAATATATATATGTGTGTGTGTGTGTGTGTGTATATATTATATATATATATATATATATGGCTAATCAACCATCGCATCCAAACCAACCGAATGGATGACCGAACAGACTGTGTGGGATGACCAGGCCACCAGGGTTTTTTTTGTTGTTGTTTGTTTGTTTGTTTGTTTGTTTTTTATTGTGTTACATGTATACATATCTCCCCATTGTCCCCCCTCCCTCCCAGGCATACCCCAACCCCCCAGTGTCTATGTTCATTGGTTATGCTTATATGTATAGATACAAGTCCTTTGATCTCTTATCTACCCCACCTCTCCATAATCTTCCTGCTATAATTTCACGGTCTGTTTGATGCTTTACTGCCTCTGTGAGGGATGACCAAACAGCTGAGCAGCAGCCTGTGTGCAGTGACCAGGTGGCAGAGGAGGCAGTGAGGGCAACCAAATGACTAAACAGCAGGCTGCATGGGGTAACCAGACTGACAGGGGGTGTAGTTGAGGGCATCCAGGCTGACCGAGGTGGGGAGGGGTTGGGGAAGGAGGAGGGGAGGAGACACAGTGAGGGGTGATCAGGCCGGCAGGCCGAGGTGGTTAGGGATGATCAGGCTGGAATCAGAGGGCAGTTAGGGGCAATCAGGCAGGCAGGCAGGTGAGCAGTTAGGAGCCAGCAGTCCAGGATTGTGAGAGGGATGTCTGACTGCCGGTTTAGGCCTGATCCCGGGGTCAGGCCTAAACCAGCAGTCAGATGTACCCCAAGGAGTTCTGGATTGGAGGGGTGCAATCTGAGCTGAGAGGACTCCCCAACCCCATACATTAATTTCATGCACTGGACCTCTAGTATAGTATAGTATAATATAGTATAGTATAGTATAGTATAGTATAGTATAGTATAGTATAGTA